>CM074784.1:20873574-21356428 GCA_037355745.1 Pseudo-nitzschia multiseries | reverse complement strand
ACATGCTCAAGTATTACATGAGTTACCGACAATACAACCTCATGGACCAAGGATTTTTGATGCGAGACGTATTCGAACGGCTTTCCTACCTGTCCCTGGACACGGTGGCTGATTTGAAGCTAGCACGAACGAAACCCTCGGGGCGGCGCATTTACGACCGAGACTTTGTCTTGCCGAATTATACGAATACCACGAGAGGAGAAATACGACTCCCATATGCGTTGCAGAAGGATCTCGAAAAGGAAAAGCAACAAAAACTGAAGAGCGAGCAGCAAGAAGAAGATGAAGAAGACGACGACTGACGATGACGACGACGAGGACTTTGAAGGAAATGACGACAACAACGATGATGAAGACGACGACAACGATAGCGACGAAGACTTTCGGGAGGACGTGGTCAGTGGCAACATCGCTGCCAAAAAATCAACCAAGACGCGAGGCAGAAGCAAACAAAAAACAAATGACGTTGGCAACAACCGCAGTGATGACGAAGATGACAATGACGACGACGATGAAGAGGAAAGCATGGAAGAAAAACGAAAACGTTTGCTGCGAGAACGGGCCGAAGAAGAACGTCGCAAGCGAGAGCAACAAGAGGAAGAGCAAGTGTTGAGAGTATCCGTAGAGCGTTTTGTGGTTCCAGAGGTTTTGTTTCGGCCCATCGACGCCGGTTTGCAATCAGACCTGGTGGGATTGTCGCAGGCCATTGTGCAGAGCGTCGAAGCCTGCCCAGAACCCTATCGTCCGGCGCTGTATCGGACGGTATACCTAGTGGGTGGTGTGGCTCGTTTGCCCAATTTGCTGGAGCGGCTCAAACGCGAGTTGAGAAGCCTCGTTCCCAGTGACTACGACCTAGAGATCTTTGCAGCGGATTCGCCCATCGATCGAGCTTGGTTGGGGGCGAAAGCAAAGTTCGAAAAGGAGCCTTACACAAGGTATACCATCAGTCGCCATGAATGGGAGGAATCATCAAAACGAAAGGCTTACACCAAGCTCCTAATTGAAAATGGTGGTTGCTATGCATAGATTAAACTGACCCAAAACTGCTGGGTTATTGCTACCGGTACTACCGATAATATATTACTATGATATTGGCCTCCTTGTTGATTGTGTCTGCTTTGTAATTGTCCAGGACTTTCTGCCACTATTCATAGTAGGGTTGTTCGTTCAGCAAGGGTATGGCTTGAATTTAGTATTGTTAGTTTGTTCAATGTTGTTGACCAGTTTCAAAATCAACATCACCTGCAGAGACTCCATGTCTTTGGATGTCCGGCGTTTGTCCTTCATCATCGGTTACAGGATGGAAAGAAAATTTCAAAGTGGCAGTGCTTTAGTAGACAGGGCATTTATCTTGGCGTGTGTAGGAATCATCCCTCCACAGTCCACCTAGTACGCAATTCTGATACAGACGCTGTCTCTCCTCAGTATCATGTGGTATTTGATGACTCATTCTAGGCGGCGGACTCCAATGGCAACATCGCAGATGATGTTTGGAACAGCCTAGTAGTTACCTCAAACACTGAGCGGCACTTAGATGCCCCTGAAGCAATCAATTCATTACCATTTGCAATACTTCATGCCTCTCAAGATTCTCAAGAGGGTCCCACTGAAACTGGAATACCCAGCACTAATCCCACTCCACAATGCGCGGATGTCTCTGACACACTTCAGTTGGACCTGTGCCCTGCTAAAGTCCCACTGAATAGCAATAGTCAGCCCTCCAATAGCCAATCAGTTTCCTCTCCAAAGAGAAACTCAGCTGTAGATGGAACATCTACCACAACAGAGGGAGCCCCTCCAGCACCCGTGAAACCCACAACAACATTGATGCGACTGCCAGCTCCCTTAACACTACTAGCACCTGGACGGTCAGGCTGGCTATGTAAGCCTGCAGAATGCTTAAATATTTACAACTGTCCTTGGTCGGAGGCAAGAAACCTTATTTAAACTATGCTGCAAAGTGGTCTGACTCCCTCAGGACCGCTCCAAGTTAAGCTTAGAAACAACAATAAGCCAGCCAGAGTGACCTATGGTAAGCTTAATCCTCAGCAGCACTAAGCCTCATTACAGTGGAACAAACTCCATCAATTACTATCCTCCAGCTACACTACCTTGAATGGCCTCCTAGCAAAACACCAGCTCAACACCTCGGGAGCAGGCAAATCGCTCAACTAGTACCTAAATCCAGCCCTCCTCACCACTATGGCCAACAACAAGGACAATTCCGGCTCTACAAGAAGCTATGGCCAGTCCAAAGGCCGCATGATTTGTTAAAGCAATGGAGATAGAGATAAGCACCCTAGTGTAACACATTAGGGGTACAATTTGAGTAGGAGTGATAATTATGATTGATTAATACTTTACGAAAATAGATGGAACCTCAACAGATAAAATAATGAGCGATTGAGCCCGCTGATCTCCATCACACATGATATTCAACTCTTGGGGCACGAATAATGGAATACCAATATTCATTAGCGCGTGCCTTATCACATGTATACCATTGTATACAAGTGTGGTGATGCTTTTCAATACTTAACAAGCCCTGGAATATTCTGGATCTCATTATTCGATTCGATCATACCTATGTTGGCATCTCTGATAACAGGCATTGTACAGATCCTGCGTATTACGTAGCTTAGTATGTATGCAGTATGTGAGTATATGTACTTTCGCTTTGTCAGTTTACACATAGTTGAGCTCATTGTTTTCAATATCACCAGAAGACCCAAATACCAAAAGGTAATCTCAGGTGCATGGGCCTTACATTGAAAATGGTACCCTAATGGATCAGTCAAGAGACTTAAAACTCAGTTCTGTGCACAAGGGTTTGAGCAACAAAAGGGAGTTGACTACTTTGAGACATTTGTCCCAGTTGTGAAGTGAATCACTGTACGCATACTCCTCATCATGAGCATTGCCATGAAGTTAGAGACAAAGCAAATCAACTGCTTAGCCTATGATGTTGAAATGCCGGAAGGATTTGCGGTTCCAGGTATGGGTATGGAAGCATAGTAACAAGAGTCTCTATGGGTTGACACAAAGCCCTAGAAATTTCTTCTTTCAGACAAAGAAACAGCTTACTACTAACTTTGGTTTCCATCAATTGGATGGAGATCCATGCCCGTTCCTCCTCTCCAAAGACATCATATGTCATATTTACCTGGATGAGACTCTTCTGTTCTACAAGGATAAGATGACTATAAGAGCATAGGTTCCATTCAGAGAAGAAGAGAACGTTGCTGGCTTTTTGGGGGTGCAAATTGATCGCAAAGAAGACAGGGCAATTCTTTTAACCCAAAAGGGACATACAGAAAGCATTGTGAATGCAATGCACCTGAATGATGCCAGTGTGGCCATTGCAAGCATTCCCTGTGACAGCTTCCTGGCAATTGATCAGCTAGTAGAACCTGCTCTTGGCACTTTCAGCTACCCCTCTGTAGAAGGGCAACTGAACTACAACGTATGTTGCAGGCTACTCTTGAATTGGCATAGCAATGGCTACATCTCAAGTGGCAAGATTTGTACATAATCCAAAGTGATCACAAGAAGGGCTAGCATTGATTTGAATAGGACAGAATCTCAAGGGAACACTTGACAGGAGTGTCATCCTTTGACCTAAAACCAATGGATCCCTTGATTTGGCAGTTGTGGATGCGGACGCTGCGTTTGTTTGTGGATGGGGAACTGAAGAAGTAACAAATACGGATTCAGTCAAGTCCAGAACCCCATATTGAATCAAAATTGCTAACTATCCAGTACTGTGGGTATCTAAGCTGCAGTTCACTATTGCAACAAGTACCATAGAATCAGAGTACACAGCGCTTTCAATGGCCCTTAGAGCAGCAATATCCTTACTGGAAGTGTTTAGAGCAGTCATAGAAGCAGGGCTACATTATTGGTAGAATAAGAAGAGAGACCAGTTCAAGGCAACATTGCACGAGGACAACCAAGGCGCTTTAATTCTTGCCAACTTGGAACCTGGAAGACACACTGGTCCGGTTCAAGTTCTATGCAGTTGAGCCCCATGATTGGTTCACATTCTGGATTAAGTTAAAATGGATCTATATTGAATTTATTGATACTGCATCACAGAAGAACAAGGCAGACTTCCTGACCAAACCATTAGGACCAACTGCATTAGCAGGCAATCAGAAGCTTTCTATGGGTGTGTAATAGTGCAAGGATAACTGATCGAGAGGGAGAATCAGTTGAGTTAGTTGCTAATGACAAACAAGAAACTGGAAATGACCCTTTGAAATTCATTACTAAAGAAGATCTTTTCATGAATCAAGGTTCTTGCATCATCACATGGGTACCAGAGAAATGACATTAGTCAGATCTCAATGTGTTAAGGAATCGATGAGATTTACATAACATACCAATTTATTATCACATCATGTACACGGATACACCTAGTTGTTAGTACCTGTACTCCTGGTTTGATGCTAAATGGGCAACATGATGTGTAATAAGTGCCTCGATCTGGTCAGGGCCATCCAACGGTTTTCATTTTTGCGTGATTGCATTTGGTTTTCAAAATGTCCATTGAGTTTGAGTGCTGGTTAAAGAGGTTAAACATTTAACGGTTTAGACGCATATTTATGCATCTAATTTTTTAAAAAGGCATATTTATGCGTCTAATATTTTAAAAAGGCATACTTATGTGTCTACATTTTTAGACGCATAGTGCTGTATATTATTTTCCTTCTGAATCCGGCTCGTTGAGAGTCTGATTCAAAGGCTTCTGAAGAACAGCAACGCTGTGTTAGTGTGTTAGTAGACAAACGATTGTACTCTACGCGTGACAATTATGGTTGGATACTTTCGACAACGGATAATCGGACTACAGGCGAGACTATGGAAATGCTGGATCTCTTCTTACTGTGAACTTGTTCAGATACAGCGAGACAGACCTTAGTAATGTAGATTACAGGTAGTTGGTAGCAACTACTAGTGTGAATTTTGGGATATAAATCAGTTGAATGTTAAAAGAATAAGATAAGAGAGTAATCTTGCTGGAGAGCATGATATCTCTTATAGTGCAGTGATGAATACAGTACACTGCGTACAGCACTGTAGAATCACGTGCTATCGAACTTCTATGTACAGCACTGTAGAATCACGTGCTATCGAACTTCTATGATATCATCATGAGAAGCTTCCTTCTAATCGTGATCATCAAAACAGCTGTTACAAGAAGCTTCTTCGAACCTCCCTTTTGATCATGAGTACCGAAACACATGATTGGAAGTATCAAAATGGCTATACCGGGACCAGGAAATTCACCTTGTTTTGGTCATGAAAACAAAAGGAATCTTACTTCCCATCTTAAGTATCGAACTTTCGATCGTGAAAACAGAGAGAATGGGCCTTCCTGGTCATTTACCACAAGGTATGAGAATATCCCAATCCTGTTTACAGAAAGAATGGGCCTTTCCGGTCATTTGGCCTTCGAGAAGAATATTCCAATCCTGCTTACAGAGATACTCCAATCTTGCTTGCAGAGTTGCATACGTCTCGATCCTGCTTACAGACATACTCCAATCTTGCTTACAGAGGTGCATATGACTCGATCAGTTGTATCGTACCACTCCAGCTGTAGTACTATAAATTACGTAGGAATCTATGTAAGTTCAAGTGCCGGCCTGTGGTTCCCTTACATACGTACGAAAGGAATTTAATACTGTACACTCAAAAATCAACCAGATAGGTGTAAGATATTTAAAATAGTAATTGAGATGTGAGCTCATCATGACACTCTTTGTTTGCTACCTAATGTATCATGCATTTCCACTGTATTTTCACTGTACCAGGGTTCCCTGTATTTTACATGGTGGTAGAGATCGTTTACCTGGTTATGTGTTGTTCCTGTTCCACCATGTTGTACCGGTGCTTGCTGTATTGCTGTGTTAGTATCGTGTTAGCCTTGTATTGATATTTTGGTTGTATTGGTCTTTTACGAGGTTAAGTAATTAATTTGAGGGGCTTTTTGCTTGATCATATCTTCATGTTTTTAATGGAATAAATGAGACACCATTCCAATTCGGTGTCGCTTTTCATGAGTGCAATAAGTAGTTTCCTCGTGGGCGGCCGTTATGTTGATTCTTTTGAATTCACATATGGATTCCAAGTGTTTACTTAGCGCTCTGGTTTTAATGATATATTGGTTTGTATCTGTAACCTGTTTATTTGTGGTGTTAAGTAGGATAGTTTTTACCACTTAACGATTTCAATGTAGTTGAGGTGTACGGTAACTTTCGTGCATACTGTAGTAACTTTCAAACATTTGTACAGCGTTTCCTTGCCTTATTTTTTGACCGAGAACACATAGTTTTGCGTCTAAAATTTTTTAGATGCATAAATATGCGTCTAAGACACATAATTATGCGTCTTGCGTCTGTTATGCGCCTAGTTCCACACACAACAAACGGTTGGGATGTATACTTATGCGTCTACATATTAAAAAAGATGGATAGTTCGAAGGCTAAAAACTTATGACACAACAAACGGTTGGGATGTATACTTATGCGTCTACATATTAAAAAAGATGGATAGTTCGAAGGCTAAAAACTTATGCGTCTAAGTTTTTTAAGATACATATTTGTCCCGTACAAATATCGTTTTCACATTTTTTTTAGATACATAACGTACGGTACATTACGGTACGAGTAACATCTAATACTTCGTACTACGTACCCCGAAGTACTTTGCAAAACGAAAGTAACATTATTTTGAAAACCAACTGCGATCGCGCGAATATGAAAAATGCGCAACGGGTTCGATTCCGAGGGCTGTCGATTTAATGATCAAAGCTCAAACCGATAAATAACCATTGCGTAGAATTGAAATGAATGAATGAGACAAAAAAACTAATGAGTACTTGTACTTCGTAATATGGCGTACGAGTAGTTCGTTTACGGAGTAATACCGGTACTTTGGGGATCAGAATTTTCACACACAATTGGACGCCATTGCAATGGGTGCATGAGTTAGTCACGTTTTGCCCACGATTTGGGCATACCCACCCCCAAATTGGTTTAGGCCCTAAAAGATTGCCATAAATTCAATGTTGTTCTTATGACTATTTTGCTACAACGTCACTTCTTCGTGTTCGTTGGAGCTCTCCGGTCCGGGTGCTCCAATCGAAACCAGTGACGCGGTGACCGTGATGTTTTGCGACAGTCTTGCATCATGTGGACGTTGGGGCAAACGCTTTGACTGGTCCTGAGAAAAAAATAGATTCGAAAGCAGATTCGAGAGTTCACTGCCGGTAGGACAGGGCCCAGAGGACACACTGTCTCACCACCTATTAGTAGAAACAAGGAGTGAAGCTGAATCGAGAGTGGAGCTATCGGTGAATAAATTTGACTTTAACTCACCTCCTAAGCGACGAAAGAAGACGATTGATACAGTTTGAACGGCAGAGAACCTATTGTTTAGATGCATAACAGAAAGCAGCGGATACCCATATTTCGAAAGTTTCTTTCGTTCACGTGCATACCTAAAGACGATATTTCCAGTTCTGCTCATTTCGAGTCGCTATAAAGGCAATGGGAGTTGAATTGAAACATGGCTGCAGGATAGGTTGCTTCGTACTCCTACTCTTCTCAAAATGTTTATCCTTCCGACCTGGTCCAAGAATTCCATTGCCAAGACCTGGACTACGATGGCGATACCCAAGTCCGCCATTATCAAATTTGGAACGACCATTTGGATCGATTGCAAGGAACACTTTGTTAAGCCTAGTGCCCTACCAGCCACCATCTAGCTCCATCTTTTCCTTGAACATGAGCAACGAAACATCTTCGAATCTAAACGATAATGTCGGTGCAGGTGTGAACGAAAACAACTTCGTCGAAAATACACCGAACAATATACAAATCAATGGGGGAGAAGCAAATTACATCGAAAAACAGAGCATAAGTTATCAGTTCAAGATTGCGAAGCACTATTTTGAAGAAATGGAAGGCCGCAGCGGAAAGGATTATCGATGGATCAAGCCTTTGGCGAAACCAGTATCTCATGTCATGATGTAAGTCTAGTCGCTCATCCTTATTTCGTGTGAACACGTCTTGTTTGGATGGGAACACTCATATCTTTTATCCATTCCTTCCTATATTTTCAAATTGCAGAAAGGATATAGAGAGGCGGAAGAAGTGTTATGTTTCGGACTGGACAGATGGTTTCAAGAATCTAAAAAAGGTTATTCCGGCTGTATTGTTTTTGTATTTTGCTTGCCTTTCGCCGGCAATAAGGTGAGTTGTTAGTGTTAAACACTAGCACGAACTATGAACAGAACTTGTTCGGTTAATTTGCGTTGAGCACATGCACTCACAATTGAACTTCCTGTTTTGTTTGGTTAGTTTTGGAACCATTGCATCGCAAATCACAAACGATTCTATAGGCGTCGTTGAATTTCTCTTGAGTGCAGGATGCAGTGGAATGGTTTATTCCATTATTTGTGGTCAGCCCATGGCCTTCATTGCTCCGACTGGACTTACGTTAGCTTTCATATCCGGTTTGTTTCGGTTTTGCACCTTGAAAGGACTTCCGTTCTTCCCGGTGTATTCGTGGGTAGGTCTGTGGGCGAGTGGTTTCTTTACGCTTCTTGGTTTGGGTGGATCGAGCCAGTTGATTCGCTACTGCACCCGTTTTACGGATGAAATATTCAACGCTTTGTTGAGTGTTACTTTCATTTATGAAGCTGTCAATTCCCTTAAGCGAAACTTTCAGAAGGCGGACCCAAACAACTTGACAACACCGTTTGTAGCCCTTGCCATGGCCCTATCTACGTATCGGGCGACAGACAAAGCCTCTGCATTCGAATCGAGCAAATTCTTGAACCAAAGTTTTCGTCGATTCGTCAAAAACTTTGGCCCTGTCATTATCTTTGTTGCGATGTCGGCCATCAATACGCATCCTACCGTTGCGAAATTTAACGTACCGACTCTATCGGTGCCTGATCACTTCCAACTTGCCGGCGGACGGGACTTTTTGGTCCCCATTAACTCTATACCCAACAGCGTGAAATTACTTTGCAGTCTCCCTGCAATGTTACTAAGTTCCCTTTTTTTCATGGATCAAAATATCAGTGTGCGTGTTGTCAACAACCCTGACAATAAGCTCAAAAAGGGACCTGCCTATAACTTGGATATGGTCGCTCTCGGTCTGATAACTGGGGTTCTCTCCGTTCTCGGACTGCCGTGGATGTGTGGTGCCACAGTACAATCCATGAATCACGTCAAAGCTTTGACTGACAGTGTATACAATCCGGAGACAGAGGAGATCGAAATTGTGGATGTCACCGAAACCCGTTTGACTGGTTTCCTTGTTCACGCATTAATTGCGGGTTCGCTATTACTACTTCCTGTGGTCCGCCTGATCCCTATTCCCGTCGTCTCCGGTGTGTTTTTATTCTTGGGACGAAAACTGATGAAGGGAAATTCGTTTTTGCAAAGGATTCGTGACACGTTCGTGGAAAAGAAACGTCTGCTGGATGACAATCCCATTCGAATGCTTGGCAGAAAACGAACAGCAATTTTTACAGGGATACAGCTTTTGTGTTTGATGGGACTATGGGGCTTCAAGGAAAACCCATCTACGGCAATATTCTTTCCTAGTGCCATAGGAATGCTGATGGTAATTCGGAACTTCGTGCTACCTAAAATTTTTGACGAAGAAGAACTGGTAGAACTTGGTGACCCAACGCCGCAGTTGCATATGGATGATGGTGTCATATGAAAGTGCGAGATTGCATCATGCTAGGGTTCATGTTTCAATAAATTATTATTTTAGAAGATATTTCATGAGTATTTAGTATTTTCTTTACACAGTACTCTTTCAGTTGAGTATGTCAAGTGCCGAATCGTTCTGCCAGCGCCGAGATGAAGTCTTCTCGAGAGACTGCTACTTCACCATCGTTACGTAAATCGACACGACGCATTGCAATAAACGTGGCTTCACGACAAAGTCCTCCAATATCAGCACCTGTTGCTCCACTCTCGAACATAGCCAAAGCTAGGTGTTTTAAATTAAGACATTTGGCCATTGGAATTTTCCCCATCCGCAGCTTTAGTATTTCTTCTACATCGGACACATCGGGATTTCCCATGTGGAAGTGTTCTTGTAATCTTCCCGGACGAAGCAGGGCAGAATCGATACTTCGGATACGATTGGTGCACGCTATGACCAATACTCGGCTCTTTTGTATGGCGCTGGATACTCCATCCATTTCATTCAGGAGCGTTGATAGGATGCGTGACGAAACATCACTGTTGTCATCCTCTTCTCGATTGCATGCAATCGCGTCGATTTCATCCAAGAATAATACACAAGGCGAGACAGCTCGTGCTCTCGTGAATAAGGACCGCAAGAGTGACTCAGAACCTCCCAGCCACTTGTCTAAGAGATCAGTCGCTCGGACCTGAATGATGGGTAATCCAAGTGAAACAGCTAAACATTTCGCAGCAACTGTTTTCCCTGTTCCGCTTATTCCATGGAACAGAACTCCAGGAGGTGGTTCCAACCATGACTTTTCGTTCTTCTTGATCTCACCAGTCAGCGACTCATCCACACTTTGCAGAAAAAATCTCCACGGAACAATAACCTGTCGATAAACGCTTTTCTTCAACAACGGGTACCCAGCAAAGTCTTGCCAACTCCGAAGGTGAATCTCCTTCCAACTGAGATTTCCATCGAAAACAGTGGGTTTAATAACATCCAATTCCGACAACTGTGATGGAATGGCTGACTTCATTGCCTCTCGGAGATCTTCCCATTCCAATTCTGGAACACTATCGCAGTCATCATCGAGTCTGCATTGCCTAGCGTGAAGTTTCATTTCTGCATCGCGGTATATCCGGAGCAAATCTCTTGGAACGCATCCCGCCGTCGATGATGCTAACGCAAGGATCCAGTCATTATTGCCTGCACTGGCCTTATCGGCGTTTTGCATCGATTCGCCACCATTGCCATCTGCAAGAATTCGCTTCCATATCTCAATCCGCTGTAATTGAGTGGGTTGCAGCATTTGGAACGTTTTTTCGAAGCGCCCGGATTTGGTGAGTTCCAGAGGTAAGTTCGCCGCGGACTGTGCGAGACCTAGTATGCAGGACGAATGATGAAAGCGATCAATCGCCTCGACGAGAGCATTCTGGACCATCATTATCTCGGCATCATTTTTAACCTCGTCTCCACAGCCTTCGGGAGTTTCTAGGAGATTCAGATCGTCGACGATCCAAAGTTTGCATCGTCTGAGTTTGGGAACGAGTACATTCTCCAAAAGGTTTGTCTCCGCACTGGCTTGGAAGATCAAATCTTGAACCGATGAGTAGTAAACATTGTTTTGGTTTTTGAGAGAATCTCGGTTGGCACTAGAGTCTGACGTCTTCGTTGCCGATGGTAGATCCGGCTCGTGCGTATCCTTTTGATGATTGACATGGTTGTCACTGAAGTAATGTGCGACACACGATGCCAAGCGAGATTTCCCCACGCCAGCACACCCCGTCAAGACAACTCCCGATGCCGCTGATGCATCTCCATGGACACGAAACACGTTCATTATTTCCTCGAGCAGCCCTTCGTATCCAGCTACATTTCGTTCCCACACCATTGGCAAATCATTGTTCACTTCCCTGTCATTTCGATTTGATTCATTGTTGAGTATTGGAGGACCTTGGATGTGACAGTGATAGTCGGTCAAAACGTCATCCGAGAGTCGGTAAGCATTGCGGGAGGAATTCGACTCCTTCAGCCTTTTACCGTCCTGGTCGATGATGTCGGTCACACTTGCAATCACGTACCCATAGATTGTGGACAGCAGCACGACGGACCCTGCTTGTACGATTCTCCCTTCGAGGGCAATGCCAATGGCATGCTCTGCTGTAACGCGCCGGTCTTTGCCGCTGTTGCTTTTCCTTTTGTCGTCTGAGCTCTCTCTGGGGATCGGCCACGGATTGTCATCTTCTACATACACACAAGAGACATGGATGTGGCTATCTCTTTTCAGCTTCTCAACTATGACCTGGCGGGATTTCCACGAGTACTTTCGTTCGTTTTGTGGCCGTTGCTGCTCATTTGCTGCCTGTACAATGGATTGGAATTCCAGCATTGGCAAAGGAGCGATTTGAACCCGGGGGGAATATTGGAACCCAGAATCACTTTGGCTTTCGTTGGGTTGCTCCCCCCCCGGAATTTTTTCGCTTGTCGCGACTGAAGATGCATGATGCAAAAAGAAATACATCACGGGATGTAGACGCAAGAGACAAGACGGTGATTCCTGCCCTTCGGCATCGACTCCGTTGTCTTCTTCGTCATCCTTGTTTTCCTCGCAATTTCTTGCTTTGCGCAAAATAGGACAGGGCTTGCACCACGAAGGACGTAAGAGGAATAATGGTGGCGTGGTCATCGCCGTCATCTCTGGAGCAGAAAATGTGAATGGCCGTCTCTGCGTTTTTCAAAACCTCGGGAGATAAAATGCTACGATTCACATCGGTCCAACCATTTGGTTTCGTCGGAACAACCTCCGTCAATTCTAACCAGCCTTCATCTCGTATCATTTTGCTTTGAATGTTTGAACTCCAAGGCACGATATATTACGCGGGAACCCGCCAAACTGAATATCGGTCGATGGAGGACGAAATCAATCAATTCTTCTTTAAAATTCTTCTTTTACCACCTCCAGACCCTGTGTACGTGCGCATCCTTTCTGATTTCCGCTCTTATTCGATGGCTTGTTCTTTCTCGGTCTTGTCTTCGCAACCGACCTCGTTTGGTGTGGACTAAAAGCATACAATAAAAATACTAAAGGTGGATAGTCGAACTATGATGTACCGGTACTCGTAGTAGGACCTGTCACTTCTCACCCATCATTCAATATTCAATTCTGGTGGATGCTAAAAAAATTCTCGCAATCCATCATCCAATTATCCATCTTCATCTCACATCACACATCATTCATCATCAATCAGGGCTGATAGCATTCGTGACTGACTTGCCGTACATTTCCCCCAAATAATTTCAAATTACAACAAAATCATACCGTACTTCGTAAGATTTAGGCATTGATTGACGAGTAAGATCATTGTATCGGTGCTACTCGTACCATTTTTGATACACGGTATTGATACTCGTACGACTCGACTCAAACGAGGTGAAAGTGTGAAACATCCAACACACAATACAGCACACATGACAGATGACACAAACAGCATACGAAAACGACGCTCATACACATTACAACGGACACTTGCATTCGTACCAGGTACCTCAGATTATTGTTACAATTGAAGACAACAGAAGATAGGCAGGCAGCCAAGGAATGCTGGAACTTCTGAAGCCGCAACAGATTTCTAATGTCTAACAAAAACAAGAAGACTCCGACCTTCTCCATCGGTCTCAAGGCCGGCAGCGATGTGAGAAAAGCTCTCTCGAAATCGAAGGATCCAGCCGAAACAATTGCTAGCTACCAGAAGACTCGTTCCCTCCATTCCATGTTTGCCAAGGCATTTGGAACAACCCCTCAGTACGAAGCCGAAGAAAACAACAATGGAAACAGAAACGGAGGTAACGGTGCAGCCAATGTCGAATCGTTGGACACGGATTCGGTAATGAAGTTCCTCGGACACATGGGTGTATCGCAATATCTCGTTCACAAACGCATCGGTGACGCACTGCAAAAGGAATTAGAGAACGAACTCCGGAAAGTCACATCGGAGGCTGCCCTGTTGCACCTCCTGCAAAATTGTTGGCAATACGCCGTTTCCAATGCGGAATTTCGGCCGATCTTATGGGCCGTCCTAAAACAGTTGGGTGCCAAGACGCCTCTGGCGGTGCTAGCAGCCTTGGCAGAGCGGGAGAAAAAGACGGGGAAACTGAAACATTTCGAGATTTTTCGTCCCCTTCCACCCCTCCTGAAGCGGTTGGTGTGGGAGGCGGATTGGGCGGACAAGGTCCCCATAATCAAAGAAAACAGCGCCACAATCAATTCCAAGAAATACCTGCAAATGGTCGAATCGACTCTTTTCTACGAAACCGTTCAGCCACTCATCGAAAAATACACATCCACTCCCTTGCTTGTGGAATCGTCGGGCAAGTTCTTTGTGGATTCGGTGACGGAGCGACGAGTGCTCACGTCGGCAAGGCGGGCGTTGACCAACTCCGTTTCCGTCACGGCTAGTACGAATTCTCCTACTCGATCTGGGGCAGCATCTTCTCTGCTCAACAAGCTATCGTCCACGACCGCGGCTAGTAGCAACAACAATGTACCCGAATCGTTGGTGCAAGCCGGAAAGTCGGTGTCGTTGATCCGAAACATGCTCAGTGACATGTCCCGAGGAGCGGCTGCTTACCGACCGAATTTGTTGCACGCGGTCCTGTCCATTCTGATGGCACAGCACGGTTCTCGGGCCTCCATCGCTACAACGGGAACTTTTAATGGACTCTTGGTAGGCTCGGATCACTTGAATTGCACGCTAGTAACGGACATTCTCTTGTCAACGGGAGGTCCTCTGCCCAAACAGTTTGTTCATGTGCACAGCCTGGCCCGGGTCTTGGACGATGCCGTCAAGAGCGGAATATTCACCGATAAGGATCTGATCAAGGTACAGGAAACATTGCGGCTCATTTACGAAGCCGAACCTACGATAGAAACAGATGACGAGAAGGACGGCAGCGGGGATGCCAACGATGGACAAATGAGTGGGAAGAAAAAGGGTGATTCGGAGGATGCGGCCTCTAAAAACAAAAATGTTCCAAACAAATCCCTAATACGCCAGCTCAACCAAATTATCATAGCAGGACTGACGGAGATGAAGGACTCGGATCCACAAACTCTCTTTTTGAATCCGGTCACTGATGCGATTGCACCGGGCTATAGCGCTCTCATCAAGAAACCAATGAGCATTGTCACGATGGAAAACAAGATTGAAAACAACCAGTACCACGATATCAAACCATGGGAAGACGATGTGCGCCTTATGTTTCGAAATTGTGTCAATTATAATCGTGGACCCACCGGACAATGGTTTCGGGGAGAGGCCAAACGGCAGCTGAAAGTGTTTGTGGACGAGATTTTGCCAAAAGCAAAGAACTTGTTCAAGGCCGAGCAACAAAAGCGCAAACCCGACGAGGACCTGGCGGCACTGAAACGCAAACGGGAGGAAGAAGAGGCAAAAAACAAACCAAAGATTAAGCCTCTTGAACCGGGAAGAAAGAAGCGCAAAATAGATCCGCAAGAACAAACTCTGTCCATGGCAGCGCTGGCGTCGATGCTCTTGGCGGATCCGTTTGTGGTGCGAATCTTGTTAGATCGCGTGCTGCGCTCTCTCCGAATCGACACCGCAAGGGGTGCGGCAATTCCTGCCGAACACCAGGTCATACCATCCATCATGCAAATTTTGTATTTGGCGCAACTGTCTCCTCAGATCTGCGCCATGCGAGGCCGACAATTCATCATTTTTGACACTGGTTTAAATTTGCCCAAGACGATCGATGCCGTTGAAAGTACTCTTCCGTACACATCGCTTCGGCAATACTTGCCCATCATCATTCACTTGCTGCGAGATGCCGATCTCGAAAGACGCCTCGCAGTTGGCGGCGATTTGCACTCTGTTGCCAAGTCTGCGTTGCCCCGCCCCGAACCGCCTCGGATACCAACCGGAAACGAAGGTTCCCCCCTTCCGCAAATAGCTATGGCACTTCTAGAAGGCGCATTCGTCAAGGTGTGTGGGCCCGGAGAAAAGAAATCCCAGGATGCGGCGTTATCGATAAGTTTCACCAAGTTTTCGAAAACCTTTTGTGAACTCGCGCACGGGAATGTTTGCAACGAGATTGCCTTCTACAAGAGCCTGGTTCCTGTCCTATTGCGACACAAAGCACGGCTAAACAAGGCGGTCCGCGACGTCATAATTTCTACATGGATGGGTTGGTTGAAAACATCCGTTGGAGGCAAGACGAAAGACAACGGGGAGCCCACACGGGGTTCGATGGATTCCGCAGCCCATGAACACCTGATCCTCCTTCTCAACGAATGGGCTAGCAGTTTTGGGAATATTCTCATGCCGAGAGATTTGCTTCTCGAGGTTGCAACCGAGGTCGTCGGCGTGGTGAACGAGACAGAGGTTGATCCGGACCGCAAACTGTCGGAGGTTTGGAAGAAGACAAACGGCAGTGACGGAACAGCATTTGGCCCGGTCAAGGAGCAATACGAACGTTTGTTGGGACTGTTGCCCGAGACACACGCTGCTCAATGGAAGGAATCTGCCGGTATCGAAGCAGCAACAACGGGAAATAGCAATAGCGATAGCGAGAACAATAGCGAGAACAATAGCGACAGCGAGGATCATGACGAGGCGGTGAAAATGGAAACAGACACTGACTGAATCGATTTCTCTTTGAGTGTATCCCGACTGGGACCACCACCGGACCATGCACGAGCACGAGCACACGTTCGCACTGTGGCAGGATGTGAACCGCTAGGTGTACGACCGTTTGGAATATTCTTTTTCCGAGCTACTTCTGTACAAAAATCATGATTTTGTCGATGTACAAAAATCATGATTTTGTCGACGGATGCTGTTTATTTCTTCAGTTATCATACATGAATAGGCCAACACTTCAAATTACTTTGTATATTATCATTGCATTAAAAATATTTTTTCTTTCTATTCCTAATCGCTGATGCCATTGGCATCATTCGTTCAATCCCTTTTCACCGTCGATTGGAGTTCAGTCAACCGAAATCCAAGCGTCCGCCGCCGATTGGCTTCCATCGGAGTGATTTTCTTTGTCTTTGCCCTGCCACCGGTTGCCGTTGTTTCGGATTCGTACAAGGCGGAGAGGGCTTCCAGAACCCCGAGTTCCAGGCGGTTATCGTGCTTTGCCCCCCGGGTTTGGTAGGCGCTCTGCAAGATCTCGAGTGCTTCCACCGAGGACGACCGGGAAAGCTCCCGGGCTTTTTCGGCGGAACCAACGGCACCGTCCGTGTCTTTCGTCTGGAGTTTGGCCGACGCTTCGTTGGAGAGCGCCCGCACCAGCCACTGCAACGAGGCAGAGGCACGGGCCCGGTCGTTGTCGGTTTCGTCGCTGGCTGTGCGTGCCAGCTCTACGGCGGCGTCCATGCCTTTCTCGATGCCCCGGGCGTACTTTTCCAGGGCTTCCGGGTACTTCTTTTTGGAGAGCGCCCTGTCTCCCTCGAGGCAGAGGTCGATTCCTTCCAGGACGGCCCTCTGGTTCGGATCCAGATCGCTTTCCTCCCCCAGCGAGAGCAAGTCCAAGAGTTTTTGGTTGGTGGACAGCTTCCGGTGGGTCTTGGATTTTGTGTTTGCGTTTGCGGTACCTGCGGTCTCTTTGGCCACGGGTCCGTTCCCGCACAGCGAACAGCAGACCCCCGGGACTATCGTCGTCGTCGCCGAAGACGTCGCTGTGGACAGTGCCCGAAGTTTCAGTAGGGCCTCATTGGCTCCATCGGCAACGCAACCCGGCGACAAGCAAATCTCGATTGTTGTTGTTGTTGTTGTTGTTGTCTTCGTCGTGGCCTGTTGTGGCGCGGCTTGCTGTTGTTGTTCCTCATCGGTAGTAGTACCAGTAGTATCGGCGCCGCTGCTGCCACGGATAATTGTCCTCGTTGTTGTCCAAGATTTTGGTGACGGCACAACGGTGGGTGCAGTTGTGTATGAGTAAGGGGATGTCACCACCGATCGTCCTCGATACCCGGTATCATTGTTGTAGTGGTGTTCCGTTCTCCCCAGAACAAAGAACAACGCCGAGGAAATGCCTTTCATTGGAAACACGACGCGAAGATTGGTTGATTCTGTTGAATTCAGTATTCTATCGGAGGACGAAACCTTAAAGAATTACTTGTACCGATATTCAATACCGGTATGTACGAGTTACTCGTACTGTACTTCGTAAAAAATGATTATCCTACCGTCACCGGTATTGTCTAGATTCAAGTGAATAAGATACGGTTCGTACTCGTAAGATTACTTCGTATTAACGCAGTACTGTTCGATATCGCTTTCTCTGTGCGCGATAGCCTCAGAAGCGATTCCAATTGATGTAGCGAGCCGAATGAAAGTAATGGTAATGCCACGTGGCACTCCCTAAAAGCGGTAGAGGGCCAGACCAGGGGAAATCTAGGAGAAATCTAGTAGATTTCACTATCACTAAAACTAGCTTCTAAGCACACGCTCAAACCTCGATTATCCTTAACAAGCCGGCAACGGATTCCTCCAACAAAGCAAAAGCCTACACTCCCTACCAGAAGGAATACAATCGATTCTCTGTATCACCGGATAAGATGTGTCACTGTATCACGGTAGCTCGTACGGATGGGCTTGCGACCAAAAAACTCGTCTGCAATCGAAATTTACAGGCTAGCACTAGAAAAGCCTGTAAAGGAGCAATCCTCCCGCAAAGGCAAGCAAAGCTCACTCTTTTGCTCCTAAAACGATTAGTAGTAGAATAAATTGGCTTATACGTCCAGGTCCAATAGTCATCCCTACTGTACCCGTACAAGCTTATCTTGGTTCGATAGTCATCATATCGCATCACCAATCCCTCCCAACGTGAGGATCACCGGAAGGCCCAACGCGTCTACCTAATCACGACAGGCAAGCTTCTCCCCAATGCGAGAACCACAGAGCCCAACGCGGAACTACAAGAGCAAATCCGACAGACTGACAATCCAGACTACGTATCGATACTAGTCCATTGAGCCACTACTGAGTACCATCAATGCTCACTGTCGAAGCGGCAATCGCGTCTATCACCCAGCAGTCCCTGCCGTATCAGAGCCAAGAAGCATGCTCACCTACTCGGAGTACTTTCGCGCTACCCCAAGCCCCTTTGGGAGCTCGGCAGAGCGCAACAAGGCATATGCCACCATCTTTAGCTACTTCACTCTGGCCTCCCCCCCCCCCCCCCCCCCCAGGTCCTCCTGGAACGTCTACTCAACCTCTTTGAGGCGGAGACTGTGGGCGCGCTGGGGATCTTTGTAGCCGACCCCCAAGGCCTGCCCTGCCTCCGATTGGTGCATGGCCTTCGGAAGTACCCGGGGCCCTTGGCGCAACACAGCCCCAACAAAAACAAGGCCTTTGGGTATTTGGGTGACATCAAAGGGGAAGCTGGGGAACTGGTTTTAGTTGATTTGGCCATGCTGTCCCCCACCATAGCCTCCTGGGTGCTAACCCTGGATCATCATCTGGCAGAGTTGGAGGCGCACCCAGGGAGACTGTCCATCCCAGTGATACCAGAAGGGACCGCCCATTCCGAGTTGATACGGGCCCACAAGGCGTTCTTCATCCCCTTTGAGTTGGTGCATTTCCTCTTGGGCAAGGGGCTCTCTCCAAGCCAAGCCCTGGGGGTCCTCCATCCTCAGCTTAATAGGGTGGGGCTAATGGAGTCCTGCACCCCCCTGTTCAATACTCTCCGGTTGGCTGGGACTACAGCTACAGAACCCGGGGGAAATCCCAAGCTCCTTCAGCCGGGCCCCTCCTTCCAAAGTGAGACAGGCCTCACCAACTACATGAAGCACAAGGTGATGTACCGCAACCTGCCTGAACTGGAGCGGCCTTGGGACACACCTGGAGACCCTGCACTCACAGCAGCAGTCACTGCCCTTACAGACCACCAACTGAAGCTAAGTGAGAATATGGACCACAAGAGGTCGCAGTCAGTAAGGACCACTTGGGGCCCCTTGTACACCCAGCGCTTGCTTCTGCTCTGTGGTAAACAGGAGGAAGCAAACCTTCCCCCCATCTACCAGGCCTGGGCTCAAAAGAGCAAGGATGAGAGGACCCACATGATCTTCCAAAGCCAAGTGGCAGCCAGGGCATCTGAGTTGGGGATCCAAGCCCCCTTGATTACCACCGCTGCTCTCAAGAGGTTCCAAGATGGCAACTTCCATGGTACTGATCCCTTTGATGTGGCAAATGGAATACTCCCCATGGCCTTCACCCCCCCCAGGGGGGTCTGTCGCCACCCTGAAGCAAGAACAAGAAGCAGCAGCCACTGTGGCAGCCTACGAGACAATGATCTCCACCGAGGGCAACTCCCTCACCTTGAAGGACTCGCTAGAACTTCAGAAGACAAAGGCCTACATCCCTGTCAACTGGACTGAAGCCACTACCCAGCTGGAGAGCTACCTGGCTGTCCTAGCCACCATCCTAGGACTCAACCATGATGTCGTCACCAGCTACCAACAAGGCCTCCGCAGGCTCAAGATCCAGCAGATGCCCCTCTGACGGGCAATTGCAGATGAAGTGGGAGAGTTCTTTGCCCCTGCCATTGTCATCTACTACTTCCAAATCCGGGTCAAGGGTTGGCTAGAGGAGCAGTGGGAAGCAGCTTCCACCATTCCATCCCCTGACTTTGGAGTGGATTTTCACACCTTCCGGATGAGCCAAAACCTCAACTGGCTCCCCAATGTCTCCAATGTGGCTGCCCTGAGACTACTTTGAAGACCGGATCCTCCTCCATCCCCCACCAAGGCGGGCGCCACGGGGCTCAGCAACAACAACAACAGCAACAGTCCCCTCAGCAGCCCGGGAGTCCGCAACCCAACAGGAGGGACCACAACTCAACAAACACAACTCAACAATCCACACCGGGACTCCCGCCTCCAAGACGGCAATCATCCCATTGTCAAGAAACTGGAGTCAGCAAAAATTAGGGAAGCCATCCAAGCGATGAGAGACAAAGGGAAAGGCCCCCTCTCCCGACCAGATGGCCAAGAGAGATGCCACTCTTGGCACATCAAAGGTGCCTGCTTCAGCAGCTGCAAGCACATATATGACCACGTGGCCATTACTCCCACCGAGCAAGATCAACTCTGGCAATGGTGCCAAGAGGCATATGCCTGACCGGTCGGCACGCGCCCTCACTCTGGCGCGGAGCCCTCCCCACCCCACATTGGCCTTGGGGGGACCATAAGTAACAATCCATCATCTAATCACGAACCTACTAATCCTCACTTACGAATCACACATGAATTAGGTAAGCACAAACAACACGCGCGCACATGTACCCCTCTTGACTTGTATGTGCCTCCCAAAAATTCTACAGGTTCCAAGGAAGCCCCCCCCCCCCATCCCATTGGGGATTGACCCCCGTCCTACCCCTCCCCCCGCCTCAAGGCCTAGGTCCGAGTCCCTAGTCCCTCCTACAGTCCCTACCACTCCCCCCGAACCTTGGTCCAGGTTAGTTCCCCCTACAGCAGTCCAAACTGCCCCCGCCCCCGGGCCTACGTCCAATTTCCTAGTCCACCCCCAGACCGACCCCTACCCATTGCCTAGGCCCGAGCTCCTAGTCACTGCCACCCCATTGCCTAGGCCTGAGCTCCTAGTCGCCCCCACCATGTTGCCTAGGCCCGATCCCCTAGTCACCCCCACAGCATTGCAGCGGCCCATGCCCTCGGCCCCTACTTTCGACGCGCCTCTGCCTACTAGATCGGAGCCGCCCCGTATCACCCACTATGGCCATGCCCCTAGTTACTACAGGCAACGCGCCCCTAGTCACTACATCCGCCTACCCCAACGACCGGCTGGATCGTGCGCATCAACCAAGCTATCAATGTCTACAACAACAGCACTAGCTGGGGGGACTTCATCCGAACCATCTGCAGACAGGGTGACATCCACCCCGATGTAGGTACTATCCCCCACCCAGCCCGTCACCTCTTAGCCCAATTTGGGAAAGAAGGCACACCTGCCTCCATGGCCCACCCCCCTTGGGACCCTGCCAGGATTGCCAGGGCCCTCGCCAGGGGGCCTCACCAATCCTCCCACCAGGGCATCGACTTCCTGCGGGAGGAATATGCCGGACATGATGGACAAGCAGCAATGGACTGTCCTCCCAGCCAGCCTCATCCAGGACCTCCCAAACCTCCGGCTGAGTCCACTGGGGCTAGTCCCACAGCGGGGGCGCCTGCCCCGCATGATCTCTGACTACACCTATTCTGAGGTCAACCAAGACACCATCCCTCTAGCCCCAGCAGAGGCCATGCAGTTTGGCCACACGCTTCCCCGGCTCCTCACCTAGCTGCACCGCGCCAACAACCGGTTTGGCCCCGTGTATATGTCAAAGATTGACTTAGCTGATGGCTTCTACCGGGTCCAGTTGAAACCAGAGGACACCATGAAGCTAGGAGTCCTTTTCCCCTCTCGCCCAGGGGAGGCTCCTCTTGTTGACATCCCCCTCACCAACCCTATGGGGTGGAAATCCAGTCCACCAAACTTCTGTGCCTTCACTGAAACCATTGCAGACCTCGCCAACGCCACTTTCTCCACTGGGCTAGAGCACGCTCAGCGACAGCCCCATCGACTGGATCTGCTCTCAGAAGCCCATCCTGCTGACAGTCCCCATCACCCGGTCACTGCCCCGGTGACTTCCCATAGCATGACCCCCCGCAAGACGCCCCTTCGCTACTGGGACAGTGTATGTGGATGACTTCTGTGGCCTCGCGCAGGGCAACCAATGGACCCGGCGCGCCGTCAAGAGGGTGCTCTTCCAATCCCTGGACCAAGTCTTCCGCCCACTTGCAGCCTGTGACACCCCCTTCAGACAGGAACCAGCTTCACTCAAGAAAATGCTCAAAGGGGATGCCACTTGGACCACCAAGAAAGTTATCCTTGGCTGGCTCATCGATTCCATCACCAACACCATCAGCCTTCCTCCCCATCGAGTGGACCGCCTACAGGAGATTCTTCACTCAATCTCCCCCAACCAGCGCCATGTCCCTATCAAACAATGGCACCAAGTCCTAGGAGAACTCCGGTCGATGGCCCTTGCCATCCCTGGCGCCATTGGCCTCTTCTCAATTCTCCAGGAAGCCTTTCGACACCCAGACCCGGGCAGGCAGCGCATCCGGCTCACCAAGCGCGTCCATAGCTTCCTTCAAGACTTCCAATGGCTGGCCAATGATCTCGCCAACCGGCCTACTTCCCTTGCCGAACTAGTGCCAGACACCTTCCCAGCCACTCTCGGCGCTTGTGATGCCTCTGGTCTTGGCATGGGAGGCATCCATTTTGTCCCCCTTCCAACTGGCACGGTGCAGCCCATCATGTGGAGGCACACTTTCCCCAAGTGGGTCTCCTCCCAGTTAGTCACCTTTGACAACCCCAATGGCACCATCACCAACAGTGACCTCAAGCTGGCTGGCTCCATTGCCCATAATGATGTCCTTGCTCAAGCCGCCTGTGTCCAGTCCAGAACCACCCACAACTGCTATGACAACACGGCCACTGTATACTGGCAAAGGAAAGGTGCCACTACTACCACGGGACCTGCAGCTTACCTCCTTCGCATTCAGTCCCTGCACCAGCGACTCCACCAATATGTCCCCCTCAGATATTACATCCCTGGCCCTGTAAATCATCTGGCGGATTTGCTCTCTCGATCCCCCCTCTCTGACACTGCCCTCCTCAATCATTTCAACACCACCTACCCCCAGGACTTGCCCTAGATCTTATGTCCCCTGAGGCCTCCCATGCATTCTGCTCTGACCTTGGCTCTATCCAGAAGACCATGCGCGCTTCAGTCACTGAACTCTACGCCAAGCGCAAGGATGCCCATTGGAATCAATGGGTTCAATTCTGTTTGTCTCAAGGCTTTGACCCAACCCTCCAATCTGTTACAGATCCAATCCCCATCCTCCAGGTCTTTGCAAAAAGACTCCATGATGGCCGACTCTCCTATAGCCGCAAGCCCATCAGATCTCGCACGGTATCGGACACCATCCGGTCAGTGGGCCAGACGCTGGCCCGCTTGGGGTCCAAAGACCCCCGAACCGACTCCACCGGTGGTCTTGACTTCAGGCTAACCGCCCAGTTCAAAGGCTATGCCAAGCTGGACCCAGCCCCTTGCCGGGTGAAACCGGTCCCCATCACCCTTGTCATGCATGCCCTTCGCTTTGCATACTATGACTCCCCTTCCCCGTCCAGACAGGCTATCGCCAACATGATATGCATAGCCTTCTTCTTCTGTCTCCGACCTGGTGAGTACACTGGTACTACCAGGGATGATCAATCATTCCACCTAAAGGAAGTCTCCTTCTACCTTGGCTCCAAAATCGTCCACCATGATGGCCCTGCACATGAGCTTCTTGCGGCTACCTCTGTTACCCTCACCTTCACCACACAGAAGAATGGGGACAAGGGTGAAGTAGTGGCTCATGCCAGGAGTGGGGACTCCCTCTGCTGCCCTGTAGCAGCGTGCGCCCGCCAAGTCCTGCACCTTCGACACTGCTGCCCTAGCACTAGCAGCTCCTCCTTCAGCCCAGCCCTCAAGCTTGCCAGTTACTTTGACGATGGGGTGTTAACCCTTGTCCGAGCAGCAACTATCACTTCCTCCATGAGAGTCTATGCCCAGACCCTCTACCATACCACTGGCATCTCCCCTGCAGCAATCTCTGCTCGCTCCCTTTGAGCGGGTGGGGCTATGGCCCTACTACAGGGCAAATGCGGCTCTAATGTCATCAAGCTCCTTGCAAGATGGCACAGCGACTGCATGATGCGCTACTTGCACCAGCAGTCCCTCCCCATCTTCAAGAATCTTGCCTCTGTAATGTTCAACAATGGAACATACTCCTTCCTGCCAGAAGAGTGGGTGCCGGCCACCGCCCCCACTCCCCCTGGCAGCTCTCTCTGATTCCTCCTTGGAAGAATCTCCCACCCTTGCAGTGTGGCCTCCATGTCCCTTCCAGGTCCAGTCTCCATCCCGCTCCCACCCTGTGGCTTGTGGCCCAATGGCAGAAAAGGCTTAACAGCCAAAGGCTTAACTGCCCAAGTTGTTAAGCCAGGCTGTGCGCCGGTGTGTGTGGGCACAGCAAACTAAGGGACCGGACTCTACAGCCTGCAAAACAACCAACAGGCTGGAGTTTCCCGGCTCCCCCTCTAGCATTGCTTAACCCACCAACACACCCATGAACTACAAGCATTGCACATACAGTACTACAAGTAGGCTGGCTACTGAGGCTATCACGAATGTAGTGAGTGATAGCTCCTTCTATTAGGTAAGTTACGAGTACTGAGTGTGAAATGCTTGTAGTTAATGGATGTGTTGGGTGTTAGTGAGTTAAGCACTGCTAGCAGAGGGGGTTCCAGGAAACTTCAGCCTGTAGTTGGTTTTTGGCTGGGGAGTCCGGTCCCGGATTAGGTTGCTTTGCCCACACACACCAGCGCCCATCCTTTGGCTCTTAAGCCTTGACTTGTACTGCCATTGGGCCACAAGGGGGGGTGAAGTTAAAGAGCTGCTGGGTGGAGTGTTTCAGATGCTGGCACCACCGCCACTCATCCGGCAGGAAGGAATACTATGCTGTTCCATTGTTGAACATGAGAGAGGCAAGGTTTTGGAAGATGGGCAGGGACTTTTGGTGCAGCTATCACATCATACTGTCACTGTGTCATCTGGCAAGGACTTTGATGACATTAGAGTCACATTTGCCCTGCAGCAGCAGGGGCCAGCACACCATCAGTGATGTAGCTGGCAAGTCTGCTGAGAGTGGGAGTAAAGGAGGTTGAGCTGCTAGGACAGCGGCTGCTGATGTGGAGGACTTGACGGGCACATGCAGCCACAGGGCAGCACAGTGGCTCTCCACTCTGCGCATGTGCTAACACTTCCCCCTTGTCTCCATTTTTCTGGGTGGTAAAAGTGAGGGACAGAGGTGGCCACTTGCAGTTCATGGATCAGGCCTGTGTGCTGGAGGAGCCGGGAACCAATGTAGAAGGACACATCTGCTAGTAGGAGGAAAGCTTGGTCATCTCTGGTAGTACTAGTAGTACTAGTGTCTGTGTATTCCCTGGGGCGCAGCAGATAGAAGAAGAAGGTGATGCAGGTCATGTTAGCAATTTCCTGTCTGGGCTAATTGGGGGAGGTGTACTAGTAGTACTAGGCAAATCTGAGAGCATGCACCACAAGGGGGGTGATGGGTAGAAAAAATTGACAAATAACAATTGTGACTGACATAGAATGACAACAAGAATGTACTCACTTTGAATGCAAAACTGCACCAACAAGAACAGATGGGACACTGGCAGATAGTCTCTTTCAGGTCGGACATGGTGATCGGCCGTTCCCCATGGCTTACAGGAACCTCTGCTATCAACTCCTTCGGTGCAACAAATTGGTGACAATGACACTGGAAGATCACTGGCTTGTTCTTGGGTTTTGGTGGTACAAGTTGTTAAATTTTACTACAAGTATTTTTTAACTCTACTTAGAACCTTAGTTGCCCTACCGGTAGTACTACTTCTACTGTTGTAAACAAGGGAGAGTTCTGTATTCAAGTGAACATTTTCTGTTGGTCTAAAAAAACGATGGAGAACCCAAGTAAGATTAGACAACGACTTAACCTCGCCACTTCAAGCGCCAATTCATGATTCTGTTCTGCCTTTGCCGAATATCGTCTCCGGACTTGGGACTTGCTATTTTTTCATAATCGTACACACATTTTGACATAATTACACTGCTCTATTCCGGAGTCCGTCGTTGTTTGCGCTGCTGTACTATCGTAAACACGAGTTGCAGAGCTCAAAAACGACCCACCGTTATTACTCGTTCCGACAGAAACCTCGAACGTTCCCGAATTACAACAACCACAACAACAAGCATGGTGGTTGCAATCGCACGCAGAACGCTGTCGCGATCGCTCACATCATCGTCGTCCGCCGGTGGAATTGAAATTGGAAGTCGAATTCGAATTCGAATTCGAATGGCAACCTCCATGATCGACAAGAACAACAATAGCATTTTCGACGACCCAGAGATCTTCCGCGTCGATGATCGGGTCCGAGAGGCCCTGTCCGAAGGTAGGCCCGTTTGCGCGCTGGAGAGCACCATCGTCGCCCACGGCATGCCGTTTCCGGAAAACCTCGCACTGGCGCGGGAGGTGGAGAAGATCCTCGACGACCACGGGGTGGTCCCGGCCACCATCGCCGTCCGGAACGGCGTCTGCCGGGTCGGGATTTCCGGCGACGAGCTCGAGGACCTGTCGCGGGCCGGGGAGGAGGGACGGGCGAAGAAGTGCTCGACGCGGGACATCCCCGTGATCCTGGGGGCGGCGGCTGCAAACTCCGGTGAACGTGAAAGTGAGCCGGCGCAGTGGGGCGCCACGACCGTGGCGTCGACCATGCGACTGGCGCACCTGGCGGGAATCGCGACCTTTGTCACCGGCGGCATCGGCGGGGTGCACCGCAACGGAGAAACCAGCATGGACGTCTCGTCGGACCTGACCGAGCTTGGAGAAACCCCGGTGGTGGTGGTCAGCGCCGGGATCAAGTCCATCCTAGACATCCGCCGGACCCTCGAGGTGCTGGAAACCAACAGCGTCCCGGCCCTCGGGTGGCAGACGGACGAATTTCCGGCCTTCTTTTCTCCTTCGTCGGGAATCCCCTGCCCGGCCCGGGCCGATTCCGCGGAGGAGATCGCCCACGCCTACTGGGCCGCAAGGAGGCTCCGCTTTCCCCAGGGCATGCTGGTCGGCGTGCCCAACCACGACCCCGCGGGGGCGAGCGTCGAGACCGCTATCCAAGAGGCCCTGGAAAGTGCCGAGCGGCTCGGCATCCGCGGCCGGGACGTCACGCCGTACATACTCAAGACGGTCGCCGAAAGGACCGGGGGGGACAGCCTGAGGAGCAACATGGCCCTCGTGCGACAAAACGCCGAGGTCGGGGCCAGGATTGCCACCGCGATCTCGAAGCTACAGCGGTAACAGCCATGGGGTCGGCGGTAATGAACCAACCAACCAACCAACCACGCCTGCCGAACCAAACTCCCTCTCGGCTCCTGGTTTGAAACGAAACGAAACAACCCCCCCCCCCGGCGAAATGCATCCAAAATGGAAGCACGCGAACAAATACAAGTTTGATGCTACAGTATTAATACAGTACTAGATTTCAATTATTTTACACTCGACTTTGTGTTGCCTGTTGTGGAGGCTACGTGTAGTCTTAAATAAATCTTTTATCTTGCGGATTGCTCAGTGTTGGTTTTGGTTTGTCATGAAAATAACGATTTCAATCGTGTGCACTTCGCATAATTGACGTCGCACAGCACCAGTTTGATCTGCCGAAACCTACGCAAGAAAGGTGCATGCTCGAGATGGTAGCTTACAATGGAGCACTGCTGGAGCTTGTAGGTGCTTTTGTGACGAAAGAACAAATACTGTATCCCTTAGGATAGCACTATTCACAATTAGAAGTATTTTTTAGTTCGTACAAAGTACTTCGTACTATTTTTTGTTTTGATGTTGATGCAGCCCCATAGTTGAAAGTTCGAGACCCGAGGATCTGAGGATCTTTCTGGATCGATGTCGGGGTTCGAGTGTCGCACGATCCCGCAAAAAACTAAGTTAGTCCTTAGTACTTCGAAGAAGCTTTCCAGATTTCGACGAGTGCAACATCATCATTCGACAATATTTCCACCTCCCGACTCCCAAGCAACTTCATACCGGTAATTTCAAACAAAAAAATGGTAGTACTTTGAGTACGTACGGTAGAATGAAGATGATGCAAAGGAGTTCGACCCATTCACACAATGTGGTCAATGTACTTTCCATTCATTGACCCCAGTCGGCCGCCTGCCCCATTACGACAACGAGTGGAATGAATCGATAGGCAGCACTCAACAGCAACAGCAACATCGACCGCATTCGAATATGAAGGGGGCGACTAGACCTACACGTACGAATGCGACGCGTTTCGTTCTGGCCACGATCTGCACAACCATTGCGCTATGTGTTTGCGAATGGCGGACGGTGCTATCCTTTCCGATTTCGAAGAAGGCTCCAAAAACTAATGCAGCAGCAGTACTATCACTCTCTTCTTCCGCGTTGAAATCCACAAAAAATATTGTTAGTAATAATGATGATGATGATGATGACGACGACGCGGGTCTATCACTCATTGGCGCGACTACAACTCTGGCCCCTGACAAACGCGGTTGCGCAAACGGGACAACGGCGGTGGAAGATAATCATTGTTCGAATGAAAATGGAAACGGGAAAGAGAACGAACCCAAATTGTCGTGTCGAGTCTTGGGATTCTACCCATTTCCAACCCCTCCTCCCCGGGGACCGTTGGGATGGCTGCTGAAAGACACCCACCAAGCCATCGTGATAACAACAGTGGTATCAGCACCGGCACCGGCACCGGCATCGACACCATCGGACAAAGAACAACAACAGCAACAGCAACAACAACAACGAACGAAAAAGATCACTCTGTTGCTGGATTTCATGACCAAGGGTGGCGCATCTCACCCGGTATGGTACGACGAATTCGTAAAATGGAATGTCCTCTTGGGTGGGAACATCGAGGGAGAGATCCGGGTCAAGGTTTTGGGGACGAAACCGAAAGAACAAGATCGTCGGAATGCATTCGCGGCGTATGCCGGAAAGGAGAATGGCGATTGCGATTATGACGATGACGATGACGATGACGATGACGATGGCAACCGCATAATGACGACTTTATCGAGGGACATTCCGGAGTTGGATCGGAAATCCCCGTCCAAAATGAAGCGTCTGATTCGTTTTGCAGATTCCTATAATTGCGAGATGAATCTATACCGCAACAATTGTCGCATGTTTGCGGCGCGCATGGAACGAGAGGTACAACGCCTGAACTTGGAGCGCGAAGCGGACGACCAAGATTGGTCTTACCGGTATGGGATGATTGTGGCCGATATCCGTTGCTGGTTGCGCATTTTTGGAGCTAGTTTGTTGCCAATGTCGTATCCGTTGACTGTGGTATTACTTCTCTACGAAGGATGTTGGAATCGATGATGATGGCACACTCCTTTGGGGGGTAACAAACAGAATGGGGAGGACAGCCTCTTGCTCAGCGTTTGATGCATTCGAGAGACATTCGAAACAAGGACTGCATCGTGTTTCGTACCCTTGTAGCGCTTAAAGTTTTTGAAATATTTTGTTGAAGTCATTTTTAATTAGTGCTTTAATTGGGTCTTGCGATACGTATATTCTCCAAACGAACGGCAACCCCTGTTGCCTGCTATTATTACTATCTGTTTTTTCTTTCGATTTCGTCCACTGCATCTAGAGTTGCATTGGAGAAGTTATCGTTGTAGTTTTCGATTCCCCTCTTGATTTGTTGCTTTTTTCCTGACGAAACCTGGAAATACAATACGTACACGTAGAATACATGAAAAGGACATAGAATTACACGGGAAGGATTCACGGACGTCAACCCCTGTTGACTGGTTTTATTCGTGCTTGCGGTTTTCTTTTCTCCCCTACAATTCATCAACGGTGGCCTCAGTGATAGACTCTTCTTCAGATTCTGGTTCTTTCTCCACAGCTGTAGGTTTCTCAAAGATATGAATCCACGAGGCGATAGACCCATCGCCACCGCTACCTCCAGCACTCAGATCAAAGATCGGTGCCGTGTAACCCAATTTGTTCAACGCCAACATGGTGCCAAAGAGGAATAGGCAAGCCATGATAAAGTTTCCGATGCCACGCTTTTTGCGGTTCTCAACCATCGTTTTGGAAACATCCAGTTCCGGCTTGGTGTTATCGTCTTTCTCTTCGGTCGAAGCTTCGGTTTCGTTAGCAGTCAAAGCTTCGGTAACGATTTCGTTGGCTGTCAATTCCGGCGTTGCCTCGGAGGTGTCTTCTTTGATTTCGCTCGGCTCGGGAGAAGCAATCGAAGAATCTTGAGATTCCTTCATTGGAGTCTGGGGTTCCAAATCCGGTGCGTATTTGTCGGCAACTTCTTCCTCCAATAAGTCGTCGTAACTCGGAGCACTCGATAGCTTTCGAGGACTGCAAAAGCCCTCCATCAGCTTCTGAATTGGGTTGCTGGGTTGTTCCGACGACTGTTTAGTTGCTTCAGCCATGGTATCAGTGTTCAGTTTGCGAGTTGCAAGGTGTTTCAATGGTGTTCGATGAAATGTTCGATTGATCCAATACGAATGGTTCAACTTGAGCGAATTGGATTTTTGGTGAATCGCGGTTTTGTCGATGTACCAAACTTTCGGTTTTGGTATTGCTATTGGTTATTGGTTTAACAGGTGCGCCGCCGATATTTTCGAGCTGAGCAACTACCGGTACAGTCTTGATGTGCAGATCTCAAAGACACCTCACGAGCAGACCAACAAACTAAAGAAACGTTCTCCCGGCACGTTGGGTTGTTCGTACGGGGCTACTCGTAGCCTGTACGTTGGGCGTAAAATATAGTACTACAGGTACCGGTAGCTCAATCATAAAAAGGAAGAAGAATTAGTTTTCCAGGATTGAACTGAGAATTTCGATGTCATCACTATTATTTTTTGCGATAAGAAACTTATCATTAAATAATTCCCATTGCAACGAGCGTGCTGTATTGTAGCCGGCATCCGTTCCTGTATTGTGTTTTTCACCAACGGATCTCTCAACCGATTGTAAAACGGTTATTTTACGGGTTTAGAATGAGAGGGAAAATTCGGTACGGCAGTAGAAACTGGGAAAAAATACTACGGAGTAATCTTACTTCGTATGTCATGGCGTCGCACGAATGCAACCTGGGTTGCATTTAACCTGGGCTAGTACAGTCAGCTACACAATTCTACGTAGGCCCTAGTATTATCTTTGGTACCCCACCACCATCTGTCCAATGCAATTTTTTTCCAGCGCCTGTCCTTCCCAATGATGTGAACGCCCCCACTCAGCTCTTAAGATACCACCGGATCTTGTTGGAGTTGATGTCCCATATTGCTGGAGGGCATGAATACGCGGCCACCAACCGAGTGTTCAGCAACCAGGAAGAGCTCAACACAGCTACTCCACGTCACGCAAACGAGATTCAGGGTTATTTCGGAATCACGCGCATATTTGGGTCGAACTCCACTGGTCCCCCTTTGTAATTTCACCCTATTTATTGAAATTAATGTCGAACTCATAATATTTTTATGCACATTTCATTTTCCTACCCCACTGGCATCTGTTTCCGAAGTAGTGGCATGTTACTGAATTTTATGCCTGAAACAAACAGTGCATGGTCGCAATTTTTCAATCTCAATCGTTTCTCCATTTTTATTGTTATTACTGGCTATCATACAACTTCAGTAGTAACGATGGTCCGCACTCCCAAATATCAGGTATATTGTTTACGTTGCTACCGGGACTCTCCTCTGATCACTACTGGTTACGGAAAGCAGAAGAAGGTTACCAAGAAGCAGAAACCCCCCTTGTTTACAGCGCGACTAAGAAAGAAAACGGGAATAGTTGTTTCTCCCGGTCTTCTCGACCATATTTCACGTAATCCGGGTACATGTTATTCTTATTACTACCGGTGTTTGGGGGTAGATGATTTTGCATCTTCGTTATTCATTAGAAAATCGAGGAAGAAGCTCGAGGATGCTACTCAACAATTAGGTCTAACGAACACCTGTAAAGGTCCACAGAGTAGTGACGGCGCATTACCAGAGGTGCTCGACAATCAAGTTATGTATGACCCTTCTGTCGAACCGATTGGGCGTGCCTTGATTGGTCGGGAATTAACAAACATAGAGGATGACGATGATTCTGTCTCCGATGACAATTTTTTCTTTCCTAATGCCAACGATGAGGAAGAAGGAAGTGTGAGCATAGAGGCCCCCCACTCTTCGATTGTCAATGATGAAGAAGGCAACAACATTGATGTTGACGATTCCCATTGTGATTCAAACACGCTAGTAATTACGACACCCAATGTATGAAGGAACATATCTGACGAATTGAAGGTCAAGATCAAGTTAATGAAAATCATGCGGAATCATAGCATACCATTAGTTGCAGAGAAGGAATTGTATGAATGGGCTATTGAATCGGAGCGGCTTAATTTATTTTCATGGACTAAAGGCAATCTCATAAAGACCAGGGCAAGTGTCATGAAGGAGATTTCCGCAACTGTGCCTGAAATAAAAGGCGATGGGTTTGAACCTCATCTTATTGACTGGTGTTCTAAGAAATCACAGAATTCTGATGTTTCCAGTTGCAAACAAATCTATGTCCGGTTGTTCCAAAAAGCACTTCATTCCCTATTAACGAATGTGACTTTGGTGAATGAAGACAATCTGTCATTCCCCCATGCTGAAGACCCCACCTTACCAGTCCGTTATCCAGAACTTCAAGGCAATATTGATATTGACGAACTCCATCATGGTGAATGGTGGATCAACACTTGGGAGAAGAGATGCAAATCTGGATCCAATGAAATTCTGGTTCCTATTATTCTCTACATGGATGGAATTGCAATTGACAATAGTGGTCAAACCACTCTTACCCCACTGAACATGACTCTTGGCATATTCAACACCCTAACTCGAAACTCCCGGCCGGATGCGTGGGAGGCTATATACTATCACCCAACATGTCCAGGTGATAAAGGTGCCAAATCAATTGACAATGTGAACAATCTTCACTCTGGCCTTTGTTTGGCTCTTTCATCTTTGAAAGATGCCTGCAACCAAACGGATGGTATTGAATGGTCTAATTTTCCGTGGAACAAGAAGAAATGGTCCGTTCGAATGAAATTTGCGGTTGCTTATTTCATAGGTGATACTCCCCAGCACGACCAACTTTGTGGACATTATCAAACGTCAAATTCAAAGATGATCTGTAGGCATTGCAATTGTCCCAGAGCACTTGGTATTAACGCTTGTGTGAATGTTTTGAAGGTTCCTGTTTCAGTTAAAACTGGTAACATGCAAGTGTCTAAGCACCAAAATGGGGAAGAGTACCAATCCATTTGTCTCTGAAATATATCTGATTTTACTGCTCCAATGGTTGACAAAGGAGTGAATGCTGAACAGTATTTCAAAAACATCTCTCACCATGGCGTACATAACGGCAACGTTTTTTATGATCTTGATTTTGGGGAAAACCCACATAATATTCATCTAGCGTCGCCCAGAGAGAGATTCCATATGCACCAACTTGGTTGCACCAAGCGTGCAGCGGAGACGTTCCGCAAGGACTTTTTAGGCAATAACCAGCGGCTTCTTGGTGAGATGGAAAGGTTAGCCAGTTACTATGGTGGTGCTGTTCAGAGGCAATCCAATCGTGACTTCCCACGAACCAATTTTTCAGAATCAATACATACAGCAAAGAAGGAGGGTAACCAGTACATTGGAATGCTTTATATTCAGATGCTGTCACTTCTGTGTGCTGGAGGTCGTCAATTGTTGTTGTCTCGAAAGACTCCATCCAATCTTGAGAACAAGAGCAGAAAGTGTGAAGACGAAATTGACCAACGTATTTACGCCATTGAGTTGTTGTTGGGTATGGAAGAGTTCCTAAAGTATGCTGGAACGTTTGACAAGGTTTTCAAACAAGACAAGAAAGGTGTTTTGAATGTTGACAAAATGGTTGTTCTTTTCATCAACTGTATAAATAACAATCTTCAACGAAGTAAGGGAGAGGGTCACAATCTGGTGAAGAATCATATGTATTTTCATTTATCACAGTACATGAGATTATTTGGTCCTCCAACTGGGTGGGACTCTGTCGCAAGTGAGAGCAATCATAAAACTGAAGTGAAGGATCCTGCTAAGAGAACTCAACGAAACAAGTCCACACTTATCAAGCAAACTTGCAACCGAGTGATGGAGTATCGAACTATTGATCAACTTGACCGTGAATTTGATTTGTTTGAACATAGACCCATAACCGGACCGAATCATCCTAAGGAGGGTGGTTGGTCAGCTGGGTCTTCATTTTGGATTGGTGTGATGAATGGTCTCCCTTACATGAAGTGGGATGGAAAAAAAAACGCAAGTTTATCCTGGTTTCCATCGGATGTTCTCAAATTTTGTTGCAACGTGGTCCTACCGGCTGTGGGCAGCAGCAAGGTTTTTGGAACCACGGAGCACAAGAGGTATGACAAATCTCGCGAGATGAAATTATTGTTTCGTGCCCACCCATCGTTTAAGTCTGATTCTGGACAATTGTCCAATGTATGGTATGACTGGGCTAATTTTCAACTCAACCTCCTTGATGGACGTGGACTGAAAGTTTATCCATGTCAGATTCTGTGCCTTCTTTACCTTGAAGGTCCTTTCCCTGTGGGTAGCTCCATTAGTGGTTTCGAATTAGTGCACAATGGTTATTATGCCGTTGCTCGCTGCTTTGTTTCTGCAGACCCCATACCAAGCAAGAGGGATAAAAGAAAAAAACACCATCATGCGTTGGTAAAGCAAGGTGAGCTGCAGAACAAATTGTATTTGTTCGACTGCAACGCCATTGAGTCCGAAGCTGCCGTTGTTAGAAACCATGGTAGTCCTGACCAATATTTTGTGCTGGGGAATCGTGAACAATGGTTGTTTAATTTCCGTGAGACAATGGCTTCACTGGAAAAGAAGGATTTACAATCAATAGTACCAGATGGTGAAAACAGCATATGACTTGAATGAACAAGTTTATTATCAGATCTTTGTACTTAAATGGATTTTCCGTATTTTTCATTTTTCCAGTATCGCAACGCTGTTGCAGAAAATTGTTCATATTCAACAACGTCGTTTCAGGAAATCCCTTTATTCATATGTTTGATGGTATACTACCACTGTACAATCCTACCCCCTTATCATGTGTATTTTGTGTTTTTCTATTTTCTGCAACGGCGTTGCACCAAATGCCCTTTTCCCGTATTTTGGATGGTATACTAGTACGGTACAGTCATACCTTCCCTTTCATGAGTATCAAGTTATTTTTATAATGGATTACTTCTTAGTACAATTTTGCGCGATACAAAGGCACTCATAATATAACACCCTTCGTATTTGGGATTCGAACAGCTATGAAACACTAACGGATTAAAGAGCAGAGTATCCCCAGAATGCAATGGCACTTTGATAGTATGGTACGTTGGGAAGACAAAATAATAAACCACTTCGTCAGCATGCACTCCCAACGGAGATATGACTGTTAAACAAGTATAATACATATCATCATCAACATGGCATCGAGAATGGTAATTTCGACCAATCGAAAAAGCTAATGCCTACTTCCCAATGGCATTGAGCTGCGTACGAGTCAGAATCTGAGACAACACATCCATTTCATCCTCAACAAATGGTTTGATGTCTGTTAAACTATGATGCATATGCTTCACAATTCCCACTGTCATCTGTTCGAGCTCCAGTTTCATGTTTGGTTTCACATGACTTTTGAATACGTACACACCATTGTTGGAAGACAATCTTTCTGGTCTAACTCCAATGATAGCATAATCATCGTTGATACTGCCGCGCTTCTGACCTCTGGCAACTGCCGGTTTGGATCCAACAATTTCCGGAGCAAACTTTCTTAACAGTTTGATATTATTCTTCGCAGCCAGGTGTCGCTTTGCAAATTTTCTGGAAACTTTTGCGAAAATGCGCAACAACGGATTATTATCGTCAAACGCAACAATATGCTCATCGTTTGTACTATCCAACATATCAAATTTATCAATCAACAAAGCCTGTTCCGGTTCATACTTTTTCTTTCCTCCTATCTTGCCACCCCAATTTGTCTCCATGTATTTACCTTTGACCACAGTTGTTCTGTATTTGTTTTTCAACGCTATTGTACTGACACCATCTTTGCAAGTACTATGCCTATTCCTTTCCTTCTTCATTGGTTTTATGTCGGACAACTTTGTATAACTTTCATGGCTTGTTGACACCGGTGCTGCAATCCTAAGAAAGTTTGAAGACATTCTCTGCTTTCTTCTTTTCTCATGTTTCCTATCTCTTTTTTGCTTCATAGCTCTTTCCGAGAACTGATTTCTCATGGTTTCCGATGGAGTAGTAGGCCGATGGAGGAGCGATTCGATGGGCGGTGGATGAGCTATTTGGGTGCTGTTGCTCTCGCTGCCGCTTGCCGCTGTTGCTCTCGCTGCCGCTTGCTGCTGTGGCTCTTGCTGCCGATTGCCGCTGTTGCTCTCGCTGCCGATTGCCGCTTGCCGTTGCCGCTGTTGCTCTCTGCGGTTTGATGAGTCGTTGCCATTATCGAAGATCCTATTCGAATATTTGATATGATAATTGAACAAAATGGGTGAGTATCTATTGATGTACTACCTAGTAGAGTAAATAATAACAACACAATAATATATAGTAATGTACATGCCGATCGATTCGTAGTAATTATCACCAACCGGGACAATTTGCCACACCTACAGGGGAAGATTACGGTGCACGTCAAGGAAAGATTTGCCACACGAGGAAGATTGGTTCTTCTGATCCGCCGTTTCCAATCCCTTGTTTCCAATCTGTTGCTCTGATACGGTCCTATGAAAATAAGAAGAAAAACAGAAGGAAGGAAATACATTATCAAGAATGCCGGAGGAAGTATAATCATTGTCTATCTCAAATCTCATTCGTACCGTTGTGATTGCCAAGAATTTCTGATCCGCTGTTTCCAATCCGTTGTTCCGATCAGGTCCTATGAAATTAAGAAGAAAAACAGAAGGGAGGAAATACATTATCAGTAATGCCGGAGGAATTATTATCATTGTCTATCTCTCTCATTTGTACCGTTGCTTGTTCTGATTCGTTTTACCGTTGTTGCCACCGATACTTTGTTTCCCCCGATACGTTGTTGCCTCCGATGATTCCTTTTGCCGGTTTGTTATTCGTTGTCGTTGTTCTTTCTGCTGCCATTGATTTGCAGACTTGTAGTAATTCCTATGCCACAAAAAACAGGGACTTGTTCCTGTTGATATATAGGCAATTGATGCAGATTTTGTGCTTTCAAGACGTCTGTGTTTGGGTAGCTAATTCAAACACTACTATCTGTACGGCAACTAATCTCTAATCGAATGCTTTCTACTTCTTTTGCAGTACAAGGCTGTTATATCGGACTGAAATATCTGAGAACGGATCGTTGTGCTCGTGACATCGCCGCATGTGGCATGTGACAAAGAGGGTCGGATCCCACGTTCTCGGATGGAGTGTTGCTTAAAAGAAACAACACTCTACTCAGATAAGTTGGAAAATGATGTTTGTCGGAAAGTAAAATAATACAAATTTTCAAGCAGTGAAAGTGACCAAAGTTTGTGAGCAACAAACTTCGAACATAAGCTAAGTACAAAGTACTTATATCCAATTTCGAACGTAAGAATGACATCAGTTCGATAGATGTTCTTCTAAGTATCAAACTTCGAACGTAAAAATGACATCGGTTCAATAAATGTTCTGCTAAGTATCAAACTTCGAACGTAAGAATGACAACTGTTTGGTACATGTTCTGCTAAGTATCAACCTTTGAACGTTAGAATGACAACTGTTCGATAGATGTTATGCTAAGTATCAAACTTCAAACGTAAGAATGACATTGGTCCGTTAAGCATTATGTTTGTTCTTTGCAACGGCGTTGCAACAGATGTTCTTATTGTATTTAGCGTGATATGGTTCATACGACAGTAAAGTTCATACGACAGTATGATGTTTCATACGACACCAGTACCTTTCAACACATAATGCACCAATTCATCGATCGGACCATTTTCCTTTTTTTGCAACGGCGTTGCAACAAATGCCCTTTCTAGTATTTATTGTCAGATGTTTCATACGACTGTACCATGTCTACACGAAATCATTTTCCTTTTCTTGCAACGGTGTTGCAACAAATGCCCTTTTTAGTATTTAGCGTGAGATGTTTCATACGGCTGTACCTTTCTACACGAAATCATTTTCCTTTTTTTGCAACGGCGTTGCAACAAATGCCCTTTTAGTATTTAGCGTGAAATGTTTCATACGACTGTACCTTTCTACACAAAATGGACCAATTCATCGATCGGACCATTTTCCTTTTTTTGCAACGGCGTTGCAACAAATGCCCTTTTTTGTATTTAGCGTGAGATGTTTCATATGACTGTGCCTTTCTACACAAAATGCACCAATTCATCAATCGGACCATTTTCCTTTTTTTGCAATGGCATTGCAACAAATGCCCTTTTCAGTATTTAGCGTGAGATGTTTCATATGACAGTACCTTTCTACACAAAATGCACCAATTCATCGATCGGACCATTTTCCTTTTTTTGCAACGGCGTTGCAACAAATGCCCTTTTTAGTATTTAGCGTGAGATGTTTCATACGACTGTACGTTTCTACACAAATTGCACCAATTCAGCGATCGGCCCATTATTTTGTGGGCAACGGGGTTCCAACCAATGCCCTTTTTCCTATTTAGCGCGAGATGTTTCATACAACAGTACCTTTCTACACAAAATGCAACAATTCAGCGATCGGGCCATTTTCCAAATTGGAAAATGTTCCTTTTTTTCCCTTCTTCTCACCTTTTATCCCACCCGAAAAACCATTTTTTCCGTTTTTCTGGAACGGCGTTGCAAATTACAAAGTATGGTTTTTTGTCTTTAGGGGTTCACACCCAAAATTCCCTTGAGTTTATCGTTCCAGGTTTTTTTGTCAAATTCATGTGACAATATTGTTGAACTCTTTCTCCGATTAGTGGTACAACGTTATATTCTTCTCTGGTTTTTCAATGTAGGAAGAAGTATAGTTATGTTGAACCAAACGTCGGTATCCAAAAAAATCAGGTTTACGAAATGAAGGACACGGTAACAGGCACCTTACACATTGTCGTTTTTTTGAGATATGGTTTTTGAAAGATGGTTACCACTCTTTCGTCGCTACGTGAGTGGTGATCTCTTGTGAAAAAAGTTTCAAGTTGTACAATCCTTCTTTCATTCAATGTTTGCTCGAAACTAGGGTAAGATAGATTCACACAACAGTGATTCTCATTGTTTTCAAGCAATAAAAAGATTGTCTCAAATTCTGATAACATTTGACATTGCCAATGACACCTACGACTAATAGTGCTCGCAAGCGTGGGGCCAATCCACATTCAAATAACAAAAGGACAAATTGTAAGAAGGGTAGATTGAAAGACCCACCACCAAATAGTCTTGACAAACATGATGACGATCAAAATAAACATCAATATGGGGTCATTTGGAACCTTAAAAAGGCTTTGAAGGATGAGTCATATGGAACGGATGAGTTTGTAAGGAACTTCAGTGTGCAGGTTACAACATGTTTCATTGCATTGATGACAAAGGTTTACCTTGTATCCAAAATTATTGAATCCAAACCTACACCAGATTTCAGGAAGTCCATGTCTACTACTAAGTGTGCGGAAAAGAAGAAGGGGAAGGGAAAGAAGAAAAAATCCGATACCACCTTAAGTGACTTAGGCCCTATTCCACATCAAATAGATGTGATGGTGGATTTATTTTTGTATGAACTTGACAACGGGGTGACTGGAGTGTTGGGATTGTTGAGCAGGAAGCAATTAACCGAGCGATTAAATGACTACAACATGGCGAACAAGTGGAATAAGTTCGAGTCACTGTTGCGGAATGTTAATGACACATCAGGTGTGGATTCTCTCTATGGGCGCAACGTCGTGAACTACGTTACAATTAAGAAGTACATGATAATGTACCGTGAGATCTTGGTTTGGTACATGAAGAATGTAAAGTATCCACCCGGGTCAGACTATACGTCTGAAGCTTTGTGTTTCCATACCAAAGGCGACAATTGTTCTCCCAGTAAGTTGAAACAATACGTCAAATCAATGAAGAACTTCTTGGACTGCCTTATGGCACAGTCCTCTCTACGTGTTTCAATGAGTCATAGCTACAATCAGGTTGACTTAGACAAACATTTCAAGAAGCAGCGTATTGAATGCTTAAAATCCTTACCAACACAACGGATCACGTTTTCACCTCCAGAAGAAACCTATAAAATTGTGTCCAACAAAGAGATGATGAATGTAACGGAACGAAGAACAGCTTTTCATGAGGTCCTTCGTAAATTTTGGGTTCTCTTTCAAGGGAAGACGAAACAAATTTTTACAACCATAAACCTGGGTAACCTCAACATCAAACTTTTGACACACGAAGATTTCTATCAATATTTCTTACCCGAATTAATTCAGAATTCCTTCGTCTTGGGCACCACGGTACTTTCGGGGGAGAAGTGGGTTCCAGTAGGATTTCATCGACAAGGGGACAGGAACATTCGGGAAACGGGTGAAGTGTTATTACCACTCCATTCTCCCTTGGTTTTCCACTACGTCCTCCACTACAAGGACACGGTTTCCAACTATTACAACATACATTTCGAAATCGGTGAGGACTGTGTCACCCTGTCACCATGCAAACATGGCACCGGAAAAATAGATCTGGCACATTTCAAGGTGACGAAAGGAATCCTATATTTGGTGAAACAATGGTTGATAACAAAATTTGTTGACCACGGGACCAAGCTGGGGGTGAATGTGGTCCTTTCTTTGGAAACAGCATGTAATCTGTTCATTTCTCAAGTACTATGTGCATCAATGATTTGAGTCGACGGCGTTGACTCGTCCTTTGATTGTTCGATTGACAATGTTTGTAAGAGAATTATACAAAAAGTCTTCAAATTCCCTAACAAAGGATGTTTCCATTACAATCATGTGATGGAAACAATTGAAGGTTTGGTATTGACCTGAGAGGAATTTTCTAAAAGGAGCTATGGTCCCCGAATCGAGGGAGGGAAATGTTCTGTATTTTCAAAGGAATGATCAATTGTACATTTTCCCGACGGCCTGTGTTCTGACTAAGACCAAATTTGCCCATGTCAATTTTGAAGATAGACCAGAAGAACTTGTAACTGGCATTTTGGAACTGTCCGGTTTGGAAGACCAACATAAGAATCAAACTTGTGTTACAAGGTTCCTTCAATACGATGTTAACTCACAACAAGAATTGCACCAACGAGTATTTATGGAACACATTCCATACGTGTTCCGTGAGATATTCGTAATTGATCCAGAAGTTCTCCTGCGTCATACTTGGGTGGAACAATTCATTCAGTATAGCTACCTTCCAGAAATGGGTACCATATTTACACCGTTGACAGAAAAACTAGCAATATATTTGTGGGAAAAGTCGGATGATCTATCCTCGGCAAACCTTGTAGTTCAATTTTTGGACGATAAGGTTGTCAACAATTATGGAAAGGGAACGGGAGAATTGAATCAGGCGTTCAAACACCTCCAGGGTCGTGACTTTGTTTTTTACAAACCATCGGACTTTCTAACTTGGGATTGCTTCAAAACATCAAAGGTTCAAATAAATGAGTTCAACAAATCAAATAACACCTACCGAGTAGGATGGGTTACATTAACTTTCAATACTACAAATGATTCCAAGCGTGGATTCATCCCACCCTGGGATGATCAAGTTGACAGTGGCAATGTTGGCAAGACGAACAATCTCAACGAGGGGAGAAATAACAATAGTGGATCAACAGTTACTGGCGAGTGTTCGAAAAATAAGACAAACCAATCTAAAGAATCAGGAATTGACACAAGTAAGGGTAATTCAAAGGATACTGGTTTGACTGACAAAACGAGTAAAACATGTGAAAAAGAGGGTTCAAATGTAAGGGAAGAAATGATTATAGATTGGGCAAAAAGTCCTCTTAACGCCGTTGTAACCATGCCAAAATTTCCTGTGAATTTTAATGGAAATCAAACCACACAACCTCTCAAGATAAGTGTGCTGTTGAAAGATCAGGATCCAGAGATAATGTATCCCCTTTACAAAGTAGACGAACAAGTTCGTTACACTGAAAGAAGAAAGGGCCCAGTTCTAATTGGAGAAGTTTATAGGTACCTTTTCAACCCCTACGACCAATATGAAAGTCTTCCGGGTTATTATCTTATTTTCAAAAAAGGTAAGGCGGGGGAGCATAAAAAATGGTGCCCATACTTTAAAGTTTCCGGTCTGAAAGAAACCAATCCTCGACGCATTAAAAAAGTATCGGATTTAGTAAAATGTTACAGCGAGGAAGTTGGGATTTGTGACCCGACGGATGGAAATGTGGAGGTATCTGAGTCATCTTCTGACACAACCAAACCAGTGTCAGAGTACAGTTCCACCAACTCATCAAAGATTGGATGAATGAGGCATACTATGCTCCACCAAATGCAAGCATCCGCTTGTCACTTATCCAGTTTCATTCATAGTGTATTCCATCAATAGTATGAGAAATATTGATCCTGAAAGTGCAGCCTACTATGACACACATTCGCACTCAAAAACTAACTAGTATTACTAGGACTAGTAACTTTTACAAACTGACTATAGTATCACTCATAGATTTCTGGTCCATACTGTTTCATTAATTAGGAACAAAACCATGGTATGCCTCTTGAGCAACATTGGCACTAAAAAAGTGAGTAGCAATCACCACTTTCGTACATGATGCATCGTCATGGCCAGGGACAAACATTGTTATAAAATTCATACTGACTAAAGTATCAGGAGGAGAAATGACAATATTGTTTCATACTGTCCCCAATCCCAACTATGAGCAATATTCATCCTGTAATTGTCTCTAATGATACACTTTTGCACAAACAAAATGACTAGCAGTCACTATTTTGGTACATGATGGATGGCCAGTGAGAAACATTATTATAGAATACATACTGACTAGTAAACTATCAACCTGAGATATGTCTATACTATTGTTTCATAGTATATCCACCAATCCAAAGTAGTAGCAATACTCATTCTTCAATTCTTGCCTGAAATGACACACTTTTCCAATAAAAAGTGACTAGCAATCACTATTTTGGTACATGCATGACAAGGGACAAACATTATTATAAAATTCATAATTACTAAAGTATCAACCTGAGAAATGTCAGCATTGTTGCACAGTCTACCCAAGACATAGTATGAGCAATATTCATCCTTCAATTGCCTCGAATGACACACTTTACCAATATAAAAGTGACTAGCAATCACTATTTGGGTACATACATGGCAAGGGACAAACATTATTATAAAATTCGTGATTACTAAAGTATAAGCCTGAGAAATGTAAGCATTGTAACATAGTCTACCCAATACATAGTATGAGCAATATTCATCCTACAATTGCCTGGAAAGACACACATTTCCAATAAAAAATGACTAGCAATCACTATTTTGGTACATGCATGACAAGGGACAAACATTATAAATTCATAATTACTAAAGTATCAACCTGAGAAATGTAAGCATTGTTGCATAGTAGTCTACCCAATACATAGTATGAGCAATACTCATCCTTCAATTCCCTTGAATGACACACTTTACCAATACAAAAGTGACTAGCAATCACTATTTGGGTACATTATGGATGGCCAGTGAGAAACATTATTATACAATACATACTAACAAGTAAACTATCAACCTGAGATATGTCTGTACTATTGTTTCATACTATACCCACCAATCCAAAGTAGTAGCAATACTCATCCTTCAATTGCCTGTAATGACACACTTTTCCACTAAACAATTACTAGCAATCAATAATTTGGTACATGCATGGCAAGGGACAAACATTAATATAAAATTCATAATTACTAAAGTATCAGCCTGAGAAATGTCAACATTGTTGCATAGTCTACCCAACAATACATAGTATGAGCAATATTCATCCTTCAATTGCCTCGAATGACACACTTTACCAATACAAAATTGACTAGCCATCACTATTTTGGTACATCCAAGGCAAGGGCCTAACATTATTATAAAATTCATAATTACTAAAGTATAAGCCTGAGAAATGTCAGCATTGTTGCATAGTCTACCCAATACATAGTAGTATGAGCAATATTCATCCTTCAATTGCATCGAATGACACACTCTTGTACTCAAAAAGTGACTAGGAATCACAATTTTGAGGCGTGCATGGCCAGGGACAACCATTAATTTACAATTCATACTGACTAAAGTAATAGCTGGAGAATTGTCATCAATATTGTTTCATTGTCTCCCCAATCATTAGTATAAGCAATATTCATCCAAAAATTACAGAAAATAACACACTTTTGCACTCAGAAAATAACTGAGAAACTCTATTTTGGTTACTTCTTCATAAGAAAATCAAAAAAAAATAACAAAAAATAGCTGAAATCACTACCCTTGATAAACGTATCTACGGGGGAATTGAACCACTGGACATGTTCACCTCTATATCAATAACCAATCATACACAATCGGGGAAAGTTACACTACGTCACACAAACGAGATTCAGGGTTATTTCAGAATCACGCGCATATTTGGGTCGAACTCCACTGGTCCCCCTTTGTAATTTCACCCTATTTATTAAAATTAATGTCGAACTCATAATATTTTTATGCACATTTCATTTTCCTACCCCACTGGCATCTGTTTCCGAAGTAGTGGCATGTTACTGAATTTTATGCCTGAAACAAACAGTGCATGGTCGCAATTTTTTAATCTCAATCGTTTCCTTTTCTCTATTGTTATTACTGGCTATCGTACGACTTCAGTAGTAACGATGGTCCGCACTCCCAAATATCAGGTATATTGTGTACGTTGCTACCGGGACTCTCCTCTGATCACTACTGGTTACGGAAAGCAGAAGGTTACCAAGAAGAAGAAACCCCCCTTGTTTACAGCGCGACGAAGAAAGAAAACGGGAGTAATTGTTTCTCCCGGTCTTCTCAACCATATTTCACGTAATCCGGGTACATGTTATTCTTATTACTACCGGTGTTTGGGGGTAGATGATTTTGCATCTTCGTTATTCATTAGAAAATCGAGGAAGAAGCTCGAGGATGCTACTCAACAATTAGGTCTAACGAGCACCTGTAACGGTCCACAGAGTAGTGACGGCGCATTACCAGAGGTGCTCGACAATCAAGTTATGTATGACCCTTCTGTCGAACCAATTGGGCGTGCCTTGATTGGTCGGGAATTAACAAACATAGAGGATGACAATGATTCTGTCTCCGATGACAATTTTTTCTTTCCTAATGCCGACGATGAGGAAGAAGGAAGTGTGAGCATAGAGGCCCCCCACTCTTTGATTGTCAATGATGAAGAAGGCAACAACATTGATGTTGACGATTCCCATTGTGATTCAAACACGCTAGTAATTATGACACCCAATGTAGGAAGAAACATATCTGACAAATTGAAGGTCAAGATCAAGTTTATTTTGCGTTTTTCTATTTTCTGCAACGGCGTTGCACCAAATGCCCTTTTCCCGTATTTTCGATGGTATACTAGTATGGTACAATCATACCCCCCTTCTCATGTGTATTTTGCGTTTTTCTATTTTCTGCAACGGCGTTGCACCAAATGCCCATTTTCCCGTATTTTGGATGGTATACTAGTACGGTACAGTCATACCCCCCTTTTCATGTGTATTTTGCGTTTTTCTATTTTCTGCAACGGCGTTGCACCAAATGCCCTGTTTCTGTATTTTGGATGGTATACTAGTACGGTACAGTCATACCCCCCTTTTCATGTGTATTTTGCGTTTTTCTATTTTCTGCAACGGCGTTGCACGAAATGCCCTTTTTCCGTATTTTGGATGGTATACTAGTTTGCTATTTCTTCTCTGCTTCATAGCTCTTTCTGAATTTCTCATGGTCAACAAGGATGCCGTTGCCGATGGAGTAGTAGATGAATTGCTGAAGATTGCGGTTGCTGTTGCTGACGATGTGTCAAATCGTATGCTGCCACGGGATGTGTTGGAGGAGGAGGAGTGCTGTTGATGCCGATGCAGATGCCGATGCCAATGGTTCAATCGTTCCTGTTGGTGGCTGTTGCTTTCCCTTTGCGTTTTGATCGTTCCCGGTTTCGGTTGGTTCGATCGTTCCGGTTTGCTCAATTGCTGTTGATTGCTCTCTGTCGCCGCTCCGTGTTGCTTGCTATCTACCGCCGCTATTGTTGTTACCACTGCCATTTGCAATTCGATTGTGGTTGCTGTTGCTGGTCTATGAAAACATGTAATAATTGAACAAAATGGGTGAGTATCTATTGATGTAGTACTAGTAGAGTAAATTATAACAACAGAATAATATAATCTACATGCTGACCTACACAGTTGGCGTCCAATCAATTCGTTGCTAACGATTTGTTGTTCTGATCTGTTGTTCCACCTCAACGGAAGATTCGCCGCACCTCTATTGTTCCGATTCCTGTTCCGGTCCGATGTTGCAGCCTCCAGCAGGGAAGAAGAAGATGCACCTCCAGCGACACCAGGAAAGATTCGCCGAGCCTCTATTGTTCCGATTTGTTATTCCGATCCGTCCCTATGAAAATAAGAAGAAAAAATAGAAGTGAGGAAAAAGAACATCATCATCAATGCAACAGGCAGGCAGCAATGTCTATCTATCTCACGTTGTTGCCTTCCACTTGGTGCTGCCTTCGATTCCAATCGTTGTTGCCAATATGTTGTTCCGACAATCGTTGTTGGTGCTGCCGTTGATTTGCAGACTTGTAGTAATTCCTATGTCACGAAAAACAGGGACTTGTTCCTGTTGATATATAGGCAATTGATGCAGATTTTGTGCTTTCAAGATGTTTATGTAAGGCGGCCGTCCAAACAAGAATATCTTTCCAGCAACTAATCCCTAATCGAATGCTTTCTACTTCTTTTGCAGTACAAGGCTGTTATTTCGGACTGAAATATCTGAGAACGGATCGTTGTGCTCGTGACATCGTCGCCCTAAGGCATGTGACGAAGAGGGTCGGATCCCACGTTCTCGGACGAAGTGTTGCTTGCAAGAAACAACACTCTACTCAGATAAGTTGGAAAATGAGCTCGGTCAATTTGATTCAAAAGTGAACTAAATTCACTTTTCGAACAGTGTGAGTGATTTTACAGTGCACTTTTTTCTTAGTACTGAATCTACATGACGTGCTAGTGCTGAATGCTGTATGTCATCCGTTTGAATTTTTTGAACGTTCGAACGTTGAACGTTCGTTGAATTATTTTGGAATTAGTACTGAATCTACATGCTAGCTAGTACTGATACGTTCGAATTTTTTGAACGTTCGAATTCCAAATGTGATCCGTTGGAACGTTGAATTATTTTGGAATTAGTACTGAATCTACATGCTAGCTAGTACTGAATGCTAATTTTTTGAACGTACGTTCGAATTTTGAACGTTCGAATTCCAAATGTGATCCATTTGAATTTTTGAACGGTCAAACGTTGGAATTCTTCGTACGTACTTCGAATTTTTTCTTTTTCTTCCTACATACTTAAGGTTAGGGTTAGGGTTAGGGTTGGGGTTAGGGTTAGGGCTTCGAATTTTTTTCTTCATACGTACTTAAGTAGAACTTATTGGGTAATGACTAAAATTATTCTAAAATTCATACTGACTAAAGTATCAGCCTGTTTCTTGTCCAGTTTGTTTCATAGTCTACCCCATCCATAGTATGAACAATATTCATCCTGAAATTGCAGTCAATGCCACACATTTGCACTCAAAACTACCTAGGACTCACTATTTTGGTACATGCATGTCCAGGGACAAAAATTATTCTAAAATTCATACTGACTAAAGTATCAGCCTGTTTCTTGTCTGGTTTGTTTCATAGTCTACCCCATCCATAGTATGAGCAATATTCATCCTGAAATTGCAGTCAATGGCACACATTTGCACTCAAAACTACCTAGGACTCACTATTTTGGTACATGCATGTCCAGGGACAAACATTATTCTAAAATTCATACTGACTAAAGTATCAGCCTGTTTCTTGTCCAGTTTGTTTCATAGTCTACCCCATCCATAGTATGAGCAATATTCATCCTGAAATTGCAGCCAATGTCACACATTTGCACTCTAAAACTGACTAGGACTCACTATTTTGGTACATGCATGTCCAGGGGGGACAAAACTTATTCTAAAATTCATACTGACTAAAGTATCAGCCTGTTTCTTGTCCGGTTTGTTTCATAGTCTCCCCAATCCATAGTATGAGCAATATTCATCCTGAAATTGCAGTCAATGCCACACATTTGCACTCTAAAACTGACTAGGACTCACTATTTTGGTACATGCATGTCCAGGGACAAAAATTATTCTAAAATTCATAATGACTAAAGTATCAGCCTGTTTCTTGTCCAGTTTGTTTCATAGTCTACCCCATCCATAGTATGAGCAATATTCATCCTGAAATTGCAGTCAATGCCACACATTTGCACTCAAAACTGACTAGGACTCACTATTTTGGTACATGCATGTCCAGGGGGGACAAAACTTATTCTAAAATTCATACTGACTAAAGTATCAGCCTGTTTCTTGTCCGGTTTGTTTCATAGTCTCCCCAATCCATAGTATGAGCAATATTCATCCTGAAATTGCAGTCAATGCCACACATTTGCACTCTAAAACTGACTAGGACTCACTATTTTGGTACATGCATGTCCAGGGACAAACATTATTCTAAAATTCATAATGACTAAAGTATCAGCCTGTTTCTTGTCCAGTTTGTTTCATAGTCTACCCCATCCATAGTATGAGCAATATTCATCCTGAAATTGCAGCCAATGTCACACATTTGCACTCTAAAACTGACTAGGACTCACTATTTTGGTACATGCATGTCCAGGGACAAACATTATTCTAAAATTCATACTGACTAAAGTATCAGCCTGTTTCTTGTCCAGTTTGTTTCATAGTCTACCCCATCCATAGTATGAGCAATATTCATCCTGAAATTGCAGCCAATGTCACACATTTGCACTCTAAAACTGACTAGGACTCACTTTTTTGGTACATGCATGTCCAAGGACAAAAATTATTCTAAAATTCATACTGACTAAAGTATCAGCCTTTTTCTTGTCCAGTTTGTTTTGTAGTGTACCCCATCCATAGTATGAACACTATTCATCCTGAAATTGCAGTCAATGCCACATATTTGCACTCAAAAACTGAATAGGAATCACTATTTTGGTACATGCATCATGGCCAGGGACAAACATTATTATAAAATTCATAATGACTAAAGTATCAGCCTGAGACTTGTCAATATTGTTTCATAGTCTCCCCAATTCATAGTACTATGAGGAATATTCATCCAAACATTTCAGAAAATAACACACTTTTGCACTCAAAAAGTAACTGAGAAACACTATTTTGGTTACTTGTTCATACAAAAATAAAAAACAATAACCAAAAATTACGGAGACTACACTTTGTACACCACATCTCTACGGAGGAATCAATCCACTGGACACGTTAACATCTATATCAAGAACCAATCATATCCTGACGAGGAAAGTTACACTACTTAAAGTTAGGCTGTTTTTGATGGACTAGTACAAAAAGACGTCGGTACATTCAAAAAATGTACTCCATAGAAAATAACAAAACAACAAAAAGGGCTTTTCTTGCAACGCCGTTGCAGAAAATGAAAAGACAATAGGTACGAGAATCAATGCTTGGGCTACGTACGATTACCCTCAGTGGAACCTACGGATTGTGGTCCGCGCCAAAATTTTCAGGACACCACATTCCAGAATATCACGGCACGCTCGAAAATAAGATAGGCAGGCGACAGTACAAGAACAACACTCACAGATAGTACAATTAGTTGAAATACAGCTATTCCTTGGAGACAGTAAATCAAGAGCTTACAGTGTGTACAGTAGGAATGAAAAAAAATTACCAAACGATTCCTACAAACAACATTATTATCATAAAAATAGCGCGCCAAATCAATCAAAGGTAAAAACGGTAAGTTTATGTGCACGAGTTAACAAAAAAATTATGGTGGAACTGAGTACTATTTGCAGTCCGGTGACAGGTAGAACCTTTGTTACCAATAACACAAACAGCCCAAACAGCAGTGTATCGGGAAGTGACCGAACAAACACAAACGATAGCCAAACATATACAACCACCAACAGTAGCAACAGAAATATTCTACAGACAACAAAACAATACGATAACAATAACTTGGAAAACAACATTGTCAAACACGTCAAAGAAAAAGCATTCAGGAAATTTAAATTCCCGCCAGAGATTACATTCGTGAAGGCAACGATATTCAAAATTGTAAAACAAGCGAATAACAATGAAATACCAAATACAATCGATATAAAAGACCAAAAGTGGAGTGGAATTTATTGCCGAGCAGTGACTGCGTGTAGGCACAATGCTCAAACTCTTGCCAGGAAAAACTACAAAGGTACGCAACCAACAAGAAAATGATTGCCGGCATGCAATCGTTCATAATCCATTCTAACATTTTGGTCGTATTAACACTGACACGTAGACAATAAAAGAAACAACCTGATACCAGATAGTTTCCCAGGAACGGTTCTAATCACGGACACCCAAGACGTTAACTCAGAAAATAGGTACCAATTGCACGAAGACTATCGGCGGAAAAATTCACCAGAATTCAAATACTTCATGAAAAGAATTCTTGGAGCGGTGTCACCAAAACAGACAGACTTCAAAAGAAAATCAGTCAGAATGACAATCAGTAACATTTTCACCCCAAGCGATGAAGCTTTTGCATTGCTTTTCCTTTACAACGACTACGACTCGTGGCTAAACACAACAAAGGGCACGAGGTTGAGAAAAAAAGTCACTGACGGTAAGTCTGGAAATAAGGAGGGGTGGAGTAACGAGGGACAAGATCTTTACGAATACCTAGTAAGTGAATTAGAAGAACGAAGGGAGGAACAACAGTCAAAAGAATTAGAGACGGAAATACTTAAAATGTACCAAAAGCAAAATGGCAATCGTAAACAACAAGATAAGGAGGAGAACACAGAGGGAAAAACACGGAAGCGAAAACGTACCTTGGTTGAGATTCTTGGCGAAGATGATGAGGACTACAAATTTTTCATGGAATACAATAAAAACAAACAAGAGTAATGGATGATATCAACATCAATAGTAGAACGGCTAGTTCATTATTATTTTTATGGTTAGCACAATATTGTTCCGGGTCTTCTGTTCGAATATAATAAAAATAAACAAGATAATTTCAAAAGCTGATAAAATACTTTCGTATTTGTTACAAAATATGTTTGTTGTATTTCCGTATTTGATAAGCGTAGCGTGAATATTGTAAAATGTCGGAGAGTATTGCAAATGCGGATAAAATATTTTCTTATTAGTACAAAAATATGGTTGTTGGATTTTGATATTCGAAAAAGATAGTGTGAGTAACGTGAAAGTAACATAACAGAATACATTGCTGGTTATCAAGAAGCTCCTATATTTGTTCAGAAAATGGTATCAACGCTACGACAATATCAGTGTACATAGAGGATATTATTACAAAAGATGAGTTTCGTGTGGAAAATAACAAAAATTAAATGGCGAGTAAATATTAACGGGGTAAGCATGAAACAAAATTGTAGAATAGAAAAATTTGGAAGCAACCATGAAACAGGGGGTGAAAATATGGATAGGAAAATAGTCCTACTTGAAATTGTTGCGTGCAAAAATAGGTAGAGAATTATTTATTGTGCGCGCAACAAAATGTTTCGGAATATTTTAAAATATCGCACGAATTTTACGAAAGCACGAGCATCGTTTATGTGACGTACATAAAGCTAGTCAGTTTTTGAATCATACAATTTGTGTGCACCGTCCCAATACAATAATAAAAAAATAATACCCAAAAAAAATACGGAGAATACACCTTGTACACATACCTACAGGGGAGTCGATCCAAAGGACACGTTCACATCTATATCACGAACCAATCATATCCAAACAGGGAAAGTTACACTACTTAAAGCTAGTCTGTTTATGAATCAGACAATTTATGTGCTGCGTACCAATACAATATTAAAAAAATAATACCGAAGAACTACGAAGAATGCATCTTGTACACGTCTCTACGGAGGAATCGATCCACCAGACACGTGCATATGTACAGTATATCAAGAACCAATCGCATTCAAACGAGGAAAGTTACACTACTTAAAGCTAGTCTGTTTTTGAATCAGACTATTTCCGTGCACCGTAGTGGCGGTGGTGCCGGTACGTAACAATAGTAAGAATTATGTGTGTTCGGGAAAAAGCAGCCACAACCAAAAACTGAAGTTACTAAGCCTGGAGAAAACAACATACACCAACTTTATGATTCGGCGTTGGATTACGAACGTTAGGTGTATTGTGGTACAACTAGGTGCATGACTGCATTACAACTGGGAAATAACAGGAAAATGAAAAACAAAACACCTAAACCGACACACAAAACAACAGTTGTGCCAACCCGGGGTACTGTCTTGTCCAAGGATTACAACAAACAGATGCATGAGCTGAACCACGATGACGTAAACAACGACGGAAACCCGTTTCTGTATCATTTCGAAACAGGATTTGATGCGTTGTGTGCCAAAAACAGACACTTGGTTAACACAATCCTTAGTGGATGCCAGAAGATAGAAGAAGTGCGACAAAGACTCAACAGCAAAAAAGGACATTTCGAGGAGGACGAAGCTTTGAACATTTGGGAGCAATGCTTCAAGTACATAACCGAGGAAGTATTTCCCGACTACGAAGAAGGGAACACTGACGGGATGGACCATGTATGGGCAATGGGAGTCATTCTTGCATACATTTCATGTGGTTATCCTGCATTGAAAACATCGGAAGACATTAAGTGCTACGACAACGTGGGTATTGGACCGGAAGTAAATCAATAGAACAAGAGAGAATGATACAAGACGGTCGTACTTTCCCTGCAAAAAAATGGAGTAATCTGACGCCGGAGGCAAGAGAACACATAAAAGAATGTATACATTACCACCCTGGGAACCGTCCTTGTATGACGTACATTTGGTTCAACAACTGGCGCAAAAAGACGAATGAGGCAATCATCAAAAATGACAGATTGGAATGGTATTGCATATCAAAAGACGATAACGAGTGGTACTCAACACAAGAAATATTTCCGCCAATTAAGGAAGAGAAGATAAATAACAAAAACACGGAAAAAAATTGTACCAAACAGAAGGGGGATTCGTTCATGAACAAAGCAAGAAAACAGTCAAAAAAGAAAAACGGAAAGTAAAAGAAGTGACAAACAGGGGGGAAAAGAGTGAACAAGACGAAAACGAGTGGAAAATTAAGAAATGGCCAAGTCTTTACGAAAAACGTTGGAATTCACCGGAAGATTTAGAGGAGTATAACAACTATCCCGTTCCTTGTGGGGCATGGGGACGCGTGAAACACTAACTCTGCAACTCTGTAAGGATTACATTACCAAAAAAAAGCATGACTATCTCGACGGTATCACTGGTACAAATTAAGTGCAACAAATAGAACGGAAATGAAGTAAAATATCACCTTAAGAAGTCGATACATTCAAAAAATGTACTCCTTAGAAAGCAACAAAACAACAACAACAAACATTTCCTCCGTTGAACCTACAAATTGTGATCCAATCCATAATTAATTAAGGGGTGAGTGTCAACCACCCAAAAAATAGAATTTCCTGCAAAGCCGTTGCAGAAAATTGAAAAACAATAAATAAATACGGAATGATATGGTACCGTACGGTAAGTACGGTAGGGTGGGGAACATCAAAATGTTCAGATCTGCGCCAAAATTTTGAGGACTCCACATTCCAGAATATCACGGCACGCTCGAAAATTAGATAGGCAGGCGACAGTACAACAACACTCACAGATAGTACAATTAGTTGAAATACAGCTATTCCTTGGAGACGGTAAGTCAAGAGATTACAGTGTGTACAGTATGAATGAAAAAAAATAACAAACGATTCCTACAAACAACATCATTATCATAAAAATAGCGCGCCAAATCAATCAAAGGAAAAAACGGTAAGTTGAGGTGCACGATTTAACAAAAAAAATGGTAGAACTGAGTACTAGTTGCAGTCCGGTGACAGGTAAAACCATTGTTACCAATAACACAAACAGCCCAAACAGCAGTGTATCGGGAAGTGACCGAACAAACACAAACGATAGAAGACAGTAGCAACAGAAATATTCTACAGACAACAAAAGACTCCGATAACAATAACTTGGAAAACAGCATTGTCAAACATGTCAAAGAAAAATCAGTCAGGAAATTTAAATTCCCGCCAGAGATTAGATTTGTGAAGGCAACGATATTCAAAATTGTAAAACAAACACATAACAATGAAATACCAAATATGATCGATATAAAAGACCAAAAGTGGAGTGGAATTTATTGCCAACGAGCAGTGACTGTGTGTAGGCACAATGCTCAAACTCTTGCCAGGAAAAACTACAAAGGTACGCAACCAACAATAAAATGATTGCCGGCATGCAATCTTTCATAATCCATTCTAACATTTTGGTCGTATTAACACTGACACGTAGACGATAAAAGGAACAACCAGATACCAGAGAGTTTCCCAGGAACGGTTCTAATCACGGACACACAAGACGTTAACTCAGAAAATAGGTACCAATTGCACAAAGACTATTGGCGGAAAAATTCACCAGAATTCAAATACTTCATGAAAAGAATTCTTGGAGCGGTGTCACCAAAACAGACAGACTTCAAAAGAAAATCAGTCAGAATGACAGTCAGTAACATTTTCACCGCAAGCGATGAAGCTTTTGCATTGCTTTACCTTTACAACGACTACGACTCGTGGCTAAACACAACAAAGGGCACGAGGTTGAGAAAAAAATTCACTGACGGTGAGTCTGGAAATAAGGAGGGGTGGAGTAACAAGGGACAAGATCTTTACGAATACCTAGTAAGTGAATTAGAAGAACGAAGGGAGGAACAACAGTCAAAAGAATTAGAGACGGAAATACTTAAAATGTACCAAAAGCAAAATGGCAATCGTAAACAACAAGATAAGGAGGAGGACAAAGAGGGAAAAACACGGAAGCAAAAACGTACCTTGGTTGAGATTCTAGGCGAAGATGATGAGGACTACAAATTTTTCATGGAATACAATAAAAACGAACAAGAGTAATTGATGATATCAACATCAATAGTAGAACGGCTAGTTAATTATTATTTTATGGTTTGCACAATATTGTTCCGGGTCTTCTGTTTGAATATAATACAATAAACGAGGTAATTTCAAAGGCTGATAAAATACTTTCGTATTTGTTACAAAATATGTTTGTTGTATTTTCGTATTTGATAAGCGTAGCGTGAATATTGTAAAATGTCGGAGAGTATTGCAAATGCAGATAAAATATTTTCTTATTAGTACAAAAATATGGTTGTTGGCTTTTGATATTCGAAAAACGTAGTATGAGTAACGTGAAAGCAACGTAACAGAATACATTGCTGGTTATCAAGAAGCTCATATATTTGTTCAGAAATTGGTATCAACGCTACGGACAATATCAGTGTACATAGAGGATATTATTACAAAAGATGAGTTTCGTGTGGAAAATAACAAAAATTCAATGGCGAATAAATATTAACGGGGTAAGCATGAAACAAAATTGTAGAATATAAAAATTTGGAAGCAACCATGAAACTGGGGGTGAAAATATGGATAGGAAAATAGTCCTACTTGAAATTGTTGCGTGCAAAAATAGGTAGAGAGTTATTTATTGTGCGCGCAACAAAATGTTTTGGAATATTTTAAAACATCGCACAAATTTTACGAAAGCACGATCATCGTTTATGTGACACAGATCACATCTAGTACAAATGCGTCACGTGGATGTGTTTGAAAGTGTATGGGATGGAGGATCCAGGAATAGAAGATAACCCAGTTAGTGGTCGATCTAACACTTTGAGATATTGGAAGAAAGCTATCTCCTACTTCATGACTGGCAGCTTGGCAACAAAACATCTGCTGATAGGGCTTTCACTCATGAAGAGTTTGCTCAGATGCTTGAGCTCACTGCCGTTGGAGACAGCCTCCAAAGCCTCTGGCACATGGCAATGCTCCAAGTCCAGCTGCACTTGATTGCAAGAGGGAATGACACCTCACACATGAAGAAGGCAAACTTGCAGGTTACTAGTAGAACATATGCTGGCTATCTTACAATTCAGATGAGGTGGTCAAAGAATGTGCATGACAAGGGGGATTGCCCATTGCAACTGCTCATGGGAGCTATGGATCACATGTACTGTGTACTAATTGGACTTGCTATCTACCTGGAGGGATGGCTTGGTAGTGGCGCTGGCCAGTTGAGCCAATGGCTGTTTTCTGAGGGTGATACTGACTACAGATCTCCAGTGAAGGCTCAGAACAAGGAAGCAGACAGGTGTAAGTCAGCATACCAAAAGACTCTGAAGGCTATCATCAAAGGGGATCAGTTTCAACCCCTTGGAAGGCAGCAAAGGCTAGGAACTCATTCAGTTAAGAAGTTGGCTACAACCATGGCTAGGAGAGGAGGCGTGGCTTGAGATGATGTTAACTACAGGGCTAGATGGAAGACTAAGATTATGCAAGATTGGTAATTAGATATGCAGTTGGACTGGCCAGATATCAATGCTGGTAGCAAGCTTTTCCATAGGGGGGTTTGCTTGTACAATGAGAAGGATGACAGTGGACTGACAGAAGACTGGCTCTGTGCTTCAGTGGCTCCTGCAATTTGTGGAGCCTTTGGAGATGATGTTGCTGCTTTGGGCTTGATTTGATCCTGCTGTTGCGGACTATATCCCCCTTGGACTGAAGCAACAGATCATTCACAGATATGAGTTGCTGCAAGGCCAACTTGAGGATGGGGTGAATCCTATTTGTAGAGCTGAAGTGATTACTTCCAACATCAATGGAATTGTGTGGCTGGATGAGATCCCTGATGGAGAAGAAGGAGATGGTGGAGGGGCATTTGGTAGAGGGGGGCAGAAGTGGAGGAATGATATCTATGCCAAGCTATCCACTACTCAAACAAATGTAGCAGAGATGAGGAACCATTAGATCTCAGAGATTGCTGAGCTTAAAGGGCAGATTAAGATCCTTACCCAGATCATTCGTGGGATGGCAATGGCACCAGGTCAAAGAGGAGGAGGAGGAGCAAGGCCATCTGCAAATCCCCAGCAAGGGGCTCTGGTGGTAGAAAGGCTGACACTCCTGCATGATAGACCACAAACCATCCAAGCCTTGTGGGAAGAGTATCAAAATGGAATAGGAGGGAGGAAGCCAGCAAGGGAGTTCACTGCTGTGGAGCAAGGCCAAGTGAAGTACAAGTATTGCAATCGGAAGGTTCTTTGGGGATGTATGGAGAGGCTTCTAGACCAGGGGAATGATGTGAACACAGCCATTACCAAGATCAAGGGGTGCTCCTATAGAAACTGTACTATGACTCAGCTTATTAGGAAGATGCATCCAGATGAGAGGCAGGGAGGAAATTACCAGCTTTGTTGAGTGGACTGGTCGGTTGTTGCCGTCAGTTGATTGATTGGTGGATTGTCAAGTGGAGTATGTTGATGTTGGATAGGGAATCCCCCCTGTTGTTGCTGATAGCAGAGTGTTTCAAAGTTCAAGTTTTTGTGTACCGAGTGTAGGATCTGGATCGATCAATCAGATCAATCTCTAATGTATTAGCCATTGGATGTTACATGTAACTGATGGATGGATGGACAGTTTCTGTTGTGATATAGACCAAAATTATTTCTGTGTCTGTATTTTGGCCTGTTGTTTGCAGTGATCTGATTTGGAATTTTCTTGATGCACATCCCAGCAGGCTTTGTGCTTTGATTGGTCAATTGGTCAATTGATTGGATGATCGATCGGATTGATCAACAGACATGTAACACCAATGGACAATTTCTGTCGTGATATGAATCAAAATTATTTCTGTTTCTGTATTTTGACGTGTTATTTACAGTGATCTGACTTGGAATTTTCTTTGACGCACATCTCAGCGGGCTTTGTGCTTTGATGGATTGATCCGCCAATCAATCAGATCAACCTGTAACTGGTGTAGTAGTACTAGTAGTAGCCATTAGATGTCACATGTAATCGATGGACAATTTCTGTCATGATATGAACCAAAATTATTTCTGTGTCTGTATTTTGGCGTGTTATTTGCAGTGATCGGACTTGGAAGTTTTTTTGATGCACATCCCAGTGGACGTTGTGCCTCACTGATGGGGATGTTGTTCACTCACTGACTTTTTGCGCGTGCCTAATTTACATACGTAGAGTTCTACACAATTTTTGTTGTACTGTTGTATTTTGGGTTGTATTTATATTGCGCACCCTCACAGTACGCATATTCAGCTAGTACAAAAAGAGCTTTAAACTACAACTTTGTACAGTATTATGTATGGTAAGGCTTACTTGTAGTTCTTTTGCGGAAGTTGTGGTATTCAAACCCTCATGATTGAATTCCCACAATTCAAGAAAATCTGAAAGTTGTTGTCAGGCAACAATGCCACGCCAGCCGGCCTTCTACCTTGAAGGCTGGATGAAGAACATATCTAATTCCTCTATGTGCAATGTGCATTGGATTTCAAGTTCAACACCTTTCAAACTGTTTAGCAAATAAAGACAAGCTTTTCTCAACGCTCTTCGGAGATGTTGACAGCTTGCTCACAATCTCAGTTTTAGTTCAAAATTTCAATCACATATGTACCCACTAGTCGTATTACTATTACCTTATTTAGAGGCATACGGCAGAAGTGGCTTAGGGGAGCGGTGGTCATGTTGATTCCTGAGCATTTTGTGAATCCCGATCTCTTTCCTTGTGGTATTCAAACCCTCCTCATGATTGATTTCCCACTATTCACAAAAATCTGAACAGCTGATGTCCTCAGCACAAGTGCCACACCAGCCGGCCTTCAATACTGAAAATCTGGATGATCTGCATATCTTAATTCCTCTATGTGCAAGACCATTGGATTGCAAGTCCAACACCTTTGCAACTGTTTAGCAAGTAAAGACAAGCTTTTCAACGGAGTAGTTGACAGCTTGCTCACAATCTTAGTTTTAATTTATGTAGTACACGTACACACGTACACACTAGTATTACTACGTTAGTACCTCCTACTTAGAGGCATACGACATTCCTTGCCGCAATAAAGGAGTACGTACTTGTACTCCGTACTCGTACTCTTACGAGGTAGGAGCCCTGGTACGAGTACGTACCCTGTAATGTATGGACGGGTACTCGTACAAGTTCATGCTCGTACCGTACAGGAGGTACAGGTACGAGTACGGTAGGGTAGTGTCGTCATCCGCCAACATGATGAATAAAACATTCTTGCAGTTGGTAATCTTACCGGTACGATTCTCAATTCTACGGTACCGTACTAGAGTACGAGCACCGGTACAAGCACCATCGTCGTGCGCAAGGAAGACACAAACCGACAGCATAGTAAGGGCCTTTCGTTCTGGCACTGTAAGACACACTTCTTTGCTTTCTTCCGAACCGAAACGAAACCAACGAAGGAACAAAACCGGCCAAAAAGTTTTTTACGATGTTTTCACGAAAGCAAACTCTTCGAACGGTCCTGCCATTGTTGTGCGCTCTCCTCATCTCTATCTGCGGGGTTGAATCGTTCCGAGTTGGTCCAAGTGTGACCAAGAACGACACACCATCGACAGCTCGATTTCCCTCGAGCTCGTTGGTGTCGACAACTCCGGAATCCATACCTTCGTCGTCGTCTTTTTTTGCGAGCGAGTTGAACGCCAAGAAGAAAAAAACGGCTAGTAGAGGAGGAACCAGAGAGAGAAAAGAACAATCCACTCGGCTTGTTAATTGTGTACATGACGCCATGGAGGAACCCCAACTCAATTTTTGTGTACATGTTCGGAATAGTTTATGCTCTCGGCAAGTACAGCGAAGCCCAGGCCATCGCAAGAGACAGTGGTGTCTTGTAAGAAACTAGGAATCTTTCAACGCGCAGACCATCAAAGGATGCCACGATTCATTGCCGTCACCCGATTGAAACATACAATCATCCGTACAATCTGCTGTTTGCGATTTCGTCATGTACTACCGGTACCGGTGTCAAAAATCTGCGAAGTCACCTAACGATCATTATACTCATCAATAGCAAATTATACAGCACACCGTAAATACTAAATCAACCACGTCTGCGCTTACATGCACCTTTTTAAATTGATCACAAAATCTCAGACCAACGAATTGGACGAGAGTGATGCCACACGTCAAGTCATCTAAAATTCTATTCAAAGCGGTTAAAAATTATTTGTCCTCTAGTTTAAAGCGACTCAGGGCTTCAAGACGAGTACACCCTCCCACGATGAGCCCGCATCCAGAGTGACGGGATCAAATTTGACAGATTCAACGCAAACAAAGTTGTTGAATCCCATGCCTTCGTCTCCGTAAGGATTCCACATTACAGTGTCTACCCATCCAGCTTCGTTCACAATATTGAGGGCCTTGCCACTTCCCGTGTCCTTGAGGACTGGATCATTGACTCCCATGTAGACACGGTCGTATTCCTCCGTGATGGTAATGCTGCTGCGGTCTTCGGTCTGCATCTCACCACCGTCACCGGCCAATTTGTTCAAGAACTCCTTGCCCTCGAAGGATCCGGTGATCTCGAGGTTTTCCAGAGCGGAAACAGTAAAGTAGGAGTGCAATGCGGCTTGGAAGTCGAACGAATCTTCCGCTCCGGTGTTCTTTACCGACATGTTGGTCTTGAGTTCATCGGCGCCCAATTCAACGGTAAATCGGCAGGCGAATTCCTTGTCCCACATTTCCTTGGTGTAGTCGGAAGGGAGCATTTCGAGTTCGACCGTTGTGTCGGTCGAGGAGATCACAGACCAGTTCACATTGCGGGCAAATCCGTGTTGTTGGATCTCACCGGGTCCGAACTAAACATGAAGTCGAAACGGACGGTTGTTCAAACGTTAGATTGAGGGGAGAGCGAGTTCAAACACAGCGATATCTCGACAATTGGCAAGAAAACACGACACGACACGACACGACACAACACGGCACGGCACCACACAAATCGGAAATTGTGCTCACCTGAGGCCAGCAGTGGGAAAGACCTCCAGATATAGGTTTCGATCCATCCATCTTGGCATCTGGTCGGACGGCGATGAATTCGGTGCCCTCGGCATCCTTGAAGGATGTCACAACACCTCCGAACAAGTAAATCTCGGCAGAAGCACCCGAATCAGAAACAAGACGGACGAATTCGAGACCCTCGTCGTTTTTCATCAAACCAGAAGCGGGAGTGTCAACGGCGGCGGAATCATCGAGACCACGCTTTTCGGCCCATTTGGTGCGACTGGCGATCTTTTGTGCCCGTCGAGAAGCTTGCAAGGCCACCGAGGTTCGGCTGGAAGAAGGGGATTGGACGGTGAAGGCCGAAGCAACCGAGGCGCACGAAGCGATGACAGCGATGGAGGCAAGCGAAAACTTCATTGTGGATTGTTGATTTTCAAATTTGTTGTGAGCAGGTAACGTGTTCCACGCATGGGGAACTATATTCCCAAAACATAATACAATCTAGCAGATACCGTGCGATATTTCATGACACGTTATGGATAGACGAATCTGAATTTGAATCAACGTAACATCTATCGTAGAACTGTTACTGTTACTGGTATTGGTGAGCCGTTGACGATGATTTCGATGATTCGCTGCTTCCATGAGGAGTACGTACGCGTTTCGTCCGTGACTCACTTTTGATCGATAGCGTTTAGCTTGGACATTGGATCATCTCAGCACATCTCAGAGTGTCTTCTTCATCATCATTATTTGATCAAAGTAGTCGATGAAAAAGCTTTTTTTATTCTCCGGGAGTCATACAGGTACGAGTACGGTACTTTTAGGCATTCCATACTCCGTGAGACTTAACCAGTAGGACACAATTGGACTACGTGGGGGTGTGTGCGTACACGTATCTACTCCTAGCCCTACTACGTCTTAGTTCGTTCTACCGCTACGAGTACCGTACACGAAGTGCGACCCTACCGCATTCATTGCACTAGAGTTTTTTATCTTGAGATCTGAACCCCTCGTACGAGTACGAACCGTTCGGTAGGTACGGTACTTTCTGTTTCTCTCTTCAGATCGGCCCAGGGGGTCACTTGAGATCTTTGCGGGGTGTCATGTTGGATTCGCACTTCCTGTCGATTTTGGGGTTCGCGTCCCTCAAACTTTGCCACGACAACTCTTTGAGAACTTGTCCTTGTTGATCGCAACAATTTGCCCGGGGAGGTAATGCTGAATCGAACAAGCAACGCAAGAAACCGAATTGCTCAAACTATTCAGCTCCCCACAGCTCTGACCGGAAGATAAAACAAAGGTGTTTTACACAAGCTATATCGTATTCATCGCATCGTCTCGATCGAACAATAACTTCCGGTACAGCAATGACCGACGTCGAATCATCGGGCCCTCGAGGAGGAAATCGGAGACCGAACAATCCATACTCCGACTCCATGAACTCGAATTCGCGATGGAATCCTATCAACTTGCTATGGCGTATGCTGTGGATAGGTGGATCTCTGGAACGATTGTATCGCATGAACACCTACCACACGATAATGCATTCGCCCGAGGTTAGCCACGAGTGGTTCAAGGTTGGACTCGCTGCGAGTATCGGTGAGTTTGACAACAAGTTATTTGAAAACCGTTGCCGGTCACTGTGACAAAAATTCCTCATGTCTCTGTCGCCCTTCAATTCGCGATCTTTTCAATCAGCCTTGTTTTCGATCAAGGCATACGTCGAACTGTATACGGGCAAGTTGAGAAAACAAGAAGTAAGCTACAAGGCACTGCCGCAGTTGACCCATGCGGCCATCCTGTTGATATTTCTGTCGGGAATTGCCTTTCACATTGCAATCTGGCCGGTGTATGGTGCCAAATCAATGTTCATTATGTTTTTGGTGGGTGCCTTCCTGCTCAATTTCTGTTTGATGTTTCCGACCATTGTTCAGAATATTGTCGCAATGGTAGTGTTGACGTTTTTCCTTCAAGAATATCAATAGAAACAAAGAGGAAATCAATGGCAATCAACGTTAAGATTAGTACACGGTCAACGAGAATCAGTGAAGTTTGAGGTTTTCGTGCATTCGACATTGAAATCATTCATGCATTTGCTAAATCCTATGGTAAATTCCAGCTCAATAAGTAGGAAGTGCGATCCTATGACCGCCATAGCATACACAGAGTGGCCTGCGAATGTATTATCCGTAATTCATGATAAGAATAATGAATTACTTGAGACTGCAAAGTGCCTCATCATCACAAAACCGTTGACCATAGTTCAAGACGGACGTAGAACTATCACTATCACTGCAACCGGAAAAATGAAGAAAGTGAAGTAGTTCGATAAAACGATGCTATTCAATTCGTATTATACTGCCATAATTCTAAGAAAGTAGATTTAGAATCAGTTAACGAAGTACCGGTATTAGAAATAGAAGTACGAAGTATTTACTATTTACTCGAAGTAATTTACTTCGTACGAAGTACTCCGTATTATTTTTTGTTCATATTTTTGCTACATCATTGATCATTGATCATTGATCATGGATCATGGTGATGAGTTCCGAAATACCGTACCTACGTGACGGTACTTCATAGTTCGTACCGTACTCTGTACGAATCGTCCTTGGAGAAACTCGACTCAATTTCGACTCCGTACCGGTAGGTAAGTTACGAGTGTGGTATTCAAACCCTCACGATTGAATTCCCACAAGTCACGAAAAACCTGGAAGCTGATGTCAGACCAAATGACACACCAGCCAGCTCTTCAATATTGAATTCCCAATGATCTACATATCTTAATTCCTCTATGTGCAAAGAACATTGGATTCAGTTCAACGCCTTTGCAACTGTCTTAGCAAATAATAAAAGACAAGCTAAACACTCTTCGATAGTTTACAGCAGAGCTTGCTCTCAATCTTAGTGTTAGTACACTTTATTTTCAACCACATACGTACTTACTAGTCATATTACTGCCTTCACTTAGAGGCATACGGCACTGTTTAAACAGTCGAATAGCTGCTTTGGCCCACTATACTATACTCGAGTAACTACTAGCAAGCAACCAACTGCTCCTTTCCAGATTGTCCAGCAATGACAAGTTATTCTGTCATTCCCTTCAAGTTTGACTTTGACCAAGAATCTATTGAGAAGATAGAATTCAAACACACCAGTACCACTACCAATGGAGTATCTGATACTGTCAAGGTTAAAATACCTTTCATTGCTAAAGGAGCATCCCTTTTCCAAGAAGTCCTTTTCACCACTAACGAATTCTCGCATGCAAAGAAAATTCTTTCCTCCTTAACAGCAGGACCAAAGCAATATGACAAGTTCTCTTATCTCCTCAGAGACTATACTGATAGGAGTTGGTGGAATGAGTATGTATCATTCAACATACGAAACCAAACTGTGGAGAGCTTCCCAAGTACCATTGATGCCTTCATCACCTACAAATTCAACAATAACACCGACGCGTATCGATGCCACAAAAGGTTCCTCAACAACATCAAAAAGACCACCAACATGACTGTATATACTGTACACCAGTTTGTCTCCATGGTTACCTTCCACAACCATGTTATCCTATGACTGCTTCCAGGACATCCACCTGAGAATGATGAAGACTTCAAGAGTTTGATATTTGAATCCATGCCACTCGAATGGAAGGACTCATATGAAGAACACCACTCTCACTATGAAGATACCCTTACACAAACTGTGACAAGGATGGAGAGATAGCAGAACAAAGAAAACGAGAAAAGTGAGAAAAACAACCAAGAGAATTCCTCCGAAAACAGGAATAACATCAACAACAATAGCAACAACAATCAGAACAACAATAATCGCCGCAATCGAAACAATTGGAATAATTGAAATAACAATCCATCAAACAACAACAACAATGGCCAAAACAAACAACAAGGCTCCAACAACAACCAACGCAACAATATATAACAACAACAACAATCATCCAGGAGCAAACCACACTTGGGAACAGTGCTACCTCAATGCCAACAACTCAAATCAACCTAACAGGAAAACAACAATAACAATGACGCGCATGTGAATGATTGCAACTTCAACAGTAACTTCAACAGCAACAATAGAAATTGATCCAGCAATTCATAATCCTATGGAAACAACTCATATGAGCCAGCGCAACACATTTGTGTCTTCATCAATGAACCAGAAGAAACACCACCTCCAACAGAACCTTCTTGGCCAGATCTCTTCCATGTAGATATGATACTATAATTTGGCCCTTCAAAGATTTCTGGAAGCAACACAAACCTCGGATTCCTGCAACAACAATAGCAATCTTGCTCCTAGCAACGACAAGGATGTTGATTCTGCTCCAACCACAGTCAGTGTCTGCAACTCCATCAACAACACACCAGGAAAATACTATCTGAAAACCCTCTTCGATTCCGGATCCACTGATAACCTCATCGTGGAATGAGCAATCCCTTCCAGAGTCACCAAGCATTTCCTTGTTCAACAAATTCAACTGCAGACAACCAATGGTAGAGCCGCCTGTAATCACTATGTGATCTTGGAGAATACCATGTTTCCAGAGCTTTCCTACTCCATGAAAGTGCTGAAGATAAAATACTTTATTGTAACCAAGAACATCAACTATCACCTCCTGATTGGAAGAAGAACCATGAGAGATCTTGGAATGAAGACGGACTTCAAAGCTTGCACAATAGAATGGTATGAAAAGACTATGCACTTCTGTTCAAGGAACTACTTTGATAACATAGTGATGCTCCACAAGAAGGTCATGTCAGCAGAGCCACACTCTGTTGCTGAAACCTATTCCAACCAAGCTGCTCAACAAGCATATGCTGATGGCACCTCCAAGTATGAGAAAACAGACCTGTACAAGCTAGCATGGGAACAAGAACATCTCTCAGACCATGAGAAATTGTGCTTGCTGAAGACCCTCCTTGAAAACCAAGAGCATGTTGAAGGTTTAAATGACAAGGAATTAGGCATTTTCCATAATCAAGAGTTCCACATTGATCTCCAGCAAGACACGAAGCCATATCACATCAAACCGCCAAATCCAATTCGACTCCTCCAACAGGAAGCTATGAAGAAGGAAATTGACCAACAAGTCGAGCTTGGCATTCTTGAGCGCTGCTATGCCACTGAGTGGGAAATGCCAACCTTTGTAGTTCCAAAGCCAGATGGATCCTGTTGGCTCATCAGCAACTTTCGAGAGCTCAACAAAGTAACCAAGAAACTACACATTCCACTACCAAAGATCCAAGACATCTTCCAAAGAAGAAGAGGGTTTCAAATATGTCACCCTTATCAATGCCAGCATGCAATTCCAAACCTTCAAGCTTGACAGAGCCTCCACTTGGCTCTGTGTTCTTGTTACATCATTTGGAAAATTCTGACTTCTCCAATTGCCAATGGGCTTCCTCAGCTCTCCAAGCTGGGCCCAAGGCTGCATGGAACAGATGCTTCTCCATTTGAAAGACATTGAAGTAGGCATCAATGATATTGGAATCTTCTCAGGCACCCTTGAATCTCACTGCAAATCTGTCACTTCTGTTCTTTCCTTGCTCAAAATCTACAACTTCGCTGCCAAGCCCTCCAAATGCCATTGGTTCCAATCACAAGCACCATGGCTTGGCCACATCATTTCCAGAGATGGAATCAGATCAAACCCAAATAAGATCAATAAATCTTGAAACTGGCTTTTCCTTCAACAACAACCCAACTTTGGTCCTTCATTGGGATGATCAACTTCTAGTATGGAAACTTCTATCCAAAATGAGCAGAAGACCTTGATCCTCTCACAGACCTCTCAGGCAGATCCAAAGGAAAGCTGACTCCAACTCCAGAGCTCAGGGATGCCTTCAACAAAGCCAAGGCTCTCATTGCAAAGGACATCTTGCTTACCTTCCCTGATCCAAACAAGCCTTTAATGTATACACCAACACGTCCAATTACCAACTTGGTGATGTGGTATTCCAAGAAGGAAGAATCATCCTCTGCTTCTCCCAAATACCCAATACTGCTCAAAAGAAGTAACCAGTGGTCAACAAAGAGATGCTTTGTATTGTTGAAGTTTTCAAAGAATTCCGCCCTATTCTCTGGGGTGCAGAAATCATTGTGTGGACCAACCATATCAACTTGACTCGCCAAAACCGCACGATTCACCAAAGTATGATTGAGAGAATTCTCCTTGAAGAATTCTCTCCAGTATTCAAGTATATCCAAGGCAAAGATAATGTGATTGCTGATGCTCTCTCAAGGCTTCCTATCCAGCAATCCCCAGAGGAAAAGAGGGAATCCCCAACTCCAACTCTGGATTCAGGAAATTGTAACCTACCCAACGGACACTCAAACTGACACTCTCTCTCTTTCTGACCTGTTCCTCAACTACCCAGAAGACAATCCCATGTACCCCTTAGCCTTCACTCAACTTGCTGCCAACCAAGCTGCCATTGTAGATATCTCTACCAATCCAAGTGTCCACAACCAAGAATTTCAATGGTACCAACTTGAAAATTATTGAGTCCACCAACAGTTGCAAGAAAATTGTACTCCCTCCAAATTGAGTACATGCCACAATCAAATATTACCACAATGTGCTTGACCATGCTGGCTTGGAAAGATTGTATTGGACCATTAACCAATTTTTATCTGCTCTGAACTTGAAAGACCAATCAATGCCTTCTGTAAAACTTGCGATGCCTGCCAATGGTACAAGAATAGCCACCAAAGCCATGGTCAACTTCCAACCAAAGAACACCAATATGGTCCCTGGGACACCCTTGCAATTGATGGAATCGGCCCTTGGAAGATCAAGATCCCAAACCATGGAACACTGTGCATTCAATGGATTCACCATCATGGACATGTGCACCAATCTTCTGGAAATAATTTGAGCGCCACACGTCAACCCAACTTGGCCTCATGACACTCCATGCCCTCGGCAATGACTGGCTCTCCAGATATCCAAAACCGGTGAATTGCATTTTTGATCAAGGAACCAACTTCACGAGCCACAACTTCTGAATGCACCTTGATAATCTTGGAATCAAACCCAGAGTCTGCTCAGTCAGAAACCCACAATCAAATGCGGTCCTTGAAAGAGTACATGACACCATCAAGACGGCAATGCAAATCGAGCTCAGTACCAATCCACTACAGACCCTTCAAGGAAGCAACATACATTGTCAATAGTGTCTATCTATCTGCTCAGTTTGCTGTTAGATCAACCATCAACAAGAACTTCAGAATGACACCAGGTTCCCTTGTATTCCATCGTGATATGTTCCTTCCAATCCCCGTGCTTACAAACTTGGCCATGGTCAGGAACAAAAGACAAGCCCAAATTGACAAGAATGCTATGAAAGAAAATAGCCACAGGAAGTTGCATGGTTATTGTGTTGGAGACCAAATTAAGATGAAGAATGAAAAGCAGGTACCTAGTACTTTAGAAGCACTAAGCAAGGGTCCATACATCATTACCCAAATTCATACAAATGGAACAGTTTCTTTCCTCTTAGATGATCATGTCGTCCAACGCATGCAGAACATTCGGAACCTTCAAACCATATCACACCTATTAAAAATTTACTATCTATTAAATACTGGTTGCGTGCGAGCACCAAAAGTTCTAGTGCAACCAAGTGAAGTTTTTAGGAGAAGAAAAATAGGTTGGTATTCAAACGCTCACGATTGAATTCCCACAATTCATAAAAACCTGGAAGCTGATATCAGACCAAACAATGACATGCCAGCCAGCTCTTCAATATTGAAGTGCGGATGATCTTCATATCTTAGTTCCTCTCTGTGCAAAACATTGGATTTTAAGTTCAACGCCTCAGCAACTGTTCAGAAAATAAAGCTTGGGTGTGTTAATGATGATGGTTCTCAACTGAGAGAATCATAAACACGTTGGAAGGGGTCCCGGGGCGCGCAACCCCAGTCAATTGAATATCTATGGAAAGCTCTTGATCTTGTCAATTCTAATGCAGTGATTACTTTAGTCATGAAGTTACAGCTGGAGCAATGGATCCTTATGAGTACAAATACCCACAACTGATGGGTGTACGGGGAGGGAGGGGGGAAAAGCTGTCTCAAAATGGTCGTTCCAATTTACACCTAAACTCGTACCGCTATGAGTACGTACGTGATGTACTCGTACCGTCGTGCCCATCAACGGCGGCAATTTTTGGTCTGTCATCTGACCGACGAGTCCTGGTTACCGTCAATCACTCATTGATTCGACCGATCACGTTCCGAACTCTTTCACATCATCCATCATCGATCATCGATCGTGAAACCATCATGTAGTTGTTCGAAATCAACTCGATCGATCCTGACACCATCTAAAGCACTAACACTATTTGCTGCTGAATCGAAATTCGGAAAGAGGACGTTCGTCGGCATTGTGCAAGTGTAGAGGTGATTGGTTCCGTCTATTGATACAGATTGATCTTGGTCGTGAAACGGGGAGAGTTTTTGATGAAACCGCTGCGACTCCTTTCACCGCATTCGAGGATACCGATCCCAGTTTTCCCCACCGTCTTCTTATTGCTCTGTATGTCTTCCCGACTATCGAACTCCCTTCTAAGAGCAACTTGGAGCACAAGAAGGTTCATCGGTGGTTTTGCTGCGTCAAACCCGATAAGCAGTGTAAATCAAAGCACAGCCACGAATACGAATACGAACACAAATACACGAATGGCCGATCGATCGCCGCCGATCGTCGTGGTTATCGCGGGCCCGACGGCGGCAGGAAAGAGCGATGTGGCGGCACGTGTTTGCTCGCAACAAAAAGGCATGATTATCAGCGCAGATTCTGTTCAAGCCTACCGAGGGGTGCAAATTGGGGCCAACAAACCTAGTGTACAGGAGCGGAAAGAAACGCCGCACATTCTCATCGACGTGGCCGATCACGTAGAAAATTACAATGCAGCAGAATGGAGAGAAGATGCCATCTTTTCCATTCAAACCCTGCTCGGTCGCAGCATTCAAGAGCAAGAGACTAGTGCTACTACTCCTTCCGCTGACTCGGACCGTCGTAATGAAATCAAAGAATACATATACAAATCACGAATGGACAAGGGCTACACCGACAATGGTGACGGTCAGGAACAAGTCGAGAAGATCCTGCCCGTCGTTTGCGGTGGTACCATGATGTATCTTCAATGGCTGGTGCACGGAAGGCCTGATGCCATGCGACCGACACCCAAGGCCGTTGAAGTTTCATACAAAACTATCCAAGAATTTCAGGACAACGACAACGATTACGAGGGAGCGATGAAACATGTTGCATCATTCGATAAGGTTTTTGCAGATAGGGCCCAACAATTAACAACGGGCGATTGGTATCGATTGCGAAGAACTTTGGAAATTGCTTTGACAGTTGAAGAAGAAAAGAAGAAAGCACGGGATGAAAGTGATTCTAGTTCTCACGTTGATAATCTGGTGGAAAAGTTGTACTCGGGCCAGCGAGAGGGCAGCCTCGCATCGCTGGGTTTTGACGTCAGATGTTTCTTTCTGTGTCCAGATGATCGGATGAGCCACACTCGTGTTGTCGACAACCGTTGTGAACAAATGTTGACGAGAGGCCTCCTACACGAGACGACGGAATTGAGTTTGTCAGGACAACTGCCTGAAATGGCCGAACGAGCAATTGGATACCGACAAACATTGGATTATCTGAATCGAGAGCACAAGACACAAGGAAAAGATGGCAAAGACGCTTCGACAGAGGAGGACGCTTTTGAGTTTTATTTGAACGAGTTCACAACGGCTACACGGCGGTACGCAAAGAAACAAATGGCCTGGTTTCGAAAGGACAAAGAATTCATGTTTATCCCGGTGTCACTCAAACTAGACAAATCAGATCGCGTCGATGCTGCGTCAAATGCCATCAATCGGCTGTGCCAGCTTTCGAGAGAAGATTACGAAAGCGAACTGTTTGGTGGAGACGAATACATATCCGGAAAGACGAAACGAGAAAACGAAGAACAGGGGAAAATCATGAAATTTTATACCCCAGAGAGGCATCTTCTGACTCCCGGTTCCAAAGAGTATGAGAGCGTTTTGGCAGAGGCGGTTGACTGCAGACAGCGTGTCCGAGCAAATAACGACAAAAAGCGCCATAGAGAAGATTCACCGAAGTAAATCTCATTCAACACGATTCCCATTCCATTGCTCGAAAATGTAGTATTAACGCTGGAACTATCAATATCTTGGTGGAGATGGAAAGAATATTAGAAGTATTTTGTGTGTGCTTCTGTAATACGAAGTACGAGTTGATGCTCGATGCACGAGGCAGGTAGGTCCTAGCGTACGTATCGTACGGTAGGTAATATACGATAGGAAAATGTAGAATGTATCTTTGGTTCAATCATTGACGAGTTGACATACCGGTACGTACAACGAGTACGACACTCGTAGTCCTAGAGTACAAGGATACGAGTAATTCGTCTTATTGGCACGAGTGCGTGTTGTGGGATGAATTTTAACTTCTGAGATGACGACGAACAGATCTTTCACAATGATGTTGAACAAGAAAGTAGACAGAGGTGACACTCGAAGACACAGCAAAGTACAAAAAATAATAGGACGACGGAGAAGCGCCTGACCGACTAAGATGACAATCAATTTAAAACGGATGAATGCACCCCTATTACTCCTCGCATATTGCCTCGGTTCCCAATCATCGTCGATGGTTCGCGAGTTTCGAAGGCCCGAAACAATTTCGTGCCCGTCATCAGCGTCGGATACCCGAGACCTTTCGGAGATCCAAAACCGGGTTAATGAGTGCGGCAAACGAGGATGGCGATAGCATGCGGCGCATGCTGGAAGAGTCCTGGAATACCAGCAAGATGGGAAGGGTGCCTGCCGACCCCGAATCCGCTGCGAAGGAAGCTTACTCGTCGATTTTGCAAGCGGCGGGGGCAAAGGCCACGGAGGGCGAAGAGTTCGTGGAAGAAGACAACACAGCGGGAGTTTTCTTTGTAGATCTTCTACTGCCGGCGTACGACATGTCTCTGAAACAGGATGGTGTGAATCTTTACGATGAGGTACTCGCTGTGGAATATTGCATAGCCCTCGCTGATTGTTTCAAGGGGAAAACGGAAATTGTAGTTAGAGACGACAGTATCGTTCGAACAGTTGCGAAAATACTGAAAGCCAGAGAAGAACGAGAGCTGGAGAAGGCTAGGGAAGAAGAGGAACAGAAAAGAGCTCTGGAAGAGGAGGAAAGGAGAAAAGCAAAGGAAGAAGAAGAACGGAGAAAAACTCAAGAAGAGGGTGAAGGAACAGAAATTATTGTTAGTGACGGTGATTTTATATTTGGAGACGGATCTCTCGAAGATGATACCGAAGACACCGAAGATGATGCAGAAGAAGACAGTGTTTTCAATGTTGAATCGGAAAGCGATGAGTTTCGAAAGAAACTACTCGCAAGCTGGAATGATGTCTCCGATTCCACCCCCGACGATGGCACAGACATCCCATCTACGGAATCAATATTATCATCTATCGAATCGGAGACGGTGAGCGAAGCACCAACCATCGCTCCCAAACCGTATCGACTGGCGAGTCTTTTTGGGAATGCCAGGGTGATCGAAGGTCCGGACATGGCATCGGTCGTTGTGGGAGCCGTTCGAGCAAATGCCCTTCCCGCCGACGATGAAGACAGCATTATCATTTTGAGTGCCAGCGGGAACGACGAAATGGTGGCCGTGCGAGCACTGGTCACAAAATATGAATCCCAAAAGAAAATAATTCTGGTCAATTGCCAATTCCAACCCGTTCCACGAGAACTCATGACGGCAGAGACGGTGTACAGTGTCCTTCCGCTAGCTGGAAAGAAAAAGGCGAACACCGACGACGGACCCAGCGACGACGGAAACCAACAGCCTTCTCCTAAAATAGTCGTGCTGCGTCGCTATCCGAAAGATTGGGAGGTTTTTGTAGACAGTTGGGATTGGCTATGAACTCGCCGAGACTATACCGGTGAATAATCAAAACCGAAGGGGGTTGCCCATGGAATTTATTGCACGATCTGTAACGAGACATCTGGACTATGTGTCGAGGAGATAGATGGACAGGCTGTGATTATTTATAGTACCAATTTGTATTACTTTGTCCATTTTCTCTAGACGTAACATAATTTATCTTTCAGCTATTCTTTCGCGTTTGTACACTCATGTTTCCCAACCATGAGTAGACGTGCACTGAAATTAGGCACAACACTTCTTGACAACCAAAGTTCCATTATTTCTTGCTCATCATTTTGATTTAAGAAAACGGTCGTTCAACACATTGTCCTCGACTTGATAATTAACCAATACCGTAACCGCCATGCCGCCGTCCCTTGCCGGGTTTCACACCAGTAGGTTTCTTTGACTCTTTTTTCCCTTCGATCGTTGCAAACACTTTGGCAAGAGATTTTCCGAGCGCCTTGGCCTCGCCTCTTTGTAATTCCCATGATATGCAATATGGTGGGAGTTGGTAGATAGGTCTCGTTTCCCATGGACCATCGTCCGGGTTCGTTGAATCGGTCTCGCTCGACGTCAGATGATCCACTATTCCGAGTGTCACGGAAAGATCTTCGGTATCCGAGCTTTCTCCTGTCCCGGCATCTGTACCCGTCGCCTCGTCCGCTGTTCCGCTGCCCTGAAAGACAATTTCTCCCCCTTCTTGCAAGTCGAGGCATTTTTGTGCCACGTCGTCGAATATTTTCGGGTTCCGCAGGGGCGAAAGATCGCAGACGAGTTCGTCGACACCGGTGCTGCCCTTGTGCAAGACGATGGAGGCCTGACCCCGGGCATCGCACAAGGAGCGATAGGTGTTCAGGAGAGGGGCCTCTCTCCGCTGGGATCTCCAACCCGATCCCTCCGTTTCCAGGAATCCCTTTTTTCGGGCGTTGTCAAAGAGAAATCGTTCGTCGAGGTTGAGTCGGTGGGGAACGCCCCTTGATCCGGTTCCCTTTTTCTTGGCGGGTTTTCCCCAGCTGATCCGCTCTACAGTCGTTGACATCTGGTCGCCAGACATCCATGCGCGCTTCCCAGAATTCTCCTACCCGCTTGGTGGTTTTCTTGCTCTTCGTTTTCGCGTAGAGAACCGTTGTGGAAGTGTATTGTCGTCGGCGACAACAGGCGCTCTCGGACAAGCCCTGAAACGCAAAGGCGCCGATCCTCGATGCCGCTAGGAGCTGCAAATATATAGGAAGCACCCTCATTCTTATTCAATCGAATGATGCTACCGAGACTTGTTCGCACGGCAGAGATGTTCGAGACAAAAAGTCTTCCTTAGTAGAGTCGCCACTCGAACTCGGTCTTGATATTCATTTTGTCAAGTTTAATCAACTGCGGCACTTGTATCGTAGGTATCTTCACTGCTGACTTGCAAGTTTCAAGTTGGCCATCAATCATGGCTGATGGTTTTTGCAACACTGAATACCGTACCGTACTCGTACCGTACCGTACTCAATACAGAACTCAGTGAGAAACACTTCGAGGAAATGATCAATGAGGTGTCAATAAGCCAGTCACAGTCAAAGTGGGTCAACAATGGAGAATTTTGTTCGCAGATCTATTGGGGATTACAGGAGCCTCCGGGAATTTAATTAATTGAGCTGTGATTAGTTCAAACAAAACCATCAGGGTCGGAAGGAATTTGCGCCAGCGCATAGAATCCTCGAAATCGAGAACGAGTGAACACTCATGACTAAAAAATCATTGAAAAAATAAGCAATGTAATAATGCGCCAAATCAACGTGAACGGCATCGTCGTCCGTTCATCATACCGGTACGGTACCGTCCATTTCCAACAGGCGAGCCTGGAAGTGTACGATTACCATCCTGCAACCTGCATTATACTCAATACGGTACGGTTCGTACTGTACGCTAGCAACAAGCGATCTCCGGAATCACACTCCATACGAATACGTACTCGACACACGCAGTCGGAAATAGAATCCGAAAGCGTCGATTGCGATCAAAGAACTGACACGGGAAGATAACGGAATTGCAGAGAACGCAACAGCAACAACAACAACCAATAATAGACACACACACACACCCAACACAGACGCACGCACGCACACAACACCCACTCCCATCCACCCACCCATCCACAGCGACGCCATGGTTTGGGGTGCAATCAAGAACGCGGTCGGTTTGGGAAATCCCCTGGACAGCTTGCCCGACGGTCCCACCCGGCTCCCGGACTACTTTCCGCTGGAACCCAGAGGGTTGCGAGAAACACGCACAACAGCTGTTCAAGTGCCTGTCCAACGAGGCAACGGCCAAGGCGCGGGACATGGAGCGGGTCGGCTTTCACAAATCTTATTTCTCCGACGTGCCGGTCAGTCCGCTGGACCCAAAGGCGGCGGCGGCCGTCGCCCAGAATCCCGACAATCCGGAATTTCCCAGGCCCGAGGACAATCCGCTGGACGAGTGCAGGCTGTTCATTGCCAAGTACATGAAATGCTGCGATCGAAACCTGGGGCAAAAGAGAAATCGGTTGCTTCTCGAAACCGTCCGGGTTCAAGACGAGTATCGATACCAGGGACCGTCATCGTCGACAGAGGCATAGACAGAGCTGTTTTGTTGTCAATTGTTGGCAAGTCGAGTCAATCAAAATACACGCGGGTTTAACACGAAATCTTTCGTTGACAGGGTTTGCGCTACGTACTTGCAGTTTCGAGTTCTTTCCAAATTGGTCAGGGAAAACTACTCCTACAACAATGATAGCATGATTGATCAACAACAAACGTGCCTACGGTAGAAACTCTCCCCCTATTAATCTTAGATTTTTACTCCCTTTCATTATTTTTTAGTATCCTATCCGCTCGTTCCAATATGGAAACTTGTGATTTGTATATCTTGGCAATTTTGTGTTTCCCCTTGCCGCGAATGCCCTCCACCGCTCGCGCTTTGGTCAAAAATCGGATTTCCACGATTTCGGGCAAGCCCGAGAACCGTCCGCTGCCGTCGATTTTCACGACATTGTCGACATCGAATTGCGAAACATCCAATCCGGGTGGTGCGGGTATCAGGAATATTTCCAACAGCTTCTTGGTCGAAGTAACCCCGTGCAATACCGCCGTGACGGGGCAGCAACAGCAACAGCTGTCACTCTTCCCCCAATCCTCCCGCGGGTTTGGGTACGGATACGGGAACGGCAGGCTGCTTTCTTCCTCGAATTCTCGCACGGCCGTGTCTTCGGGTCGCTCGTTCGTCTCCGCGAGTCCCTTGAACACTGTCCACGAGTTGCCCTGGGGGATCAAGCCCAGAAGATACTCGAATTGTGTTTCTTTTTGCTTTGCTCGAACATCGGTACTGTTGTTATTGGCATTGTTGTGCCCGTCGTCCTTGCTGCTGTCTTGTGTGGGTTTGGACTGTTTTGGGTGGGTGCGGGCTCCGGACTCTCGGTAAAACAAAATACCGTACGATGTGACGTAGTTTGGTCGGACAACGAGTTTGTTGTTCAACCAGATTTTGGAATGATTCGTCGTTGTCGTTGTCGTTGTCGTGTCTTTGTTGTCACTGCGCACACGCTCCGCTCTGTATTTCTTGGTATTGTTATCATTTTTGTCGCTATCGATGGACGACGAAGTCGATTGCACCGGTCGTTTTTTCGACGATCCACCACTGCAATTGTTACCCGCCACGGTGTCCATCACAGCTTCGGTTTTGGCTTTGGTTTCGGTTTTGATTGATCCGTCTTTCTGGGGAATGTTCAATGTGTTGCGTGATGTGAAAGTTCGGAATCCTTCACTCAGAATTTTTATACAACAATGATGAGACCGACTCTCCTCTTTCCATTAGCGATCTCGATACGGTTTAATCTACCATGATCGATGAGGTTCATCAATCAGAAGAGTGAAGAGCATTTGCCGTTTGTGATGGATGAGTGAAAAGGATTTCTTTACGATACGGTACGAGTAGCCAGATTTAGTTTCTTTTTTTGAAAACATTAAACTTAGTAGTACCGATAGTATCACTACTCGTACGAAGGTCGTACAAAGTAGTAGAAGTACTACTTCGTAATATTTTTTGGATGTGACTTAATAGTTCGAGATGTATCCTCATGCATGGATACAAGAATAGTATTAGAGACAACTTGAAACTGTTACTATTATTTCTTTCCATCTTAGGAAATGAAAAACCTTTGATCTAAATTGAATAAGTTCGAAAATAACAATGAAATTCTCTTCACGACTTTCTTCTTCTACAGCAAAATCTCATCGTTATCGGTCAAACATTGTTCGACGTCCAGAAAAGCCGTTCCCATTTCTGTTATTTCAGCCTTCCTGCGTTACACCACGCCCAGCTGCTCCGCATCAATTATCTCCCATCCACTTTGCAACGGCTCAACACTTCAAATTAATTTATTCCTTGGCTTTCTCCTCTCTCTTCTCTACGAACAAGTATTGCGGAAATAGCTCGAAATCAATACCGCAGCTACAACGGGCAGAATGCAATACGCAAATCCAGAACGAACGAGTGATGAGACCCAAGAGTCGTCCTCCTCGATCCGTCGAGCCTGCGAGGAATGCATTCGTTGTCCGTACGGCTCGCTTGGCAGGTGTCCGGTGGCCGGGTTGGACGAGGGAGGAGCGGGACCCGGTGATGGACGACGACGACGACTACTTCTACTACTACATTTGCTCGTAATCTTACTCACCGAGGTGGTTGGTTCCATCGACGCCTTCTCGTTCGCGGTCCGTGGCGGATTGCACCAGGCGACAAATGTCTTTGGCCAGTTTCTTGTCCGTTTTGGCCCGGATCGCTTTCTTGCGCTCGATGCCCGCAAACAATTTTTTGCCCTGTTCCGGATCGGTGCCCCTCGCGACAAGTTGCCGGGCATCCGACAGCGCGTTCTTCCACTTGGACAAACCACCGTACGCCTTGCACCGTAGAACCAGTGCGGTCTCGGAGGTTCCGGGAAGCACGGCATCGCCCGGGGTGGAGGCGACTGCTGCTGTTGTTGTTGCTGCTGCTGCTGTTGGTTGTCGATGGGACGATAGCGTGAGGACCAGCGTAGCCGCCAACACGGCCGATTTCAGATATTTGGGCCGGTTGGTCGCGTCCAGATCGGCGAGTTGAAGCATGCACCGGGCTAGATTCAACAATATTCGCTCTTGCAGGTGGTCGGCATCGTTTTCCATTATGCTCAACAATACAGCCGATTGCCGAATGGTTCGTTCTTCCTCGTTGTGTACGAGCGTCACATCGATCGTGCGTTCGCCATCATCGTCGTCGATGCAGTCCACTTCGGCGATTCTCGGAAAGCCTTCTTCCGAAACGACGATGCTTCCGCCGATGGAAACGGAGCTCGACTCGGAAAGGGCTTTTTCGTAGAACGGGGTAGCAGCCGATGCATCTCCCAGGCGCAACAGTTGGTCCCCTTTTTCCTTCCACGCAGCAGCTGTAGCAGCAGCGTTGTTGCCGCTGGTCGTTGTTGCTATTGTCGTCGTTTCGTTTGTAGCGGTGGCGGCTTTTGTTGTTGCTCTTGTTGTTGTTTCAAAGGGCAGCAATTCCTCCACCAGTCCGACGTCGATGGTCGTTTCCTCTTGTTCCCGTTCGGGTTGGATCGATTTGGGGGCAATCCAAAATTGGCCAGAAATCGGGACGGGACGGATTGGTTCCCAGAGGAGGCACACGCTGCTACCGGTAACCGTGAGATCCTGTCCGGGAACGGTGGCAACCATCGCTCGGCATCGTTTCGCACCACGCTTGGCACGAACAACAGATCCCACTGTGAGGTTATTGCAGCTCATGGTACACCGTTTCTAAGTTGTGTGTTGCCGAGAACAAGAATGTGACGATAGTGTAACAGTTACGAAGTACGAAGTACGAGTAAGATACTTCGAAAGAGTGCCCATGTTCATGTTCATGACAGATGGACGATGGATGATGGCTGAAATCAACCCGAAAAGGAGGTAATTTTTGGTTCAATTGACTCGCTCGACTCAGATCAAAATTTGAAAATTTCAATTTGCGCGAAAACCAGCCATCATCCTTCTGACTTTGTCGAACAAAAATCTCACATCATTGTTTCATACGGTACCGTACGGTACGTACGGTACGGTGCGATAATTTCGCTTTTTCTCGGGTCCCCGGTCTCCACGCCTCTTATCATTCTTTACCATACTTGTTTTCGGGCCCTGAAGTTGGAACATAGCGAATAGTGAATAGCGAATAGTGAACAGTGAATAGAGTAGAGATTCCATAAGACCGATAACGCAACTTTGAAAATGGACGGTGAAAAGGCATCATTGCCTTTACAACTGCGCGATTCGGACGGCAGAGTTGGTGTAGAAGAGGAATGCGATCACGCTGTGAGTGACAACGACGAAAAGAAAGAGGGGGACGGGGTTCGTGTTCGTTCGTGCACAGAACTCACCGACGAGCGATGCTTTCGCAACACAACAGCAGGGCGACCGGCGGTCGACGAGGGGGATCACGAAGAAGAGACTTTCAACCACAACTCCGACACAAAGGAACTCCACATTGCCCCCATGCTGGATTACAGCAAACGGGAATTTCGAAAACTCTTTTCCATTCTTTCGACGAAACTCGTCGTGTGGACGGACATGGTCGTCGACGAAACCATCGCACACTCGGAGCATCCTGGACGACATCCTCGAACCGGACCGGGATTTGCCGAACCGTCAGATCTGCCAGATCGGTGGCAACAGCCCCGAGCTCTGCGGAAACGCGACGCGGGTGGTGGAACTCGTCTATGGCTACGACGAGATCAACCTGAACATCGATTGTCCGTCCGACCGGGTAAGCGGAGAACGAGAATTTGGGGCGGTCTTGATGAAAAAGATCGATGTTGCGAGGTCGGTTCTGGGGAACATGCAGCGCAACGCGTCGTCGTCCAAGCCCGTTTCCATCAAGTGCCGGATCGGAGTGGACGATTGCGACGATTTTGACTTTATCGCGACCTACATCGAACGCCTTTTACCGGTTTGTCGACGATTTTACCTCCATGCCAGAAAATGCGTTCTGAACGGTCTGTTCAGTGCACGCCAAAACCGAAGCATTCCTCCCATCAACTATCCCAGGGTATACGCTCTTTGTCGAAAGTTCCCAAAGGTCGACTTTTGGATCAACGGCGGCATTCGAAGTAAGTTTAGACACGCTACTATATTATCATTGCCAGGATTCTGATTATCGTTGTCACCAGCACCATCGGCATCACTATCAGCATCAGCATCAATATCAGCATCAATATCAATATCAGCATCAATATCAATATCAGCATCAATATCAATATCAGCATCAATATCAGCATCAATATCAGCATCAATATCAATATCAACATCAACATCAACATCAACATCATCACGCCAGCTATCAATGTATTTTTGCGGCAGAATATACTGAAGTTTGGACTGATTACAACAACCGTGTCAATGAATGAAACCAACATTGTCAGATCCTTTGCTCGTGTTTTTTTTAATGGATATTAATAGACTGCTTGCAACGATTCACACTTGTTCCGCTCTCGTGGTTCTTTTTTTTCGCTTCTTCTGTTTGTCGATTTTCAGACTTGTTGCAAGCCAAGAGAATTTGCTACGGAAGCAGCGAGCCAGAACACTGCGAAAGCCATCACAGTGAAATACCCTGTTCGCAATGTCGGGTGCCCCACGGATCCTGCATTGCTCCACCCTTCGAGTTGGCACCCCCCAACCTGCACGGATGCATGATGGGAAGGGCCGCGATCGACAATCCTTCGATTTTCTGGGACGCGGATCGATACTTTTACGGCATGGAACGCAATCCTTGTCGAAACCGACGCCAGGTGCTCGAAAAGTACGCGAGCTATCTCGAGGATTTGTACCCCAAACGATGCTGCGACCTCGACGACGAAGTCACGCACCGGGTTCCGGTGCCCGAGATCCACCCATTGCGCCCGTACTGCTCGATATGCCGAGATCAATACCGGACAGAAATGGAATCGAAAAATGAGGAAGGGGGAGCATCGGCTCCGACCGAGTTGAAGCAAAAACACAAATCGAAGATTTCCAATCGATTGATAGGGCGCAGCCTCAAGCCCATACGGGGTCTGTTTTATGGCATCCCGGGTGGAAAAGTCTTTCTGCGGATTCTCGATCGTACGGCCCGTGATACAAGCCTTCGAAATTGTGGACCCGGTTACATGCTGAGGCGCGTAATACAGGAGATGCCCGATGATTTATTGGATCAAGACTTTGTTCGCACTGAAGATTCCGTAGAGTCGTGACCTCTCCATGTCCCGTAACGTGTCGTGACTATTGGGCTCTAGCTAGGGGATTAAGAAACTAACGGCATTCGAATGAATCAGCTGCGATTTAGTTTGAAAATTTTGCTATATTTCTTCATCATTTATATTGATACTTTTGCTATTCACGTGTCATATATTATTTTCATACCCCTCTACAGTTGGGGCTAGCCAACCAAAAGTCTTCTGTCTTGCTGGACAGAGCCGTTCGGCGCGTGCCGTCCTTGCCACACAGCTTTCTCCATCGTTCGTGCACTTCGGCCACAACCTCCAGGGCTCCTTCGACGGATCGAGGTGTCTCGCTCGCCAGGCTGTTCACGGGCTTTCCGTCGGTTGTCTTGTACCGCTTCAGCCAGTTCTTGAGCAGATCCAGTGTCCCGGGTTTCGCTTTTTCCAAATCGTCCATCGTGTGTACCGTCTTCGACAACGGATCGGACGTGGCAATGCACAGAATCTTGTGGTCGGTTTCGCCCTCGTCGATCAATTCTAGTTCGCCGATCACGCGGCATGGTGTGATGCTGCCCATGGCGAGCGGTTTGTCTCCGAGTTCGATCATGTCGATCGGGTCGTTGTCACCTCCGTATCCCATAGACATCATTTCGGGGTCCTCCCAGGTTTGAGGGATCAAACCATAGTTGAAAAATGTTGTGCCGTAAGAATAGTAACGAGGTGATCCATCCTTGTTTTTGTCTTGTCGAATAGCATTTCCGACATGCGACTTGTCGACTTCCATTTTGGCGGTCATGTACATCGGAATTTCTGTGACCATGTTGATGATAGGAGACGTCTCGGATTCACCGGCAGGGCGGAGAGGAACATCGTGCCACCAGCTAGAGTACGTGGTGGATGTCATGGTAAACGTCGAAAATCCAAAGTCTCCCACCACGGCGGTACCGGCAGCAGCAGGGGCCTCTGTGTGGGGTTGTGACCAAGGAGTCCATCGGGTGGTATCGTCAATGTTCTTGTAGTAGTCAACGACACCTTCCCAGCCCTTAGGTACCATGAAACCGCTTGGAACACAGTTCGCCGCTACCAAATCCGTTGGAATGTTGTCGGGAGCACATGGAAGAGCTCCGTTGCGTGCCAACAAGCGCATCTTGCTTCCCGAAATACTGATAAAGTCTTGCATGCGGGATTCATCCGGCAGTTTCATGACATTGTCGGTGGTATCGTACATGACCTTGACAAAGGACAACATTTTCATGTCGCCGATACCGGGAGAATTTTGGAGCACGTATCGACCGTGATCTCCGTCGTACAAGTCGTCATCGGGATGGGCTACGGCATTGGGAGATCCCTTCATGCCGGCGGGATCGCGACCCACTACAAAGTAGCTCGCACCGGCACTGCGACGCGACTTGGCATGGAACTCCACTTCAGTTGGGCCGGCGTAGACCATCGGAGATGGCCAGATGGCCATGACCGTGGTTTCGGGATCGAGACCACCGGGGTGTGAGATACCGGCCTGGAGGACCTGTTCGTGTTGATTTACGCGCACATCGAGTGGAACGTCGTCCGATTTGGTCCATCCTCCCAGAGGACTCAACCAGAGGACGGGCTTCTTGTATCCCTTGCTGCGGAGATCCTCTCCGGCCGACTTCATGAGGTAGGCGTGACCGGCGTGGGTGGGATTGCGCGTTTGGAACGCGTAAACGGTATCTGCGCCCTTGTCTTGGAATTCTTGCATCAGCTCGGTTGCGGTTTTTCGCCACTTGTCGAGGCCATCGTTGTATCGGATTCGATCCAGCAATTCGATCTCACCTCCAATCAGATAATCTCCGCCCATGTAAATGTTGTGAATGTAGGGATGGTCCATATCGATGACCCCGTACATGCGAGACACTATTTCTTCCTTTCGGTTCTCGTAGATTTCGACGTCGCGCATAATGGCCACCGTGTGTCCCATGCGCGTCACCAATGCAACGTCTCGCTTGCCGGAATTTTCGACTCGTCCCTTGGTGTAATCACTGATGGACAGGGTAATGGGAATGGGCATGCTAACACGGTTGCGAGGACGATTTTGTGGAAAATTATTGAAATCCGTCTTGGTCTCGAGTCGGAGTTGGTTTCCGGTGACATTGAACGGATCGATCAACACACTGTTGAAGTGAAGTGTTTCCAACAGAGTTCCTTCCCGCATGAATCCCTTGAGAGGTGCCGCCCATCCTTCGCCAATGGTCTGCAACCAGTTCAAATCAATGTCCGTGACCAGCACCTTCGGGAGGGTCTCGGCTTCAAGCGCACGCGCCGCCTTTTGGTCGGTCGGGACGTGCAAGTCGACGACCTTGTCACCGTCGGGGTTGGGCAAACCGGGAGGTGTCACCTTAGGTGCTCCCATCAATATACCATCCCTCTCCAGTCTCTGGAACAGCTGGGCAACGGATTCTTCGATCTTCAACTCGTGTGTCTTGAGAGTGATCTCGGCATTGAGCGGTTCTTCGTAGGGGTCATCGATGCAGGTAAAGTGCTTGAGTTCCCCGGATTTGACCCGGGCATATTGTCCCTTCGGATCTCTCGCAAAGAGCTCGTCTACCGGAACGTCCAAAAAGACCTCGTAAAAGGGGATTCCCTGGTCCTCGTGTCGCTTTCGAACCTCGTCGCGGTCCTTGCGGTAGGGACTGATGAGCCCCACCAGGGTAATGACGCCACTGTCCGAAAACAATGTGGCCAGCTCTCCGGTCCGGCGGACGGATTCGGCCCGGTCCCATTCGGAAAATCCCAGGTCGCGGTTCAATCCCGTTCGAAGGTTGTCTCCGTCGAGCCGGTACACGTGTTTTCCGTAGTTCTTGACGAGAATGTCTTCCAGTGCCGTGGCAATGGTCGTCTTCCCCGCTCCAGAACACCCGGTCATCCACAGGGTCGCTCCCTTTTGTCCGAGTGCTGCATATCTGGTTTCTTTGGGCAGGTGGCAGGCACTCTGCGATTCTCCGGCCTCAGCGGCGGCGCACTCGATAATGTGTGGCGGTGTATTGGACAGCGCTTCCTGTCGAAGACGACCCATCAGTGCGTTGTTGTCCTCCGCGGTGTTGGCGCTGGTACTGGTGCTAGATGCCGCAGTGCTGGTACTTTTAGTAGAAGCAGTTGTGATAGGTGCGGGTTGATACACGGTTTTGATAATCGTTTGTGGTTCCGGACAATCGCACCCCTCCTCCTTGGGAAGGGCAGCGGCGGTGGACACGGCCGATTCGGTGGGACTGAGGGGCTGGGTCGAAATAGGAACGGCGGCGTTGGGGGGTTCGCTGACCCGGAGACTCTGCACGTGTTGTCCTTGTCCTCCGTTGTTCGGGTAGTTCCGATCCATCATGACATCTTGGTTCACTCCTGTCCGACTCAAGACGTACACAATGGCCAACAAGACGCAAATTCCCACGCACATCGGCATTCGTTCCTGGATGAGTTTGTCCTCATCGTCCGTGGTGGTTCCTCCTCCTCCGCTCGGATAATATCCGGCACCGGCCCTTCGCCGCTGTTCCTCCTGTACAAAAGTGGTTGTAGCGAACGACACAAACACAAAAAAACACGAAAATTAGCACGAATCAAATAATCAACAATGCGTGAGAAATGTTTCGACCGTGGTTCGATCGATCGAACCCTCCGGCATCCGCCCCGAAGCCTAGTGTTCGTCGCTAAAATATCCGAGCCGATTAGATACTCGGAACGTACAATCGAGAGAGGAGCATATGCGTACTTGGCCATGGTCGACAGCAGGCGATTTGAGAAGCACTATTTTACTACTTCGTTTGTGCGGCAGCTATTCCGAGGGAAAGGCAAGGTTTGCCGTACGATACTATGAGTGTACCGTACGTGAGATTTACGATGCCGTAAGATTATCGTTACCTGAAGAGGAGCGACCGATGACTTATTTTCACTGCATCCAAGGCAAAATAAATGACGCTGGTAGCGCAACCGAGCGCAACGGTCAATTCGCGCACACAGAGAAACGAGGTTATTTTATAAATAGGGTTAAAGTTATGACCAATTTTGCTCCTCGCCTAGCGTGCGGTACCGTACGATACCGTACGAGTAGCGTCGATACGGTGGAATAGCTCGGAATTAAGGGGACTCCCCGAATTTGACTCTAACGGTTCAAAATGGGGATACGGGTTCAAACCTCGATCCAGTCTCGCATTAGCATTAGGACCACTACATACACCTGTACGTAATTACCGGTAGCATAAGCAATAGCAATAGCAATAGCAAAAGCAGTATCATCGCTGATCGAAGGTCCAGCATTGCATTGCATTGCAACGCGGAATCCGTAGTGAACACCATGCGACGATGACACACATTGGACGGAAAAGCCATGAGTAGTCGATGGGATAGCCTAAAATGTGAACGGGAACCAGAAACGGGGAGGCGCAACAACAACAACAACAACAACCATGGTGGTTCGAGGAGGAACAGAAGTCTTCGAAACGGCGGGGGCGGCAACAGCGGAGGCAAGGGCAACGGCAATCGTTGGGCGGTTCCTGTTCCTTCTCGTTCTGACGCGCATCCGCACAACGAACACCAAAAGCACCATCCCGAATCGAACCGAACCTTGATGCATCCGCAACAGCAACAGCAACAGCAACCACAACAAGCGTCGCTGGTCGAAGAACGCGATGCACTCGTCGATTCCCTACGTTCACAGATCGTTCGGTACCGATCGTCCGAAGGTGACAGGACTCGGCAGCACCACGAACGATCGATTCTGATCGAACGACTCGCCACACTATTCCCCGACCCCACAACGAGAACAACAACCTCTCAAAACAAAAGGAGCAATAACGAGTCGGTAGCAGCTGTAGCTGTAGCTGTAGCAACTACACGAACGCAATACTCGCCCCGACCGACGGATCCCGATCTTTTTGCGGAGCTTCTAGCGATGCTCGAAATTGATAGCGACAACGAGGGAGAGGAGCCGAATCACGGCGGTGCTGTCGAGGAAAAGAACAGTTCGCCTTTACGTTTACGTTTGGAAGTGGCAAGGAGCATCGAATCCTTCGTCAGACATTCCGCCAATGACAGCGAAAACGGAAACGAAAACGAAAACGAAAATACCAACCGACAGGAATCCTTATTCACGGGTTGGACCAAATCTAAAATCCAACACGCAATCACGGCGCTCTCGTTCCAATGTAGCCAAACGATGACGGCAGTAGCAGCAGCAGCAGCAGCAACAAAAACGACGACGACTACCAATATCGATGCCACCACTCCCTTGTTACATCTGCAACACTCACACCAGTCGCCATCGCTTGCGACCATACATTCGACAGTGTTGGTTTCTCTTGCTGTGATGGTGAGGAGTTGTGCCGATCGGTTGGCACCGGAATGGACCGCGAGAAACGTAGTGGGGACGGCATTTATTCCGTATCTATCGTCGTCGTCGTCGTCGTCGTCGTCGTGGTCGTCGAACAAAAGTAGTTCCGAATCGGCGACAAAAAAAACTTCCGTCTGTGTTTCCGTTTGCGAGGCACTGATTGCCCTATTGGGTCGTCCGGGCCATGCGTCCGCGATGCTTGCGCCGTTGGTGGAAAACGTTTCGGTGCTCCATTCATATTCGCCGGGGGGGTGTTACACGGAAGAACAAACCGCCAATCCGCTCCGAAAGAAATTGCTTGGGGTGCTCATGGATCGTTTGGAATCACCATCGTCGCCACTCCACTCGGGTGCTGCCGTCCACGAATCACCACGAATCCATGCGATGCGAAGAAGCAAAGACGAAGAACAAGAACAAGTCGTTGTGTGTCGCACGCTTTCTGCCTCCATCGATGCGATTCGAAAACTGAGAAAAGGAAACGACACCCACCATGCTAGTCAGAACAAGGCAGACGCTGAGATCGTAGTGAGACCCCTTGAAAAAATCCTAAGCAAGGTAGTAGCGGAATACAGCAACAACCATAACCATAACCATAACCATAACGACAATAACAAGACTAGACAGTCAGGTCCGACGGCGATGAAAGCGAAAGCATTGATGATTGCATCACTCCATCTATTGAGAGCCTTGATTGCGTGTTATCCAAGCGAAATTACAGGACTTGGATGGAAACTCGTCATCGAGGGTGCAAGTCAAAATCAAAACCTGGCGAGCTCTCGAGCTATGAATCGTTTTGTGACATTCTCACCGGCTGCATCGTCCTATCTGCCATCGATTGTTGTTCTGCACAACAGCATTGCAATGCAGCGACCATACGTCGATACTACCCACGTTGCTCTGGCTATGGAATGCGTGGCCGACTTCATTTCGGTGTTGCCCTGGAATAAATGGCTCAAACAGAGCGCCTTTGGCAAATCACCCAAAACAAACACGTCTGGTTTGTACAAAACCGTGGCGAATGCCTTGTGCGCGCTTCTTGGAATAGCAAAACATGCTTTCGAACGCTGTGACGACAAAACGCCGATAAATGGCCTGGGACGCCTCGTCAAAGCGTTGTTCGCAGAAATTCCATATTACGACGACAAGGTGATCCACGCGGGAGTCGATCTGTGGGAAAGCGTTTCGAGGACGATTCGGTGTCGTTTTCTGCAGGTGGTGGATGCCGCTGCGAACAAAGAGAAGCAAATACTGGCACTCCAAATCTTGATTGCCTCGTCGGGGGGGACGGTTACTCCGGAGGGGAATTTGCGGGGAATGTCTGTGCCTCTTCGAAGGTGGTTTCTGACCGAGGATCCGTGTGTGGAAGCCTTTGTGGCGGGATTGATCGAATCGTTTCGGTCGTTGGACCGGCGATCGGACTGGGCTGTCCAAGATTTTGTCTTGTGTATTGCGAACCCTCCCCGATGTTGCATTGCGACGATGGAACACTTTTGGTCGGGCTTTCCGGGAATTGAACACTAGCAGCACCAGCAAAATGGACCAGATGCGATTAGAGGTGCTAGAGTCGTTCGTTATTGGAAGAAAAGACTTTGAAGTATCAACAGACTTGCAGCTGGTCAATGATAGCATCATTTTAGATGTAGACGGACTATTGCTTCAATCCTGGGGTCGAAACGGGCTTCGGCAACGTTTGATAATTTACTCGGCGTTTCGTAGTCAAGACTGGATACAACTCGATCGTATCGATGGACGGGTTCTCGGTCATTTCGATCAAATCTTGGACCAGTGTAACGACTTCCGGTGCGAAGATTCGGGAAACTGCTGCGAAAGCCCTTGGTGAGTTTTGCTCTCGATACATTTTACCGAGTCCATCACCGGACGGGATCCAGATGAAGATGCAACTGTACTCCGTCATCGCCGACAGAGTTCGTCTAGCAATGATAGAACTGTGCAATGACCAGAATGCGGCAGCCCGGTCGATGGCCATATTTTGTTTGGGGAACCTAGTCAGTGCGCTGAACGAGTCCAACTGCAGGGAAATTTTCGATTCGGTAGAACTACAAGAAATTTCAAAAGCCCATTCTTGCTTCTTTGGATGACGGCAACGACAAAGTAGTGAAAAACGCCATCCGATCGATCGGGCACACCGGCAATTCATTGGCATATTCGTTGCGATGCAAGGAGCAGGCAGATAACGCTTCGTTAACCCGCGAGCTACTCGTCGAAGTGATGGAGTCTTTGACCCTCAAACTGTCCAAAACGCTGCACGTGGCATGCAACGAAGACCAAAAGGCTACCATGACATGGAAAGAGAGGTCCGCTGCAAAGAAGCACGGCTGGGGAGCTTGCCACTCGCTGGGACTGGTCTTCGAAGGCCTCTCCGTAGAAATTGTAAAAGAGTGCAATGCGTTGGAGTCGGCGTCTTCGAAGGCTGTCCGATGCCTGGTTCGTTGCGTCTGCAAGCACGCAGCTCTGAACGAAAAGGTTGTGCTCGCCTCGATGGCGGCATTCCGTCAGGTCCAGAGCCAGCTCCTGGCTCGGATCGACTCCAACCTGAGCGATGCGCTCGCAACGTCGCTTTGGCTTCTGGAAGGCTCCCGGACGAACCACGGGGATGGTAGTAGCAGCAGCAATTCCGGCGTGACCCGCGACCTTTCCAAACCCGTTGCTCACTCTTCGAGAGTGGTCGCGGAAAACAAAGACTTCCTCTGCCACGTTCTGGGTTCGGCCTCCCTTGCCGATGCTAACCTGGCTCTTCTGGCCGAGCAAGAAACAGAAACCGATCCGGTCGTCACTCCCCGTACTCTGTGTGTGCTGTATGCGTGGATGGTAGAGGCACCGCAGCTTGAGGAACTCCCGGCTCGCGCCTTTGAGGTGTTTGCAGTGGCCCTGCAGCGCCAGCGCCGTGAGCCATGGTCGTCCACGGTCGGGCTCGAGCAGCAATTCACGAGCCGCGCCATTCAAAAACGCAAGCTGGAACAGCGAAGAGCTCCGGCTGCTGCCCGCTCGGATTCGAATTTCAATTCGAATTCGAATGCGAATGCGATTTCTGCTTTGATTCCGGGAGCGTGGGTAACGGAAGGGGGGGCTGTCTTGCCGACACAACAAGGCGTGGAGGACGAGGACGAAGAGGCGGACGAACTGTAGACGGATAATATTGCATGGAAAAATACGGGGTGTGTAGTTTTGTTCATATTACTGTAATTACAATTATGGTTTGATTCAAACTGCTAAGAATTAAAACGTATACCTGTACTTGTTAGTTAGTTAGTTAGTTACCGTTAGGTTCGTCCTGCAGGACCCACGGCGGACAACCCACGGCCGGAAGGTTTTCCTGTGGCGCGGCACACGAGGCCGTCTTTTCGTCCCACGTGTTCATGACGCAGTACCATTCCCCGTTGTCGGTTCGATCGATGACGTTTTGCCTGGCGTCCATGATCCGCAGGATGGCCCTCCACTTGCCGCAGGAGGGATTGCAGCAGCGGATCCATTCGTGAGGTTCCTTTGAGCTGGAGGCCACGGCGCGCTTCTTGCCCCGGGTGAGCGTCGGCAGCCGTGATTCGTACTGTTCGTTGCATTGAAGTCGGCGTACCCAGACCCGGAGGTGCTTGCGGGTGCGGGCGTCCGCGGCGGATTCCGGCGTGTGTGTGGCCTCGTATTCTTCCTCGGGTGCCGAGCAGCGGGCTCGCTCGGGATCGTTCTTGTTCATGGCGCAGTACCACTTGGGGGGCAGCTTGCGCTCGTCGACGATTCCGCGGAGGCGTCTCCATTTCTTACACTTGTCGCAGCGGACCCAGGTGACCTGGGACGATCCGGTAGTCTGTCCAAAGATGCTTCCCTCGTCGCGTTCGGTCTCCAGGCACTTGTCGATGGTACCACCGATCACCCGTGGGTTGTTCTGCGGGTCGCCACCAAATGATCCCCGGTCGGTGGTGTCGTCCATTCGAAAGCCGCCGCTGCCGCTGCCGGTCGAAGTGGTACTATTGCGGTTCGTGTATTGGTTGCGTCCCTTTTTCTTGCTGCTGCGGGATGATTTTTTCTTGGTAGATGTTCCTGCGGCGGTGTTGGTGGTTCCGTCGGCATTGAGAATACCTTCTTCGTCGTTGTTGCCATCATTGCTGGTGTCGTTGTTGACGTTGATGATCGCGGCGCTGTTGGTGGTGTGATCCTTGGCGGCGGAGGAGGCGGATCCCGAGAGTCCTCCCCGCGTCGCGAGGGTAACCACCGATCCAGTTCCGCTCGCGTCTCCCAACCAGCTGCATTTCTTGGCAATCTGCAATAGATGCGCCCGATCCAGGCGAATCGATTGTCCCTTGTACAAGTATTGTTGGTCGTCGTCGTCGTCGGTGTCCGAGTCCACGATGCTTCCGTGGGCACTGTACCGGTCTTCCTCCAGAGCCTTGCGCGCTGCTTCTTGGTTAGCCCTTGCTTCGGGCGATAGTCCCGGGGGCTCGATGAGTTGTGGTAACGCATAGCCCGGTGTGCTGGCGTGGCTGGGAGCTGACGACGGCTTTTTGGGCTGCTTGCGGGGTTTCTTGAGTTTTTCGGGTTTTTTCTCTTCCTCTTTTTCCTGGTGGTGGCGATGGCGATGGCAATGGCGGTGGTGATGTTTTGGACACGGAATATAATAGAATGGAAAGGAATTGCAGCAACACGCGAACGAGAATGTAATATTTGAATGGGGTGAGGAAACTCAACGAACGAACCAAGCACACACATACGCGCGCGCGCACACACACACACACACACAGTCATTCACGGTGTGTCACGTCACTGTCATGTCATGTCACATGTCACATCGCATCGCATCACATCCGGCACTGGCACACCCACCTTTTTGCGCTTGACCTTTTTGATTTTTTTGGCGGACGGGATGGCATCCACTCCTCCCGCCTTGGGGTCATCCATTTCGTCGGGACCCGGGTTTTTCCGCTTCTTGCGGGCCCCCTTTTTGAGTGCCTTGGTGGCGCTGCTGCTGCTGCTGCCGCTAACAGTGGGGAGGGGCTTGCTGGTCGTTGTTGGCTTGGTAGTAGCGGTCTTGGAAGCCGACGACGACGAGGCTGTCTTGGAAGCCGACGACGACGAGGCGGTCTTGGAAGCCGACGACGACGACGACTTGCTAGTCTTGGGCTTGCTGGCGGAACCGATCTTGTTGGCCTTGGCGAGGGCCGATGCCGTGGTGGAGGTCTTGTTGGCCTTGGACGCGCTCGCAGGAATCGTGGAAAAGGACGGTGCGGGTACGGGCATCGTTGCGGATGCAGTTGCGGATGCCACCGGTGCTCCGCTCGCGCTGCTGACCGTCTTGGCGGGAGTGGCGGCCGGGGGCGAGAGCGGAGATTTCGACGTCGCGGAGGGCTTGGGTGGTTTCACCGTGGTTTTGGGATTGCTTGGTTGGGAAGCTTTGGGAGGCGACGACCTCGTCGACTTTGACGACGACGGCGAGGCCTTGGCGAGAGCGGCGGAGGACACTGTCGCCGGGGGATTCGGATTCGAGTTTGACTTCGAAGAGCCGGAGCTGGCAGCAGCGGTTGGAGCGGCAGCCGGTAGCGCCGCCGGGGAAGAAGACTTCTCCGCCGCGGTCGGCGTTTTTGTTTTGGCGAGGCTCTCGGCCGGAGCCGGCGTGGTGGACGCACTACTCGCAGGCACAGAGGCAGAGACAGAAGCCGCGGGAGCTGTAGACGTAGCTGTTGCGACCGTCGTGTCGGAAATCACCTGCTCGTTGTTCTTCATAGCATCAGATGCATGTTGTGAGGCCAAGCCATTCTGTGCCACTGCAGCCATCACAACTTTCTCATTATATCTCATATCGGGAGATGCATGTTGTAAGGCCAAGCCATTCTGTGTCACTGCAGCCATCACAACTTTCTCATTGTTCTTCATCCTTAAATCTGCATGTTGTAAGGCCAAGCCATTCTGTGTCACTGCAGCCATCACAACTTTCTCATTATTCATCACCTTAAAATTTGCGTGTTGTAAGGCCAAGCCATTCTGTGTCACTGCAGCCATCACAACTTTCTCATTATTCTTCATCTCATGAAATGCATGTTGTAAGGCCAAGCCATTCTGTGTCACTGCAGCCATCACGAACTTTCTCATTATTGTTCCGCATATCAGAAGATGCATGTTGTAAGGCTAGGCCATTCTGTGTCACTGCAGCCATCACAACTTTCTCATCGTTGTCCCGAAACCCATATGCATGTTGTAAGGCTAGGCCATTCTGTGTCACTGCAGCCATCACAACTTTCTCATCGTTGTCCCGAAACCCATATGCATGTTGTAAGGCTAGGCCATTCTGTGTCACTGCAGCCATCACAACTTTCTCATCGTTGTCCCGAAACCCATATGCATGTTGTAAGGCCAAGCCATTCTGTGTCACTGCAGCCATCACAACTTTTTCATTCTTCTTCATCTCATGAAATGCATGTTGTAAGGCCAAGCCATTCTGTGTCACTGCAGCCATCACAACTTTCTCATTCTTGTTCCGCATCTCAGAAGATGCATATTGTAAGGCCAAGCTATTCTGTGTCACTGCAGCCATCACAACTTCTTCATTTTTCTTCATAGCCATATTTGAATATTCCAATGCATAGCCATTCTGTTTCACTGCAGCCATCACAACTTTCTCATTGTTCTGCATCTCAGAAGATGCATGTTGTAAGGCCAAGCCATTCTGTATCACTGCAGCCAGCACAACTTTCTCATTATTGTCCCGCATCTCATCTGCATATTGTAAGGCCAAGCCATTCTGTGTCACTGCAGCCATCACAACTTCTTCATTGTTCTTCATAGCCTCAGCTGCATATTGCAAGGCTAGGCCATTCTGTGTCACTGCAGCCATCACAACTTTCTCATCGTTGTCCCGAAACCCATATGCATGTTGTAAGGCCAAGCCATTCTGTGTCACTGCAGCCATCACAACTTCTTTATTGATCTTCATAGCCTCGGATAAATATTGCAAGGCTAGGCCATTCCGTCTCACTGCAGCCAGCGCAACTCGTTCGTCGGTCAAGACATCATTCTTTGTCACTTCAGCCAGCACAGAGGCATCCGCCGTGGCATCCTTTTGGGTGTTGTTCTCGCTGGTGCTGCTGGTGCTGCCGCTTCCGCCGCCGTGGGCATCGATCACTACGCCGTCGGCCATCGTGGGTCTCCGAATGGAACCAGCCTAACTCGATTCCCTGCACGTGTGTGTGTGTGTGTGTGTGTGTGCTGTGCCTGTGCCTGTGCCTGTGCCTGTATCTGTGTACGATCGTGTGTGCGTGCGTGCGTCCGTTCGTGTGCACGTAGTCAACTCTGCGACTTTTGTGCTGCGGTACAGTCTCCGGGGGACACTAGCTAGTGTTCGATGGATGGTTTCTGTCGGAGGCCAATTCTAGTTTTCTGTCGGATACCAATTCTTGGTGGGAGATGGATTGACTCGCCTCGACTTCTGAGTTGCATGTGGTGCCAACAAATAATAATCAAGTTGGTGTTTCTCCCAAGAGTGTAGTCGTCCCTAGTACGAGGACAACAGCAATTCGTACGGTACGTACTGCGGCACGCGGGCTTTTGTAATATAATCTACGAGTTGCTCGGCCGTCTGGTGTACCGGTAGTAAAAGAGTACCGTATTTTCCGTTTACAAAAAGTAATCTTGTGATCTACTTTATCCCAGTAGAACTCAGTACTGGAAAACAATGATGGGGACGAGAAGCGAGTGCAATGAGCTCGACTGCCCATAATCTGGTACGAGTAATAAGTAGTCGTACTCGTAATTTACCCCGTACCGGACAACAGTATGTAATTACGCGGCGTATAGTACGCGTATTCGTACCGGTACGTAATCTTACTCTTATCTTACGGTACGTGAAGACGACCTTGTTTCAATTTTTGAATCCCGAGGTGACAACAAGTTCCAAGCTGAACTGTTGGCCGTCCCTGACAGGCCCAGACTGAAGACATCCCAACACTACAGAACACCACGAGCAAGAGTCGAAGAGAACGTCAAACTGGCTACGGTACAACTACCGTACGGTACAGTCTTGTCTTTTCCTGCCTTGCCTTGCCTAGCCTTGTCTTGTCTTGCGAGTTCCGTAATCATTCGGAACAGGGTTCTGTTATACAGGTCCATGAGGTCGTCATCGTGAAACGTTCTCTAGAGGTCACGACAGACATATCCCCCTCCCTCTTAGCTTGCTTGTCCATTTTTCAACGGCCGAACGCGGAATCTGTGTACTTGTCCGTTGTGCTGTGCTGTGCTGTGCTGTGTTGTGTTGTTATTCTGAAAGGGCGACGAAGGGAACAAACCCAAACGCAAAGCAACGTGACAATTGGCATCGCATTACCACGACAACAACAACAACAACAACAACAACAACATTTGTGCTGGGACCACCGCTAAAAATTAGTCATGGCACCCCGCCAATACAACCAGAACGTTAGCCCCACCGCGGTCGGTTACGGCTGCAATGCATCCCTGGGATCCGCTTCGTCCTCCTCGACATCATCATCGTCGACGTCGAACTCCTCCTCCCCGATCCACGGCAGTCCCCGGGGTTTTCATCTCCATCCCACACAACACACAACAACAACCCCCGCACACGAACAACACCGAGGACCGCGAAACAACGAAAGCAACAACGAACAACGAAAACAATCTCCCATCACCGGTGCAATCCGATCCGGCCTGGCCGCACCGACTCCTATCCGTGTTGCGTCGCGCAGTGCCAAAACCAAAAACTCCGCTACGGGACGGCTGCCGGGATCATCCTCGCCGCGATTGCCTGTGCCCTGCGAACGAGACCCATCGGAACGGGAACGGGAACAGGAACGCTCCAAGAACAACGACAACGACAACGCCGGTGGAGGCTCGTTGTGTCGATGGTGGCACGCCTGGGTGCGCTGCTGGGAGCGAGCAGCGAGTGCCAGTATCAGTATCCTGCCCGCGAGTGCGAATTCAAGGAAACAGGCAGCAACCGCAGCAGCAACAACAACAGCAACAACTACCACTACCTACTACTACTACAAACAACAACAACAACTATCTCGCGCTGGCCCAATTTTGCAACAGCCTTTGCGCCACCCTGGTCCGATGGCTCAAGAGTCCCGATTATGCCCACGCCAACTCGGCCTCGCTCGGTTGGCTCAAGACGGCAGCGGAACGTGGGCTCGTGCAGCGAGCCCTGATCGGTGCGACGGATATCGTGGTGCGAACCACTACCGACGGCTGGAAAACGACGGCGCTGCCTCCCCGGAGCGAGGGACTCAAGTCCGATCTCGTCGACCTCCTGGACCAAGGGAGGATGCCAGGAGATTTCCAAACTCCCCGACACCTTCTGGGAGAAGGCGGCGACCCCACTGCTCACTGCCCTCCCCTTTCTCTACCTCGCGGTGGCCTATAGAATGCTCCGGGGACTTCAAAACGGCAATCTGAACGGAGACGGGGGAGATTTCTTCTCGTCCAAGCTCCTCTCCAAGCGCGGGACTTCCTCGTTCGGAGATGGAGCCAGGCTCACCTTTAAGGACGTGGCGGGACTCGACACGATACTGCCAGAGGTCCGAGAAATCGTGGCCTACCTCCGGAATCCGTCGGGATTCCACGCACTGGGAGCGGAACCTCCCCACGGAATACTGCTGCACGGGAGTCCGGGGCTGGGAAAAACCATGATTGCCAAGGCGATTGCCGGAGAAGCCAACTGCGACGCCTTTTGCGTCTGCAGCGGGAGCGACTTTTGCGAAATGTACGTGGGGAGGGGGGCGGGTCGCGTCCGAACGCTCTTTCGGGAGGCCCGCAGGACAGCGCTGAGGAACTACGGCGCTCGCAAGGGACGGCGGTTGTTGCCGTGGCCGTGGCCGTGGCCCTTTAGCTCGACAAGTACCAGCAACGGCAACAGCAGCAACAGCAACGGCAACGGCAACGGCAACGGCAACAGCAACAACTACGACGACAAGATGGAAGGCGATCGCGCTCGGTGCCTACGGCCACCAACCGCCATCATCTTCATCGACGAACTCGATGCGGTGGCCAAGTCGAGATCGTACGGAGGAATAGCTAATGGCAACGACGAGAGGGATCAAACACTGAACCAACTATTGACGGAAATGGATGGATTCTTTCGAACCAACACGACAACGACCCATCGCTGCAACTCCACCGACGAAAACAGCTTCAATATCATCGTCATTGCCGCCACCAATCGCGCCGAACTTCTGGATCCGGCGATCTTGCGGCGGTTCGACCGGCACATTCGAGTCCCCTATCCCGACAAGAAGGGACGCGCGGACATTCTAAAGGTACACGCCATCAAGACGCACTGCCGGTTTTCCACAATTCACTGGGAGTACCTGGCGGAAGAAACGCGCAATTTTTCGGGTTCCGACCTGAAACAGGTGGTCAACGACGCGGCACTGCTGGCGGTGCGACAGAACAGCAAGCACATCGAACAGGGACACCTACTCCAGGCGATCCAACGGGCCAGGGCGACGAAGGTGCAAAACGGAAACGCCAACGCCGGCCGGGGAACGGGGTACCTACCGTCGTCGTCCATGCTGCCCTTTGTCTACCGGTAGAATTGAAATTAAATGGAATTAAATAATCTTGCTTTGGTTTCGTTCCATACGGCAGGTCAACGATACGAACGCTGGCTGGATTTTGCTACATTGCATTACACTACAATTGCAGAAGCTACGTACCGTACCTAAAGGTACTCGTACTCGTATGTTGCAGGCTGTTCTGGCAAACAAAATTAAAATCGCGCAATCCGATAATCGTACGTCGTACGTATGTGTCCTACGTACAAGTACGTGTAGATACTCGTACGCCCGTACGTACGAGTACGAGTATCTGTATCATTAAAATCGTAACTTCCGTGAGATTGAAGATCCAATCGGATTGATAAGAAGCAATACACAGTACAATCAGCAATAATCTTGCTGTACAATACCAGTAAGATTACCTACCGGTACAGAAAAGTGAATTGAAGATGTCAAACCATTCAGCATCGAACATTCATTCATTATTACGAAGTGCTTCGTATTTGACAACGAAATTGAGGACACTCAAAATTCCAATACCGTAGGATATCTCCACGTTCCGCCGTCGCCGTCGTCAAGACAGAAAGAGAGACAGACGGAAAGACAGACAGACATGACCGCTGTTGCCCCCGGCGGCTACTGGTGGTGTGCCGCTGTTGGCTTCCCTCGGCGGCGTTTCGCGATCGGGCTGCTGGCGACAACAGCGGCTCTCGTCGTTCGGGACTCTGTTTGTTTTGCGCCGGGTCGGACTCGGACCGCCGGTTTTGTCGGTCCGTCTCGATCCGGGGGTTCTGTTTCGGCGACGACCCCTCCCGTCTTTGCTTCGACCAAAGCAGACGAAATCGAAATCGACGAGCACGACAACAACAACAACAACAACAACAACGATGACCACCCGCTCGGGGCGGTAAAGACGGTGTTGTTTCCGGACGCCCTCTTCGAGGCGGCGGAATTGGCATCGACCCCCAAATCGGCCGAAACCGAAACGGGGGCCCACGATGCATTTCGGTTCGAATGGGGACGATGGGTCGACGACGACGCCGTTCGAGCACTCATGGATGCAATGAACGAAATGGAAATCCCGCAAGCCGGAACCGTCTACGATCGCTTGCTGGAGTTGCCGCCTGTGCCGAGGACGACAACAACAGCAGCAACAGCAACAGCAACAACAACGGGTTCTTCGTCGTCGTCGTCGTCGTCGTCGGAAGCAGCGGGGGTCGACGAGACCGATACCGCGGCCGGTGATGGTGACGAAGAGGAGGAGGACGACAGCGACGAAACAACAGCAGTAGTAGCAACAACAACAACAACCGACGGCGAGAAAGACACGAGACGCCGGTACCGGATCGCGGGTGGAGACAACTGGGATTGTATTCTGCACGTTCTGCCGAAGGAGATGGAATGGCGTGGCCGCTGGCCGACCGGTTCTTGGGCAATCGTGCGACCATTGACGGGCATGGTAGAAATGAATCTGATGAGAGGACCCGATCGAGACGGTTTTTACAAAAAGGCCACCACGGCAAAACTCCGAGGTGGCGGAGACGGAACACTCGGAGGGGGGTCCGGAGGCGGGGGCGAAGACTGCGTCAAGTACGTGGGGGGTGCCCTGAGGAGTTACTCGGGTATCGGTGGCAAAACGATGGTGCTCGAAGTTGTGATTCGCCCACCCATGGGTAAGGCGGGAATAGACGGCGATGGCTTCTCGTCGCTCGACATCGAACGCTTTCCGATCGAAGATCCAGTAATCAACGAAATTTTGAACTCCGTGGTGGAAGAAGATGGGGAGGATACCGAAGACGAAAACGAGGAACAACAAGAAATCGATCTAAAAGCGGACGAGGAAGAAAAGGAAGAAGCAAAAGCAAATCTCGGGGCTCAGATGGGATTGGCGTTCGAGAAAGTGGGTGGCCTAGACGATCAATTGAATGATATTGTTCGAAGGGTGTTGGCATCGAGGTAAGTGATAGATCCTTCAAAATATTGGAGTATGACTCGAATCAATGGGGTAAAACCATTTTGTATTTCTCATAACCCGCGTCAACAATGCAGGGCCAATCCGGAGGTTGCGCGAAAGCTGGGAGTCAACCATGTCAGAGGAATTCTCTTGTCGGGACCACCAGGTTGTGGGAAGACACTTCTTGCGAGAGAACTCAGTGCGATGCTTGGAGCTCGAGAACCACAGATTGTCAATGGACCAGAAATTCTGGACAAATTTATCGGAGAAGCCGAGAAAAATGTTCGAGCGTTGTTCCGACCTGCAGAGGTAGAGTATGATCAAGTAGGAGATGCATCGGCGTTGCACGTTATTGTTTTGGACGAGCTGGATGCAATTGCACGGCGTCGTGGAAGTGTCAGTGGCGATAGCACCGGAGTTAGAGATTCTGTTGTCAATCAGCTTTTGTCGAAGATGGATGGTGTAAAAGAAGCCAACAATGTTTTAGTGATAGGTCTGACCAATAGACCTGAATTATTGGATCCTGCTTTGACTCGCCCAGGTCGATTGGAGGTACAGCTCCGAGTCGAACTTCCAGATATCAGAGGCCGAAGAGACATTCTTCGCATTCATACCCGTCATATGAAGAAAGAAGGCGGACTAGACTTGAAAGCCCAAGAAGCTTTAGAGGATATCGATACCGAAGATGGAATACCAGCCAAGACAGAATACTTTACTGGAGCAGAATTGGCTGGTTTGGTACGAAGTGCGGCTAGCTTCGCGATTGCTCGTGTTGTTGACAAAAATTACGAGGGAGAAATGATGGTTGGAATCCACGACTTTCAGCAGGCTCTGAGTGAAGTACGACCAGCATTAGGGAAGCAAGACGAAATCCTCGAATCGAGATTTCCCTACGGCATAAGTCCTTTTTCGGATTCCATGCAAAGGCTTATGCGGGATCTGGGTCGTTTCACATCTACTCCAAGCTATCTTGCTGAGCAAGGTCTTACTCCCGCGTTTGGTATCGACAAGGCTGTCTCTAAAAAGCCTTCTTCTACCCTCCAATCTTTGCTATTGGTTGGTGACGGACATAAGGGTGGCACAGGGGCTACAGCTCTAGCCTGTTGGGCAGCTTCGCAAGCATCCACAAATGGCGAAGCCGACTATGTCCGCCTGGTCACTTCCTTAGATCTTTTGATTTCATCAGGAGATTCCGGTGACGAGTCAGCAAGAGCTACGGCGATGGTAGAACGCTTCACAGAAGCTTCGTCCATGTCCAGGTCCTTGTTGATATTTGATGATATCGATCAGATTTGTGCTGGCCAAGGACCGGGGGGATATAGTACCCTAATGCTGTCAACACTACGAGCACTCCTTCGTTCTCCCGCTGCTCGATCTACTAAAATTTCATCCGACAGCATGGATCTGAATAGCGATATTGTTGAATCTAATTCGGAAGCCAAGTCTCTCTCCATCATAGCTTGCACATCTCGAACAGATGCAGTATGCACGGTTCTCCGCGATTTATTTGACGAAACGCTTGTAGTTCCCGAACTATCTGATTTTGATTCTATCCATCAATTATTTTCTGATGGTGTTCAAAAAATGGGAGCTGCGGCAACGTCTATTGAGAAGAAAGTCATCAATGACATGGCAAAATTGACGGCCAGCCGCCTCGACACTGTTGGTTGCAAAACAGCGTTGAGAATGTTGGAACGAACCGTTTCCATGAGCTACCGTGCAATGAGAGAGGCGGAAGACAATGATCCAAACAAATATCTTCTTGTTTCATTGACAGACATAATTGATGACTATCTTCGGGACAAGGAGGCTGCAGAACAGATTGTTTGTAATATATAGTGGCTCTTTGACTTTTCCCCTGTGTGAATATCTAACATCACCAATGCAGTTTGCTGCTGTGTACGGTATGTATTTGTTCTAACATCACAAGCATAGTACAATATTGCTAATGCTGACCAAAAAACTTGAAGGGAAACCAAGAAGCACTGCTGTCAAGAAATAATACAATAGTATTATGATTTCACAGGTACCGGTATGTGCCATACGGTATTCAACAGCTTGACCATTATTTTTACTGCCTGACCTTCATTAGACTACGATTTCCCGTGAAAATAATTTGTGTCAAGTAAATATTGTCGAAAACTTCCCCCTATCAACCGGCTTGGTTAATTTTTTGGTGTGCTCCTACCGGTACGAAGTCGTACCCTATTATTGATTATCTCTGTAATTAGTAATTACCGGTTCTATTGCACACTGGTACGGTACGTCAGAAGTGATGCTGTACAACCATAATGATCAAAATTACTTCGAATTTTCTTTTTGTTTCTTTTGCTCGTTGGTACCGGGATGTACGGTATGTTTTGATGTACCGGTAACAGATGAGGATCTGGTGGCTATCTGCTCTCATAGATATTTTTGTCGTGCGCAGGACCGAACTGGGAGACGACGCGCGTGCGTCAGTCTGCGTCATTCTCCGCCAATTAAAATCCAAATTGAGGGCAAAAAATACAACATGTCACCTGAAATGAGATGAAACCTTCAACATATGTCATGTTAGGATTTCTGTTGGAAACGGTCGTAGTCAGCAGCGTAAGATTACTTCGACGGATCGGCTGGTTGAGAGGCCCCAGTAATAATTCCCCGTAATCTTATCGCAACCGATCCTTTCTAATCACAAATTGGAAAATTGTACAATCACGACAACAACCAATTGATTTCAGCATGAAAGTTTATTCGTTCCTAGCCGCTTTGTCGGCATGCGTTGCTTCGGTCGATGCCTTCTCCGCAATCAAGGCCGGAAGCAAAATCCCTGCGATCGATATGTTCGACGAGTTCGGAGGAGACACCGTCAACATTGCTGAGTACACAGCCAATAAGAAGGTTGCTGTTGTCGGTCTCCCAGGAGCATTCACGCCCACCTGGTAAGCAAATCAAAAATCATTCCTGCCGCAAAACACCCCGCTTTGGTGTACGTATATTTTTTCAATTATCCTCATCTTTGCGCACCTACATCTCCACGAACTTTCCAGATCCAACCGACAGGTTCCAGGATACCTGGAATCGCAAGACGCACTTAAAGAAGCAGGAATCGAGGAAGTTCTCGTTTACTGCGTCAACGATGCCGCTGTTATGAATGTGAGTATTGGCAATATTGTTTGATTGACATACACACACTGATTACGTTTGTAGCATCTTCTCATGCCATAGTATGGGAATATCTGTTTTCTTTACATATATAATTCAGGCATGGGCAAAGGACCAAGGAATCGAAGGATCCATGGTCAAATTTCTCTCCGATGCCGCCGGTGAATTCACCAAGGCATGCGATATGGAGATGACCCATCCAGGTCCTATCTCTGTTGGAATCATCGGTCGCTGCAAGCGATGGGCTATGGTTGTCGACAAGAACGTTGTCAAGGCTGTTGCCGTTGCCGAATCCGAGCTTGACCCCGCTGGTGATGATTTCCCAGAAAAGACCTTGGCTGCCGCCTTGATCGAAATGGCCAAGGAAGAGTAAATTCTTAGGGATTGGCCAAATACTAGAGGGAATGGTGTTGTCTGATTGAGCTTTACTCTTCTGATGATCGGGGCACCGTCTCTGTTATGAATGACGTCCGTTTGGATGCTTTGGAACTGTCGAATGACGCCTTCCAACACGAAAGGACTGAAGGAACACCCGAAATTGCAGCTTATGCGTCTAGTTGCACTGGAGGAAGTATATCAGAGACGGAAGAACCGGTATAGAGAGGAAGTAATGTATCGTTTTGACCACACTTAGTACCCTATGCTACATTGTAACTACATCGTGAAGTGATCTATGATTCTCAAGTTGGTGCAATAGTTCTTAGTATCATGTTTTGTCGTTGTCTCCTACGGAGATATTTTTTAGTGATCGGAGTTGATTGTCTCTTCTTGTGCTGATTTTCTCCTTGTGATGAAGATATAAAACGTGCCAACAAATTCTCTTCCTTCTGAGAGAACAGTTCTCATCGTGATTATTAACTCGTTCGTATCGTCGACTAACACATCAACATACCGGTAGCACGATACCTACCGATCCTGTATGTAAGTACGAGTACCGTACCACAATATCTTACCTGCTCGTACGAGTATGTAACCGTACGAGTTTAGGTGCGAATGACGAAGAGACAGAGTAGGCCTCTGTAGAATTTGTACTGTAAGCAAAACCTTGAATTAACACTCATGATTTAAATCTGTCTCATGACTGATTCAGCACCTCTATCGGTCCGAAATTTCGACTCCGAATCGAAATTTCGAACGAAATGGTTCGAAATCTCCGAGACGAACCTCTATTGCAGAAAAACTCGAAACTCCTCTCACTTCTTTCCTTCCTAATCCATCTAATTGCAACTACTTTAACAGCACTGAATAACAAACAAATAACAGATACTAAATTAACTACTTCAATTGCACCACACTGGGGGGGGGGGGGGGGACGCGATTCAACCATCGCGTTGTTGTTGAAGGGCGAAACGCAAAACGGTGTCGTCGTCGTCGTCATCATCGACGACGACGCCGTCCCATTACACTGCTCTAAGCTCCAAATCGCGCGTCGCTTCCACGCCCCTTGTTGCTTGCATCCTTTTAATGTATTCAATCTTCCCATCATCCAGGGCTGCTATCTCCAGCATCTCTGGAGTCACCTCCTTAATTGTTTGAACACACTTCTCTAATTTCTCTGCCATAGCCTTCCCCAATTCTGTTTCTTTCATTTCGATCTCTTCTTTCTCCAGCCGCTCCAATTCAGCGCCGTCCACCTCCTCACTCCACTCGACCGCGCCGACCGGCGGATTGTCCTTTGCATTAACTAGAGCAGCAACAACATGTTCTTTTTTCATTCCAGCAGCAACCTTCTTTCCAATCTTCCATTCATACACTACCTTCAATGCTTGCAATCCTAGCCTAGCGAATTCGCCCCTACACTTTGCAACTAAGGCCTCAGCTGCTTCCTTCTTCTTTGCAAACTGAGCGGCGCGCGCCTTTGTAGTCTTCAGTGTGGCGATTTTGTTCAAGCGTTCCTTCAACACCTTTGCTTTCCAAACGTCATACGAGTTCGTGACGAACCCGCCTGTGATTCGAAATTTCTGTCCTGCTGTCTTTGCCGTTGCAATTTTCAATATTCGTTCCTTCGAACCCGGTTTTGTAGACGCAATCTTGTCTTTCGCGTTGTTTCGCGGTGCTTTTGCAGCAAATGCTTCACCTTTCAAACCATACTCAGTGAGATAGTTTACTGCGCAGCTGTTGCGAAGTTCGAAGTCAAGCAACTTTGCCGTCATTGGATCCGCTGCATGGTCTACAGAACCATCCAGTAAGGTCGTCACCTCATGAGCTACATTGCGATTCTCTAGACATTTGCGTGTAAAAGGGACGATGCCGATGTGGCGCCAGATAGCCTTCGATTTTTCCACAGAAAAAGCCTTGTAGTATGCGCTTGTCAACGTGCAAGTTGGTGTCTCCTGTCCTCCAAATACGAGCCTCGGAATATCGTCTGATCGCATTGTGAGTTTTCTTGCAAGCCGCGAGTTGTTCAATTTTGTCTTGTTCTTGCGAAAAAAAGTTTTGAATGGTCCGTAGTTCATATCTGTTGGTTGCCAAATATGAGTCGTATTTGGAACTCCGGTGAGTATGTATAGTCCTTCTGCTGCTGTAACAATCTGTAGGTCATCATCTTCGCGTCCCGGACCCGAATCTACCAGCATCACTACTCGCTTTCCAGGAATGGGGGCAAGGTCTGGATACAACGGCATATATGCATCCTTCACTACCTTTGTAAACTCCGTACCATCCATTCCAGCACTGGCGTTACAGTTCACAGTACTCCACCGTTCGGTTGGTTCGTTGAACCCCCATGTTCCGGTTACCGTATTGTGCTCGAGCTCTTCCAAAAACGAATCCTGAATCCTCTTGTTTCCATCATCTTTAGCCATACTTTTCAACTGAAAATGCGGGGGGATGGGATCGCCCGAAGCGCAACTCCCACAGATAAGAGTTATGCGGTGACTACTCTTGTTAGCCCGGTTTGCACCAACAGGTAGATGTTTGCTGCTTGGTCCATAGTGTGTCACGGGTCGACCGCCGGACTTACTCGTGGTCGTATCGAGTGACAGGCCCGTTTCATCCACGTTGAGTATCCTTCGAAGTTGTTCAGGTGGGAAATAGAGCTCTCCTTCGTGTCCTGCAGCCGTCTCCTCTGCCGTTGGCAACCGTGCAAAGCCCATTTCGAGAAAAAAAGTTTTTAGAGTTGTAAACCATTGGTTAATATTTTTACGCGTAGCATACGTTGCCCGGCGTTCCTCCATCTGCGAATTCTGGTTTGACACTTCCACCGCATTTGCAAACTTAGGTTCCAAGCGCTTGAATAAAGAAACAGAGTCGGTAAGCGGTGCTGGAATAAAACCGGTAGTGATGCATGCCGTCAGCTTCTGAATGACCATCTGCCGATTTGGTTTGTCCTTCATCCGAGCCGCCGTCAATGTAACATAAGTTTCAATTGCTTCGCCAAGAGCATCCTCCACCGCGTCTGGAAGTACTGGGCGCCGGCCCCTCCGTGGTGGACCCTTGAGTCCTTGACGAAGACGATTCCGCAATGTGACTGGGTTGATGTTCGTACCATACGTCGTATTCACCTCGTCACAGATAACCGTTGATGGCACCCGTTCTACTCCCTTGGGGAGCTCCACCAACTGCTGCTGCTCCAACTTTTCCTCTGCTACCCTCCAGGCATGATTAAATCGAATCCTGATAGCTTGCTCATTTGCTTTAGAACATAGGGCTTGGTGGGGAGTCCTTCTTGTTTTTTTCAAAGACAATGGAGTTGGAGTTACTTTCTTCCTTTTGCAAGGTGGGGGGGGGGAGTTTTCCTTTTCCAAAAACGCTGCTGTAGACAATGTTGTGCTTCCTGCTGTGCTTCCTGCTGTGCTTCCTGCTGGCGCTGCTCCTGTTGCCGGCGCTGCCGGCGTCGTCGTCGACAATGTGCTTCCATTGGTGTTGCTTGAGGCAGTATGGGCTCTTTTGTTGTTGTTGTTGTTGTTATTCGGCGTTTTTTTTTCAAGGGGGGGATCCAACAGTCCACTTGGATTGGTTACAGTCGAAACGCTGGTACCATTTGATCCACCACCAACAACAGCAGGGGGTGGTGGCGGCGGCGGCGGCGGCGGGGGGGGGATGGGGGCAGCCTTCTTGTTTTGTTGTTCTTCCAAGAGTTTTGCCTTCTTCCGCAATACTCTCTTCTGTAGGGAGCGATTCTTGCTCTCTTCCTTTGTAAATCCCGCAATTAACATAGCAGTTGCTGTAGTGATAGTACCAGTGTGGGAATGGTTTAGAATAACAGCCGCGTTATTTGTTAACTTGCAAGGGGGAAGGGCAGCGCCGTTTGCCACAGCGCCAACTGTGTGTGTTGTTGTTGCTGCTGTAGGGGGAGTTTTTTGGCCCTGGGGGGTGTTGTTGTTGCTGGAGTTGTTTTTTTCGAAACGACCGGGAGGATCGATCTGCAACTTGGGGGGCATCTTCTACTTGATAAGTATCGATTTATCCTGTACTGGCGCTTGCTGGTTGATGCCGCGAGCAGGGGGATTCTTGTTGCTGCTATGGGGGGATTTTTGACGTTGTTTTTTGGGCCCTTGGGGGTGTCAGTGTGGCTTTGGCTGTTTTTTTAAAATCGACTGGGAGGATCGAGTCGCAACTTGGGGGTCTGCTTCTCCTTGATAAGTATCGATTTACCCTGTAGTGGGGCTTGCTGGTTGATGCCGCGAGCAGAGGAATTGTTGTTGCTGCTATGGGGGGATTTTCGACGTTGTTTTTTGGGCCCTTGGGGATGTCAGTGTGGCTGTGGCTGTTTTTTTAAAATCGACTGGGAGGATCGAGTCGCAACTTGGGGGTCTGCTTCTCCTTGATAAGTATCGATTTACCCTGTAGTGGGGCTTGCTTGTTGTCGGCGCGAGCAGAGGAATCCTTGTTGCTGCTATGGGAGGATTTTGGGAGTTTTCAGAGTTTTTTGCCCTGCCTCGTCGATCCGTTGTTGCTGTTGTTAAAGCTCTTTTCTCCTGTAGGACGCGTCCAATCGATCCGAAACTTGCAGGTCTTGTTGATCTTGGTATAAGGAAGGTAACCCTGAGTAGCGAGCGGCTGAGGTGGTATGGTTAAGGAATGGTTGGGTTGAGACAGCTTGGTATTCTGATGGTTGTGGTAATGGAGTGTTTCATAATTTTTCGTGATTTTCTTGACCGGAAGAATCATAAAGTCCGAAGGGGTTCCGGCGCGCGCAACCCCTGCAAATTGGGTATCTATGGAAAGCTCTTGCCCTTGCCAATTCTGGCGCGGTGATTACTTTGGTAGAGAAGTTCCAGCTGGAGAGAAAGATCAATAAGACTAACAAGACCAAAATCGATGCTTCTAAGGAGGGGGAAGAAAAAAAAGCTGTCTCAAATTGACTGCTCCGATTAACACTTAAACTCGTACGTACCGGCACGTACTATGAGAAACCTTCGGTCTCGAGAGAATAACTTAGCTTCAAAACCATGGCCGTCAACCATCCATCATCATCTGCATATTGAATAACGAAGCCAATGAATTTTACAAATCAATCCTGAATCTATTGAATATCAACTTTTCTTTCTCATTGATCGTGTTCGAAAAAAGTTTCCCATACTACAATCTGTTTTCTGTTTGGTGTCCTTCCGTATTGCGCAAGACATCATCATCTACTGCCAAATCATTCCTACGTAATTTCTTGCTAACACAATCCATTCCCCAAAACATCGTGAAGACGATGACGACTAGCGAAGAAGAGGAAGATCCCTTTGATGTCTTTGGAGACGATGACGATAGTGATAGTGATGAGGGACAAGCGATGACCACCAGTAATGAATCAATGCAAGTTGCCAGATCACTCGTCGAAGCAACTAACGAAAAAATATTGCTCCCAGGAAATGAGAATGGCGAGGTGAAATCATCATCGATGGCGTCATCATCGGAAAGAATCGGCAACGATGATTGCCAGGATAGTCAGCTGGAAGATTTGTCATACTTGAAAGAATGGGAAAACGCATGGCCTGACCCCATGTATAAGGGGGAAATGCTTCTCGTATCACCACTTCCTGTTGGAGGTGGCCGAGGATATGTGGCAACCAGACCAATTCCACCTGGTACTTTAGTGTTGGTGGAGTCTCCGATGATGAGTTGGCCAGAAGAGCAGATAGGGAAAAAACTTGGAATGGTGTCGGTGAAACATTTGATCGTGCAGTCGAATGCTAACCAACTCGTTCACGATCTAGAAGACTTTCACCCAACGAAAGAGCAGGTTGATAGGTGTTATCGGGATGGAGATGATACAATGGAAAACGACAGCGAAGAGTACGAACAAATTCCCAAGATGATCAAGTTCTTACAAACGGAAATAAGTTCATTGCAGGAAGATGGGGAATTCGAAGAACCAAACCAACAAGAAAACATCAATGAGCTCCACGATTTGGTTCATCTATCTCAGGAATTAGGTGTGCGTTCTAGGGATGGGTTGGGATTGAAGGATATTGACATCATACGCTTATTGCTGGCGTTGAGATACAACGGTCTTGAATCTGGTGTATATCGACATGTTGCTATGCTCAATCACGATGACTATCCCAACTGTGCCAAGTTTTTACCCAGTGGTGGCAAGACCTTTTCAGAAGTTCGTACTACTCGACATGTTCAACCTGGCGAATCCTTGACCATCTCGTACCTTCCACGAATTGTAAGCCATGCCTCGCGGCGTAAAGTGCTGTGGGAACAGCATCGATTTGATATTGGTGTGAACCACCTGACAGGCGTAAGATACAAAATGGAGCTGGTCGGGAAAGGACTTCCACCATCACCAGTTCAGGGAGTTGCCGATGAAACATTAACGGATCGCATTGAAAAAGCTACCGAAGAATTGGAAAAAATTCATGCAGAGATGGAAGCTTCTCTGCAGTTGTCTCCTGCGTCAGCTCAGCAAACTTTCGAGACTGTCAAAGCGCTGGAGCAAACCGCTCTGGAACTCTACAAGGAATCCGTAGAGCAACTACAAAACCTGAATCACATTCTATTGATTCCAATTTTGAGCTTACACATGGATATCTGTGCACTAGTGCTGAAAGACACATCACTATCCAATTTGGTTCAAATAGGGGTGGTATCACGTCAAATTGTATCTGCGTACCATTTGATACCCCTGCAAAAGTCACTGCTGGGAAATGATCATTTTGATATCGCTCGAACAACCTTAGATCTTGCAGACTCTATTTCGCAGCTGTTGTCAAGATCCGCGAAAACTCTATATGATTTGAAACTGCCGTCGATGACGTCCTTTTCCGCTTGGTCTACTTACGAGCACGAGATACGGAAAGAGCACAAACGAATCAAAGCCCTCTATCCACACGATGTGGAAAAACATTTGAAGCCGTAAAGTAATGTTCTAAAATGCATTAATGATGCTGATCTAAATATGTACAAACATGATCGCAGTCCGCTTGTTTACATTGTGTGTCTGTGCCTATTCATTTGTTTGAAACTGAGTGATATCTTCGTAATGACTTCCTTTTCAGATGATCGGCGCGCACTGTGTATTCTTTGTGCCAACGGCCGGTTTTCTGGTCAATTGCCTCATTTTCAATCAAACCATACTGATGAGCACTCAACGCGGTCCTAATTTGTTTCATGATAGCTGGTGTCAACTGCCCATCTTCGCAACACCGACGGAAAGTCTTCCGAATGAGACGCCACTGCTCTAGTCTATCATGTACAAAGTATCGAATCACACGAAGGTAAGTATTGTAAGATATGTAGTTCGCACCCCCGCTTTCTTGAGCTTCTTCTAGAATCATTGTAGCAACATGCATCACGTCCCTCGGATCGTCTATTTTGCAGTCAGAGTATGCACAAGCGTTCAATGCATTGTTGTATGTAATGATGATTGGTCGAATTGCCACTTCTTTCATTCTGCTCACCAATCGAACAGCAATTTTGGCTTTGCCAGGTAGTTTCGATTTCGCCACGACATTGATCAAAACATTGTAAGTGTAAACGTTTGGTCTAACGTCACCGTCGCCGCTTTCCATCTTCGTAAGAATAGAGTACGCCCTTTGAAAAGCATCATCTGACTCGCTCAGTGCAATACAGTGCAGAACATTCGTGTAGGTTAATACATCAGGTTTGATATTGCTGGAACGAAATTGTCTACCCTTGTCCTCCATCATCGCCAATATCCGCTCCGCTTCATCAGCGCTGGACGGCTTCCTTTGTTTGGCAAGTGCCTGGAGGTACGAGTTGTACGTCCATTTATTCGGCATGACATCGGTTCGTCCAGATTCGAAGTCGTCCTGCATGATACTTATCCAACTTTTGATCCGCTCCGGAGCTTCACTGGACCTTGATCGGGCCCAGGCATTCACCTGTGAACACGAAAGGAATGGCACATGTCAGTGAAACTTGCAGTATGAAATGTGCCTTGACATTGGAAAAATGGTTGCAAACGATTGTATTTCCTCCTTGAATTAAGCTGTTTAGTTCTAGGTACTTACACATGCATTAAACGACCGATTGTGTGGTCTCATCGAATAATCTCCCGTGCGCTGGTAGATTTCGGTCATTTCTTTCAGTAGAGCTTCTACTTGATATGGCGCAGATCGATGATTGCCCTTTGTAATGCAGTTCATGACAGCGTTGTAAGTTGTGTAATCTGGACGACAAAAAGGATTGGTTTCACCAAGCCTTTTCATTTTCTCGAGAATGGCAAGTGCCTTATCGCCCTTGTCTCGAAGATTCGACCAGGTATAACAGAAGATAATGCAGTTGTATGTGTACTTATTCGGAGCCGTGCGAGAGGAGTCTCCTTCTGTGGAGGCTTCCATTTCTTCCAGCAACGCTTCCGCCTTGCTGGCAAGATCGCGATCTCCACTCTTGCTCCAACCGGCAAGCACTAAATTGTAAGCTAAATGGGAACGCAAAAACCCAAATCGTAAGTATTACTATTCAATCGGTCTTTTTTTTTTTCCTTATTCAATCAATCCACTGACACGGTGATACTGCACTTACTTTTTCTATCGGGTTTCGAATTTGGGTTCGAATGCTCTTTCATTTTTCGAAGGTGCGATTCTGCGAGACGTGCCGCCTGAGCAGCGTGGACGCCAGGATCTTTCATGGAGTCAACCAGCGAAGAAAGGTATACATTGTGGCAGTTCGAGGAGACTTCGATGGCAAATCCATTCTCAGAGAGATTTTGCATGCGGCGCAACAAATCATGGACGTTTTGGGGCGCATCCCGCTTTCCCGTACCGGCAACGGCTTTCAAAATGGACGCGTATGATACGTCGTTTGGTCGAACGTCCGTCTTCCCCTCGGATATGAGACAAAACAACTTGCTGATGATTCGCATGGCGTGTTCGGGTGCATCCTTGGACTTGGAATGCGCGTACGCACCCAAGATGGAATTCCACGCATCGATTGCCGGCTGCAGGTCTCGGTCCTGCCCGCTGTTGTAGGCGTGTTGCATGGCATCCAGAATCTCTTCCGCTCTGTTTGCACTGCCAGTTTCGTACGACTTGGACCAACTGGTAATGATGTCGTGGTAAATATCTCTCGTTTTAAGACCCAGTGCAAACGAATTCTCCGCCTGTTTCTCTTCGATTAATCTCCGCAACAGACGTTCCTGCTGAATGGCAGGGTGTGGCCTTCCGGATCCACCGGTTCGTTTCGTCCACATGCTAATGATATTGACAAGTTTGTCGCAGTCTTGCTGCGTCCAGTTTCCAGCGGTTTGATTCACGTCCAACAAATCTCGCGTCACCTTTTCCAACGAGAAGTAATTGGTTTTGTTGTCGTTGTTGTCGTTGTCGTCGTCGTTTTTTTTTTTGGTTCTCCGAAACGAAATCTTTGCCCTCCTGATCAGCGCGGTCTTCGCCAGAGTCGTTTATCCTCGTCTTTTTCGAGTCGTTGTCCGTTTGCTCGTTGTCCTCGCCGGCGCCTTTCACTTTTATTTTTGAAATAGGGAAAGGATTGCCGGCACAACAACGGTCTTCTTCGTTGGGGTGGTCGTACAAGGCAGTGTCGACACCCTGCGAGACTTCGGTCCGTTGGGACATGAAGTGAATAGTGGCTAGATATTGCGAGGAATACGACTGCGACTGCGGCTGCATCGATGGCGGTAGCAAGGACCATGATTCGATGCAGGAAAGCAAAAAGACCGTAACAGGAAAGGATACCTTTCTCGGTCGCTTCCTCGTCGGCCATCGTAACACTGTAGTCGGTTGCATTGTTTCGATTCAATTCAATTCAATTCTTCGGTTTTCTCTCACTGATCTCTAGTTGCTTGAGAAAATGACCTACTGTCAGAATGACTCCGTATGGTTGTTGCTGTTGAACACAAAGCAGAGTCGATCTCGATTTTCGATGAGACAACAAGGAGAGAGATTTGTTAGATTCGAGCCCCGTTCTGCAACGACTGCACCCTCGGACCGATTCTTTTCGGCATTTTTGACGAAATTCTGTGTCTTCATTATTTAATTAGTTCACGAAGAAACCACCAGCGGGCTGCCGAGTCCCTGATTTGTTCTTTTTAGACGAGATTGACGAACCAAATGGTGGCAACTGCCCGCTCAGCACAGATCCCGACAACGTACACGTCGTCGTACCGTACCGTAGGTAGCACACGTACTTCCACGTATGAATACCTACAAAATTCAATCGCTGAAACCTGCTACGTACAGGCTACCGGTACGGTACGTAAATTCGACCGCCATCGGTGTCTACAATGCATTGCCATACATATGATGTATGGATACTAAACATAGTATGTACGTTGCAAAACTCAAAACCAGGAATGGCGAACGATTGTTTTGTCGGTAGCATTTTTCATATGAGAAAAAGACGGAATACCGGATCATCTACTGGTACGGTACCCGTACCGTAGTCCTGATAAAACGGTATTTTCCTTGACGCTCATTTTTAGGAGAATATTGTGGTCAAACAGAACTTCGTCTCTCAACGAAAGGAAGGAAACAAGTGTCGCCGTGGTATACGTGGGGATCCTTCGTCCGCAGAAGTACGAGACAAGGAACTTCAATATGTAAAATGCACGTGTGATTCTAGCGATGAGAACATCCTCTCGGTATGATCCCTTTTGCTACACATGGTGCTATAGTTAAACTCCTACAATATTCAATAGTCATGTGCGGATGCACACCGCAGTACTCCATTTTAAAGTTTTCCGTACGAGCAATCAGAAGGATGACAATTTGGTTGTCGTTTAGTAATGGTCGAAGCACGGGATAGGAGTGGGTCAATCGCGTTTGATTTGATGCCATCTCGTCCAACTACCGTACAATATCGCTGTTCACTACAGTCTTCTTTTTTCTGTCGCCTTGATGGCGCTCTGAACTACATTGGAGCAAGAAATCTGAGAAAACTCCCGCACCAGCCGCTGAATTCTTCCGTCCGCCAAAACGAAAAGGGTCATGCTCCACCGGTCTTCTCCGAGTGCCGTGTAGGCTTGCATCCATTCCCTCTTTTCGTCGGAGTACAAGCGAATCCCCGAATCCGAAATGTTGTTCTTCTTCAGGAACCTTCGGTTTTGGGCGGGAGTGTCGGCATTCACAAAGATGATTTTGCCAAAGATGTCTTTCGGCAAACCGGAGGACAACTCCACTACCGTGTCGTGAAACTCGGGAGACTTTTCCCGGGGCTCGCTCAGAACGACCACGTAATCCGATTTGTCGCGCAACCACGGGATCATTCGTTTCGCCGCCGACGCACCAATGGCGTTTTCGGATTTGATCGATACCAATTCCTCGAACGCCTCGGCGGGGGCCGGATCTCCCTCGAATTTTCGATCGATTCCCTTGCCTGTTTTCGCGACGACGATCGTTCGGTGGTGCACCAAGCAACGACACGGAAATCGAAATACGGAACGCAATTGTTGAGGATCGGGAATATCAAGCGTGTGGGTGTGTTTGTTGAAAAACGTCGGACGACAACAACAATCGCTGAAGAACGAGACTTACGGTAGGCATCGATGTTTTCCTCCTCTTGTTGCTGGTTTAGGTAATTGTCGTCTGATTCGCTATCGGTTTTGAACGAAGCAGAATTCGAGTTGAGGAGTTCCTCGAATCGTTTCCGGTCGTTTATCTCCTTGAGTTCTTCGTCCGTCATTCGGATCTTCTTTTCCCCACCTTCTTCGGAAGGCGACGACGAGTTTGCCTTTTCGGCTGCTTGCTGCCTCGCTAGCATCACTTTTCTCTGTAGCTCCGCTTGCTTGTTTCGAAGCTTTCCCATAAACAAAGAGGTGCTACTATAATGAGATCTTCCGTTTTGGTTCAATCGGTGGTGCTGGTTGTTGTTGTTGTTGTTGCGGAAGGAGACGAATGACGGCAGTGGACTTTCCCTGGACCCTAAACTTTGGCACTGCTGAAATGCCGTTGCGACGAATGGTGCCAAGAGTAAGACCAACAATCGCAGCGTGCTTCTGGTAGGTGGATTCATTATTGCCTTCTTTGTTATATACTACGAAACACTTCCAAACAACATAGAGTATGTAACCAATCTTTCTGCCTGTAGGTGTACAAGCACCTCGAGACTCAGACGATCAGATCGGATGTTTCCGATGATTTCAAGAAAGGATGATTGATGTACAAGTACGAGTACGAGTACGAGGGTGTACCGTACACTGTATGAATACCTGGTACTCGTACTCGTTCCCGTACGAACGTAAGAGCACTGCGTACGAGTACTTACAGAACGGTACTGCGATGGAAAACCTCGCAGTTGAATTCTCGAGTGAGTCGTCTACTATCATTCTACGTATGTATGATACGTACCGTACGAGTGAGTCTTCATAGATTGGGGGCCATTCCCGAAAACACAGAATTTCTTTCATGATGCACAGATTCAAGATGTGCATAGAAATGTGTTTTTGGGAATGAAAATGAACAGACACAGATTTCTGTGCACTAAAAACTCTTCCCACATTCATGTTCATTTTTGGAATAAGGAATTCAGCCATAGGTATCTCCCTCTTTCGGCTTGACTCCAATGGCTATAACTAAAAAAGAGCGACCAAAAACACCCTGGAGGTTCCGACAAAAATGTTGTGGAGGTGCGCTAGAGGTGTGAACAAAAACGCCACACAAATCCAGCAACAATGAATTTACGGCAACAACGAATCAACAGCAATAACAGCGAGAGCGGTAAGAGAATTTGCAGCAAGCGGCAAGAGTGAGAGCAGCAAGAGCAGTGTGTGGCAAGAGCAAGAGCGAGAGCAAGCGAGGACAACGGCTAGAGCAAGAGCAGCGAGCAACAAGAACAAGAGCAGCAGGGAGTGACAAGAGCAGCAGCAAGTGGCAAGAGCAAGTGCCAACAAAAGACTCAAGTGTCCATCAGACATGGAGAAACAAGCAAAAGGCAAGCCCGCTGACATGTTTAAAGACCAAAGGAGTCCGTTGTGGAGTAACAAGTAAAAGACAAGAGGTGTTGAGGGAGAATAAGATCACATTGTGTATCTATCAAACATTGGTGGCAATAACAAACAGAAAATGTCTGAGCAAGAAGAAGACCACCAAGGAGAAGACCACCAAGACAGCAGGCGAAAGAGGTGGGACAAGAACACCCTAGAGGTGCCAGCAAAAACAAACTGGAAGGGCGCTAGAGGTGCAAGCAAAAATGAGCGGCGTTTCAAGCAGCAAGCAGCGTCATTTCGAGTGACGTTTTGAGCTGGCGTTTTAAGCGGCATTTTGAGCAATGTTTCGAGCAGCATTTTGAGCAGCATTTTGTGCAACATTTTGAGCAGCAGGAAGCCAGCAGCAAGCACCAAGCAGTGGAGTTTTGAGCGGCATTTTGGAGTGGTGTTTTCAAGTAGCAGGAAGTAAGAGAGTGGTGTTTTCAAGCAGCAGGAAGTAAGAGAGTGGTGTTTTCAAGCAGCAGGAAGCCAGAGCGGCGTTTTGGAGCAGCAGGAAGCCAGAGAGCAAGAATGTTTTTGAGCAGCAGGTAACCAGAGCAGCGTTTTCAAGCAGCAGGAAGCCAGAGCAATGTTTTCAAGCGGCATCAGTGGTGGTGTTTTGAATTGGCTGTGTAGGTTACTCACCACCATTTGCTAGAGGTGCAGCATTTTGGTGTCGCATTTTCCCTATCTGTTATGTTGTTGTTTGCTTGATGTTGCTGTTGGCTTGTTGTGCTTGCTTCTGATTGCTTGGCTGCTCTTGGTTGCTTTGTTGCTTCCTTGTTGTTGTTGCTTTTGTCATGTCTTTGTAGTATGATTTTCTTTATAGATTCATATCTGTGTTTGAAAGCCTACTAGGTTTACCATATTATGCCCTTGCTGCGTGGGTTACTTTTTTTCTACACAAATAACATTTGTGTTACATGTGAGTATAGCCCTTTGCCGGCAAGGCCAATCCGCCTTCATTTACCTTTTCAACTCTGACAACAAACAGGCTCTTCTCAACTGCTGTGGTGTAGACCAGAAGGTCTTTTGCAATCTCCTAGTAGACCTCTTCCAACCGGTATTTGATATTTACACCATCGATAAAAAACTCGAGCATATCTGCAAGCTAATCTTAACAAAGAATGGAGTACCAAAAGGAAGAAAACTAGAGACAAATGCAACCTTTTATCTTGGATTAGTCATTTTTTGGTTTTGCACAAGAGGATCTGTTGCAAGAATCTCCTCAATGGCTTTTGGACTTACATCTACTGTCATGTACAAATTGATTAAGTTTTTGTGAAAAGTCTATTGTGTGTATTACAGAACCATCCAAAGGCAAGGATTGTACTTCCAAACAAAGAAGAAATAGAGAATTATATTAGTGTAATTGGTGCAAAATATCCTACACTTCGTGAAAATTGAGTATCTTGCGCCGCCAATGGGCTCAAACTCAAAATACAGCACTCCAATAATTGGTTAATACAGAGCCAGTACTACAATGGCTGGACGTGCGGCACTTACGTGAACAGTGTTTTTGTCTTTGCACCTGATGGGAGAATCCGCATAACTGCTTTCAACTGTCCTGGGTCATGGCACGACAGTAGTACCATTGCAGAGTACGGCATTTATGACCAGATACAGGAAATGTTGAATAAGTATAGTGCAATGGTTACCGTTGACTCCGCACTCAAAGTAAGACTTACAAACTATCTTATCCAGAGTTTGCAATTGGAGCCAGAAGGCGCTGTAGCTCTTGTGTTGAATTGTGAAGTAACCTCACTTTGGCAGTTATCAGAGTGGGGGATGTGGATGATCCAGGGGCAATTCCCACGATTGAAAGACATGCTTCTTTTAGAGAACTTTGGAGATCGGAAAGTCATACTTAACGTAATGATACTTCTGTACAACTACCAAATCAGCCCTGTTGGTGACAACCAGATGCTAAATGTTTTCATGGATAAGAAGGATGGATACTTCTCTTATGCCAATGTGCCAACTGAGGTGGCTACCAGCTTTTTGGAGATGGAAATGGCCTAATGCACGTGCATGTACATTGAACCATCGAGCCATTGAGATGTTGAGCCGTTGAGATGTTGAGCCGTTGAGCTGTTGAGCGGTTGAGTGGTTGAGCGGTTGAGCCATTGAGCCGTTGAGCTGTTGAGCCATTGAGCCATTGAGTCATTGAGCCATTGATTGGGTGGGTGCACCATCAAACTTGGATGGATTTGGATGTTTACACTTAGTAGCGTTGGATGTACTTAAGGTTTGATTCTAAAATGGACTTAAGGTTTGGTGGAAGTATCGCTTTCAGATTTCGCTTTGGGTGGTTGAATAGATTGTCAGATTGATTCATCAAGGACTTGGAGTAGATTGTTGATTGGACTTGGACCAATTCAATCCGGACAGCACCATGGTCAATTGTTGATTCTTGCCATTGTCAATTGCAAAGTTAAAGTTTAGATAAAGATTAATCGCCACTGTACATTTGCTGTAGATTTGGGCATAGTTTTTGTTGTTGCTAAGTTTTGGAATTATGAGCTTGGAGTATGAGCTTGGAGTGAGTTTTGATCAATCCAGAATAGTTTCACTTTTGGTGTTTGGGTTCGTAAAAACCACATGACTCCTTAAGAGGGGTTCAAGTCCTGAAGAGGGGGTTCAAGTCCTGAAGAGGGGTTCAACGCAGTACCGGTCAAAATTAATCCCATCAGTTCTTTGATACTTGGACTTGGGAACAAAATTATATCTGTGTGTTTTGATGCATGGACGTGGGAATGATCAATTTCAGACTTTCATGTACCAACCTTCACAATTTTGCATAAGTTCTTTTGGTTTACAGCAGTTACACTAATTCATTATTTGTTTTCTTTCCAACTTGCAAAGCTCATAATTTGTTTTCTTGCAAAACCAAAACAAGCAAAGCAATCTACTACTAGTAATCTTTGAATTATCTCATTTAAAGTTTGCGAATCCGAATCTGAATCAACCACCAACTGTTCCAATCAAAATTGAAATAAGAACAAATTACGAGTCCGAGTCCAATTTATTTGAATCTGGCTTGCTCAAATATGTATGGTTTGATTCTGTATCACAACAGGCTTAGGCTTGTTGGGCTTTAGGTTTCTTGTTGAAATCTGTGTCCGCGTCCAAGTCCGAATCCAATTCTGAATTGTTCTCTTTGTGACGACGTGCTGGACAAGCTCTTGGTGAATTCAAGTTGTCACGATTACGTTTCTTTTGGCTCTTTTGGCTCTTCTTGGCATTCTTTGCAAAGAGGCTGGCAATATCCACAGCAACCTTGGAGATGACATTGACAACTGCCGTTCTTTCTTTCCTATTCATGGCAGCTTGCTTCTCCAAGTCTTTTTTGTTCATCTCAGCTTGCTTCTCCAAGAATTGGTCATTCTCGAAAACACAGAATATGTGTGTCATCATTGCACACATGGCATCCATGTGTGTATTCAGGAATGAAAACCAACATACACCCATATCTGTGCACTAAAGACGCTTCCCACATTCATGCTCATTTTTGGAATAAAGAATTTGGCCATACCTATGATACAAATGATGAAAAATTGGTATCTCCTGGTACGAATACTTGACTTAAAATCACACGCACCTCCGCTACATTGAAATCGTTAAGTGGTAAAAAAGTTCCACTTAACACCACAGAGAAACAGGTTAAAAGGTGCAAACCAAGATATCATTAAAAACCATATCAATAAGTAAACAATTGGAGCCCTATGCGAATTCAAAAAGAATCCACATAACAGCCCGTGAGGAAATTACTTAATGCAATCATGAAAATCCATGCCGGTTCAGATTGGGCCTCATATATTCCATACAACACGATCAAGCAAAAGGCCCATCGATACTTTTACTTAACCTTGTAAAAGACCAATACCATACAGATATATAATACAGCAAGGATCGTTACGACACGATGAAAGAACACATAGCACATAACCAGGGAAGATCCCTACCATGTAAAATACAGGGCCGGCATACAGGATTATGATTACTAACATGGGAATGAAAAATGTGCAGTCATGGTTTCCAAATGGCTGACACAGAATTGTGTGACTTTTATGTTTAGGAGGGGATCTCGTAAACATGAAATAGCCTTATGTGTGTAAAATCTGCACACAATGTGTGACAGATGACACAGAAAAGTGTCCGACAAGGAAAACACAGATATTCTGTGTTTTTGGGAATGACCCAATGACACAAGTTCTTTGGTCATGAGTCCTTGTCTGGTGACTCTGTTGTTGATGTGTGATCTGTACAATCTCTTTCCTGGTGATGGTGTCAATGGCATCAAAGACATGGAGGCAATGGTGTCGGTAGCATAAATTGGTATATCTTGGTTCTCCTCCTTTGGTAATTGTGCAGGTTGACCAAGAGGGGGTTGGTTGGGGGTTGCATAGGTTGAGTAGGTTGTGTAGGTGGAATATTGGGAAGATTGATGGGAAAACCATCATTGTCTTCACCAAAAGGTCTTCCTCTTCAATACTAATCAATCGATCCTCATCATAACCTTGTTCCATGTCATACTGATGGTGTCTGTTGCCCCCTTTTGCCTTCTAGATCATCCTTGCCTTGATTGCCTTTGCTGGCCTAACATTCCAGGGACATAGTATTGGATTGCGAGTTGGAATGTTTTGGGAATGTAGATTGCTTAGTTTCCGGCGAATGGATTGTACATCCCTCGGGCAGTCCGGATAGGCATCTTTATGGAGTTGGATAACAAATTTCCATTCCTCTTTAGAGATAGGAATAATACAAAATACTTTCTTCAACAGAGACCTGAGTTTGGATGTGGTGTAGTTTGTTGGACCCTTTGGCATGATGAATGTATGGGGAATTGGTTATATCTCCTCCTCCTCTTCAATGTGGAAAAAACAGAAGTCAGTCAGCAACAGCAGATACATCATTTTTATTAATTAAAATGTTGTTGTTGCAGCTTCTCTTCTTTCCAATTTTTGGTGACCGTTGTACGGTACTCGTTGAAATTGGGGATTGACAATCCGTTGGACTGTGACTGGATATTTTTTGTTCTTGTCTTTGTTTTTTGTGACTCATCCATTGGATTACTAACAAGGGAATGAAAACCGTGCAGTCCTGGATTCCAAATGGTAGACACAGAATTGTAAGACTTTTTGTGTTTATGAGGGGGTCTTGTAAACATGAAAATAGCTGAATGTGTGTCAAAAATGCACACAATCAGTGACAAATGACATTTTTCTGTGTCGACACAGAAGTTCTGTGTTTTCGGGAAGGGCCCATTAGTGATCTATCTCTCTAAAGTTGAAGAGCTCAACCATCAAAACAAAGGTGACAGGGGCGTAAGAATATGCCGTGTGTGTTCACAGAGCAAATGTGCTTCCAAGTCCACCCAGATAGGAGCCCTAGTAGTTGCCTGCTAGGGCCCCCCTCTCTCCCCAAGTTTATCAGTCATCTTCTCAGTCAAAGGAAGGGAACAATACCGTGACAAGTGATCCAAAAGAAACCATTTCCCTTCCCACGAATGGGGGAGACCATCCAGCGCCTACAGAAATTCAAGTCTGCTACAGCACTGGATCTGTCTCAAGACTAATACACCATCCCAATCTGCAAGGAGAACCAGAAAATCTGCTCCACCATATTGCCTTGGGGGAAGTATGCCTACAGCCAAGAGACTGGCAATGCAAATTGCATGCGCTCCTGATATCTTTCAGTCTATCATGATGAACCTACTGGGGGATTTGGACTATGTACTCGTGTATATAGATGATATCCTCATTATCCAACAAGAGGGGGAGTCCAAACAGGACCAACTGGACAAGATTGACACAGTCCTCCAGTGACTGGATGATGCTGGATTCAGAGCCAATCTCCGGAAGTCCTTCTTCATGCAGAAGGAGGTGGAGTATTTGGGTTTCCTACTAACTACAGAAGGCGTCCAACCCCAGCCTAAAAAGCTGGAGGCAATGAAGTGCTTGGAGGCGCCAAATAACACCAGGCAACTGAAAATGTTCCTGGGAATGGTGAATTTCTATCAGGACATGTGGAAGCGCCGCTCCCATATTCTCACGCCCCTTAACAAACTCGCTGGAAAGAAGGGTAAAAGAAATTGGTATTGGGGCCTAACAGAGCAGAAAGCTTTCATGAAGGTCACAAGGATGCTAGCAGACGAAGCAAAACTAGCATTCCCGGATTTTACAAAACCATTTCATCTCTACTCAGATGCCAGTGACAGACAGCTGGGTGCAACAGTATGCCAAGGTGAGAAACCACTTGGATTCTACATGAGAAAGCTGAACTCAGCACAGCTCAACTCTACCGTTGGAGAGAAGGAGCCCCTTCGTCCGAGAACTGTTTCTCGACCCCCCGCGGGCTATCGCGCGCTATTTTTACAATTCTCGACCCTATTTTTTAAATTTCCTACCTTTTTAGGTCGCGTGTCTACTAAAATACCTCGCGCGTCGCACACCTTTACTTTTGAGACAATATCTCGTCACTCCTCAAATAAAATAACTATTTTAGGGTTAAGGATATCATATTCGTTTCGTGACAAGCACTATTTTGTGTACAACTTGTGCACGAATGACTTATTTCATTTTCTCAACATGTTTCCACCATACCGGTATAATGGGCTCCGACCCAAATCCTCCAACTCCAACTCAAATCCCAGCTCCAACTCCATGTCAACTCCAAGTCGAATCCACCCCAGGCGGGCTATTGCACTCAAGGGTTTTGTTCGTGTTTAACGCCAGGAAGATCCGCTGTATTTTCAGAAGCTACACCGTCGGAATCGCCACTCCAATGTTGTTCGCTCCTCTCAAATAACCCGCTTTGTGGATAGATGCTGCTGGTTACATCCGGATCGACTTGATCATTGCTAGTAGGATCGACGCTTTCAATTTTAACGTTTGGATCATTTCTTTTTTCTTCACGAATCTTACGAATCATTTTTTGGTGTCGATTAATCTCTTTCTTGTGATAAACAACCATTTTCCAGTGTTCTTGTTCGAGATTGGCTGGGTGTTCCTGAATCACCTTTTGTAGTTTGTAAATTCCCTCCATGGTTGGTTTGACTGTCGATTGGATGATTAGTATTAGTAGTATCAGTAGAGTAGATTATCTATTCGAAGATTAGGTAGTAGTAACACCTAACACGTTGGTATTTGTTTTCCTCGTCGGAAAGATAATGAAATAATCAATTATAATGATGAAGTACTAGCGAAAATAATGTATTACTAGTATCTACTAGTAATAACTCATGCAAAATAGCATACTAGTTGGTTTTACCGGTACATGAAAGTCGGAATCAACTCGATCGTAATCAACAAAACAATTGTTCACGATTTCCATTTCGATAATCAACAACGCGATTGTCCACGATTTCGTACTAGTATCTACTAGTAATAACTCATGCAAAAATAGCGTACTAGTTGGTTTTACGGGTACATAAAAGTCGGAATCAACTTGATCGCAATCAACAAAACAATTCTCCACGATTTCCATTTCGATAATCAACAACGCTATTGTCCACGATTTCCATTTCGATTCACATTTCCGTGCACCTTATGGAAGAACTGACGCGCCTGCCAACAAATGTTTGGAATAACTGATGGGATTGACCCGTCCGGCGCTGTGTATTAACCCTCTTAAGGAGTTGACTGTACGTACTGTTCACTACTAAACATATTGTACGAGGAATGTTGCAATCATCACTAAGTAGTAATTACTTTACGGACCATTTTTGCAATCGAAGTACGGTAGTAAGGAAATCTACCGTACAAGAAAACACATCACACACAAAGTAACACATGTAATTTTTTCCTTTCAACGATTCATCTTTGTGATCTCCTTCGTTTCGACCCCATCTACTGATATTTTCCTTCAAACAACTCCGCAACATCATGCCTCCTGTTATGAAAACCCCTCTTCTATTCTACTGCCGTTGTTGCGCGCTGAATGGCAAAAACTCCAAGTTTTTAGGATATAAATCCACGGCAAACAAGCAGGGTACTTTGAAATACGTCTCCGTTGGCCTAAGAAGACATCTTTATTGTCTTGATGAGTGCCGTCATTTTTACCATAGTCAGGGTCTAATTAAACGAAAGATCTATAACCTCTCCACCTCTATCAAAGTGCAGCCTACCTTGCCGTCTGTTCAACATTCTCCGTCTGATTTTGGGATGACTATGACACAAAACGGTCCATCTGTTCCCCCTTCCCATCTCTCCCAGCAACACACGGTCACAAGTCAGTCAGCGACGGGTCTTCATTCTGTTCTAAACCAACAGATTGTACATGATGTCTTTTTACCGCCAATGGATCGGAACGCCATTGAATCTTACATGGCTGTTTCTGCTGTTCAAGATGAAGATGCATTCCCGCTGAATAATGATATCGACAATTCCGATGACGAGGATGACAATGACGATGACGTAAATGAAAATAACGACAACAATTCTACCAACAACATTGATTGTGGAGACAACAAAGAAGATCACACTAATGGTTCTGCTGTTAACGTCGTTACTGCTCAGCCCGCCCCTCCCCCACCATCTTTTCATGAAAGCATTAATTTGAACGAAAGAGAGGATGCATTTCAAAGCCACACAAAACTACCGCCGCCCCCTCATCTTCTTGCTGAATTGGAACTCATGAATTTAATGGCCAGACATAAATTGCCACTGAACACATTCAAATCCATTTTCCAGTGGGCAAAGAAAAGTCAAATGAGACCGGGTTTTGATTTTTGCGATGCCAAAATTAGATCTCGGCAAGCAATTTTTGACAATCTCCAATCCAATCTTGGTCTCTCCGATATGAAATTTCATCCTCATATACTGAATTGGTTACCTGATAATAAGCCCACTCAGGTGTATGTCCGTTCTTTTAAGGACGATGCCATTTATTCTCTTCTTTCTGACCAGCAGCTAATGATAGAAGAAAACCTCTCCTTTCCCGACTATTCCACCCCTCTGTCTCCCGACAATAATCCTGAGTTGAATCCTAATTCTGTAATCTCAGAATTGCATCACGGCTCGTGGTGGAAATCTTCTTGGAAAGAAATTTGCAATCCCAATTCGCAAGAAATTCTTGTTCCTATTATATTTTACATGGACGGCATATCTTTGGATGCGCACGGACGACTTACGTTAACACCATTGAACATGACACTTGGTATTTTTAATGTGGAGACTCGTTCTCGACCTGAAGCATGGACAACTATTTACTTCCATCCCGACCCCGAATGGGAGTCAACCAGACACTCTCGTCCTGCCACTTCAAAGGAAACAATTCAGAATCTTCACAATGGTTTGGAAGTAGCGTTTCGTTCCTTCAAAGCCGCGTGTAACGAAGACGGTGGTATCGAATGGAATTATCTTCCGTACGCAAATCAACAGTGGAAGGTAAAAATGAAATTTGCCATTGCCTATGTTATTGGCGACACAGAACTTCACGATAAATTGTGTGGAAAATACGGCTCCTTCAATAAGGGTGTCATGCGGATGTGCCGTCACTGCAACTGTTATTCTCCAAACATAAACATTCCTTCTGCTCAACCTGCAACAAAGAAGTGGTCACCTGTTGATTTCCATTGTTTTCCCGGCACAGATCTAAACGATATCAATAAGAACTTCAAAAACAACTCTCATCACAACATAAGGAATGTATTTCATGATTTATGCTTTGGTACTAATCAGAACAACATTCATTTTGCAACTCCCGGTGAATGTTTGCACATGCACCAGCTTGGTACTGCCAAACGGGCCATCGAGTCAATTGAATTGTTGCTCCGCGGAAGTGTTCCATGTGTTTATGCCCCCAATTTGAAGCACGGTGTGGCTGTTGCTAACAGTATTGGCCATTTAGCACAACGGTACGGTGGTTTGTTATCACGCCAGTCTGATAGAGATTTTCCTCGCACCAAATTTGGGACTCAGCTATTATCAACTACGAAGAAAGAAGGGCATGATTTCTCTGGAATGCTTATTTCTCTTCTGATCGCTATGGTTTCCAAACATGGATCTGACATTATTGGTGACCATCGTTTTGTAAAGAAACAGATAGAGGTAATTCAGCTAATTCTATCAATGGAAGAATTTCTTAAACACGGTCGAATGAAATATGGTTCCTTAAAGAATCTCCCAAAAACAATTGTTCACTTTATTAATTGTATAAACTCAACATGTCACAGGAAAGGGATGGGAACAAAACTAATCAAGAATCACCTGTACTTTCACCTACCAGATTATATCTCTTTATGGGGAAGCCCCGCAGGCTGGGATAGTGCTCCGAATGAGTCTCACCATAAAACTGAGATTAAAGCTCCTTCCAAGAACACGCAAGGTAATGCTGCATCACTAATCGGTCAAACGGCGAAGCGAAAGTCCGAGAAAATGATGCTAAGCCAGGCAACATATCACTTCAACTTGCATCCGCCTGATCCTCCTCCAATTGAACGACCTGATGGTGGCGGTTCTCATTTTCATATAATGAGAACCGAAAATGGGGAATCAACAATGAAGTGGCTTCGTTCTACGAACAAAACCAAACCATTTTTTCCTTCTGACATACTCGACTTTGTTTGTGATTCTGTGCTACCTTTATTGGAGAATCCTTCGCACATTTGTGGAGTTACAGAGCACAATCGTTTCGATGTTGCTTGTGGTTCTAATTTTATATTTCGCTCGCATCCTTCATATAGATCGGACAGTTCTCTGCTCAACTCCGTATGGATGGATTGGTGTTTGATGAAATTGGACTTTGATTTAAATAACAATCCCAAGCTCATACCTTGCCATCTGCTATGCTTTTTAACTGTACAGAATTTGAAGCAGCCATTCAGTAGTATTGGTGGCTATCCAATTGATACAAACGGAATGTATGCTGTGGCTCGTCGGTTTCAAGATGAGCCAAAGAAAACAGCTTCTGAATTTGTCCAACGTGGTCGCCTGATGAATTCACTGTACCTATTTCATGTCGACACTATTCATTCTGAGCTGGCAGTTGTCCCAGAGCAAGGCCTTGATGGCTCCATAACCAATTGCGATTGGCTAGTGATATCGAATCGGATCTCATGGCTAAATTATTTTGAAAGCAAAAATGCTGCTACACCACCGTCTTACGAATCTTTGTACAACGCATGCACACTACAGGACGACATCCAGTTGGAACCGTTTGAGATGGCATTGAATGATAACGAATCCAGTGATTCTCTATCCAGTTCAGAGAGCGAAAGCTCGGACAGCAGTTCCGATTGAGTACCAAGGGTGAATGTACCGGCTAACTTTAAACTATTTTTTAATATTACTATAGAGGGTTAGCTCTAAGCACAGTTTTGCGAGATACATAGGCGCTCATTATATAACACCCTTCGAATTTTGGATTCGAACAGCTATGTAATACTAATGGATTGAACAATAGAGTATCGCCTGACCTCAATGGAACTTTCACTTTATACGTTGGGAACACAAAGTAATAAATCACCTCGTCATCACTTACATGTTTTGGAGCAATAACCGTAAGCCTTGTATAGAACATATCGACATCGGTATGGCTTTTTGAGTGATAATCCTTTCCAATAGAAAAGGCCGTTACGTGATTGCCGATTGCATTCAGCGTTGTACGATTAACAACCTCATCCATCACAGTCATTTCAAGGTTAACAAGTTTGGACATTGGAGTTAAACAAAGCTGCATTTCCTTCACAATGTGTAGGGCTTTTTGTTCAAGGTTGGCTTTTGTTGTCGAGTCCACATTGTTTTTGAAAACATACACACCATTTCCCGATTTCAATCAATTTGGTCTCATCCCAATAATAGCATATCCACTGTTTACACTGTCACATTTGGTTCCTCGGCCTATTTTGGGTTTTGATTGAACAATCTGCCCAGCGAATGTTCTTGTGATTTCTATATTTTCGGGGGTACCCAAACGTTGTTTTGCGAATTGTCTGGAAGCTTTAGCAAAGAGTCTCAATGATGGTTCTGATTCGGCGAACGCTAGAACAAACTTCTTGTCGGTACTATCCACTGTTTTGAAACTGTCAATAGACACAGCCTGTGCCAAAGAATATTTATTCTCTCCAACTGTTGTCCGGCCCCAATTTGTAGCCATGAATTTTCCTTGAAACCCATTTTTGTGAACTGTTTTCAATGCTATTTCCTCAACATGTTTGAAAATTGCATTTGGATCTCGGTGCCGATTCCTGTCCCTTTCTGCTGTCTTTTTGGGTTGTATCTCCGGCAAGTGTTTGTAAGTCTGGTGGATTGATGATGGTGCTGCGTTTTGGAGAAAATTTGAAGTCATTTTCTTTCTCTCAGTCTCCCCATGTTTCCTCTTTGTTTTTTGCTTTATTGCTTTTGCTGGCAATTGCTTTGTTGTTGTTTTGAATCCCATTGTTGTTGCCGGGACGAATTGCTGTTGGAGGAGGAGGACGACTAATCGATTTGCGGATGGAGTGGGAGTTCAATTGTCGTTGCCGTTGCCGGGATGAATTGCTGTTGGATGACGACAAATCAATTTGGCGTTAGAGTAGATCACCAATTTCCGTTGTTGTTTCTAGGAGTAGGAGCGATTCAATGCCAACGATTCGTTGCCGCTTGCTGGTGGAGGGGGAGCGACGTTGGTGGATTGCTGGTGGAGGAGGAGGAGCGATTCAATGCCAACGATTCGTTGCCGCTTGCTGGTGGAGGGGGAGCGACGTTGGTGGATTGCCGGTGGAGGAGGAGGAGCGATTCGATGCCGACGATTCGTTGCCGCTTGCCGGTGGAGGGGGAGCGATGTTGGTGGATTGCTGGTGGAGGAGGAGGAGCGATTCAATGCCAACGATTTGTTGCCGCTTGCCGCTGGAGGGGGAGCGACGTTGGTGGATTGCCGGTGGAGGGGGACGAGCGATTTGATGCCGATGATCCGTTGCGTATCGATTGGTGTCGAATCGTATGGATCGATTCGTGTTGCAGACCGATTCGTGTTGCAGATTGATTGGTGTTGGATCAATTGGTGTTGGAGCGATTCGTGTTGCAGATCGATTCGTGTTGCAGATCGATTGGTGTTGGATCGATTGGTGTTGGATTGATTTGTTTTACAGATCGATTGGAGGAGCGTTTCGGTGATTTGCTGGTGCCGAGCGCCGGTGGAGGAGAAGCGTTTCCGTGATTCGTTGGAGGAGCGTTTCGGTGATTCGTTGCCGAGCGCCTGTGTACGAGGAGTGATTGCTGCTGTTGCTCTCGCTGCTGCTTTCCGCTGTTGCTCTCGCTCCTGCCGCTTTCCGCTGTTGCTCTCGCTCCTGCCGCTTTCCGCTGTTGCTCTCGCTCCTGCCGCTTGCTGCTGTTGCTCTCGCTCCTGCCGCTTGCAGCTGCTGTTGCTCTCGCTCCTGCCGCTTTCCGCTGTTGCTCTCGCTCCTGCCGCTTTCCGCTGTTGCTCTCGCTCCTGCCGCTTTCCGCTGTTGCTCTCGCTCCTGCCGCTTTCCGCTGTTGCTCTCGCTCCTGCCGCTTGCTGCTGCTGTTGCTCTCGCTCCTGCCGCTTTCTGCTGTTGCTCTCGCTCCTGCCGCTTTCCGCTGTTGCTCTCGCTGCCGCTTGCTGCTGCTGCTGTCGCTGTCGAATCGACGAGTTGTTGCCGCCGATCCTATTCAAATAGATGATATGATAATTGAACAAAATGGGTGAGTATTTATTGATGTACTACATAGAGTAAATAATAACAACAGAATAATATAATGTACATGCCGATCGATTCATAACTATCACCAACAGGGAAAATTCCGCGCACCTACAGGGAAGAATGGACGTTGGAGTGGAAGACCAATTGCCGTTGCTGTTGCCGTTGCCGGGACGACGTTGGTGTTGCGGATCGATTTGTGTTTTGGATTGATTGGTGTTGCAGATCGATTGGTGTTTTGGATCGATTGGTGCAATGCCGGTTGCTTCGATGGTTGCTGCGATCGTTCGTTGCCGATGCCGATGCCGGTTGCTTTGATGGTTGCTTCGATCGTTCGTTGCCGATGCCGGTTGCTTCGATCGTTCGTTGCCGTTGCCAATGCCGTTGCCGATGCCGGTTGCTTCGATCGTTCGTTGCCGTTGCCAATGCCGTTGCCAATGCCGGTTGCTTCGATGGTTGCTTCGATCGTTCGAAAATAAGAAGAAAAACAGAAGGGAGAAAATACATTATCAGCAATGCCGGAGGCAGTATAATCATTGTCTATCTCTATCATTCGTACCGTTGCTTGTTAACGTTGTTGCCGAGACGTTGTTGCCGATTCTTCGATTCTTCGATGCGATGCTTCCGATTCGATGGTTGCGCAGCCTTCTTACTCCTCTGTCACGAAAAACAGTACCAAGAGCCTGTTGATATAGAAGCAATGGATGCAGATTTATTGCTTTCAAGACATATATGTTTGTGTGCACCCAAACAATATCTATCCAGCAAACCACCTCTTGTCCAATGCGAGCTAATTCTTTTTCCAGTACAAGGCTGTTATTTCAGACTAAAATATTCGAGCACGGATTACCTGCCTAATGCTGATCAACGATCAAGGGATCATTGAACAGGATTAAGTGGAATCCCACGTTCACAGACGGAGTGCCAATTACTAGCAACTCTACTCAAATAAGACGGGTAAGATTATGGAGAAAAAGTGATTTTTTTTGTCGCGAGGTAGAAAATAAAATTACTGTGTGTTTGTGTGAGAGAGTTTTTTTTTTTTTTTTTTCGCGTACGATTTTCTTTTTCCTTGTAGATCATGTAGAATTCTACATGATTTGGTACAAGTGTAGAATCCTACACGTTTTTAGTAGTACTGTGATCCGTTTGAATTTTTTGAACAGTCGAACGTTAGATTTTTTAACGTTCGAACGTTAGAATTAATTTGGAATTAGTACTGAATCTACATGCTAGCTAGTACTGTGCTGTATGTGATCCGTTTGAATTTTTTGAACGTTACGTTCGAACGTTCGAACGTTCGAATTCCAAATGTGATCCGTTTGAATTTTTTGAACGGTCGAACGTTGGAATTTTCTTCTTAGTACTGAATCTACATGCTAGTACTGAATGTACGTACATGGTACAGGGGGGTAAACAACTTGCGAGAAGTCCACATATACGAACAAATAATTAATGAATTTGCGAACAGGATGTAACCCTAACCATATTGGAAACAACTTTGCCACACAGAATGCCAAAAATGATGTGGTTGGACTCTCCAAAGGGCAAGCATGAGGGTATTTTTGGTGCAATTGCAGGGCACAAACTAACTTATTGGATAGTAATGACTCCAAAAGTATCCGGTCCAAGCAATGAATACATTCATCATGACTCATCAAATGCATATTGGGAATAACTTTGTCACACAAAATGCCCAAAATGTTGTGGTTTGAATCTACAAATGGCAAACATGGGGGTATTTTTGGTGCAATTCCAGGGCACAAACTAACTTCTTATTGGGTAATGACTCAAAAAAGAATCGGGTCCAAGCCATGAATACATTCATCATGACTCATCCAATGCATATTGAGAACAACTTTGTCACATAGAATGCCCAAAATGTTGTGGTTTGACTCTACAAATGGCAAACACGGGGGTATTTTGGGTGCAATTCCAGGGCACAAACTAACTTATTCGGTAATGACTCAAAAATTATCTGGTCCAAGCCATGAATACATTCATCATGACTCATCAAATGCATATTGAGAACAACTTTGTCACACAGAATGCCCAAAATGTTGTGGTTTGACTCTCCAAATGGCAATCATGGGGGTATTTTTGGTGCAATTCCAGGGCACAAACTAACTTATTGGGTAATGACTCAAAAAGTATCGGGTCCAAGCCATGAATACATTCATCATGACTCATCCAATGCATATTGGAAACAACTTTGTCACACAAAATGCCCAAAATGTTGTGGTTTGAATCTACAAATGGCAAACATGGGGGTATTTTTGGTGCAATTCCAGGGCACAAACTAACTTCTTATTGGGTAATGACTCAAAAAGTATCGGGTCCAAGCCATGAATACATTCATCATGACTCATCCAATGCATATTGAGAACAACTTTGTCACATAGAATGCCCAAAATGTTGTGGTTTGACTCTACAAATGGCAAACACGGGGGTATTTTGGGTGCAATTCCAGGGCACAAACTAACTTATTCGGTAATGACTCAAAAATTATCTGGTCCAAGCCATGAATACATTCATCATGACTCATCAAATGCATATTGAGAACAACTTTGTCACACAGAATGCCCAAAATGTTGTGGTTTGACTCTCCAAATGGCAATCATGGGGGTATTTTTGGTGCAATTCCAGGGCACAAACTAACTTATTGGGTAATGACTCAAAAAGTATCGGGTCCAAGCCATGAATACATTCATCATGACTCATCCAATGCATATTGGAAACAACTTTGTTACATAGAATGCCCAAAATGTTGTGGTTCGACTCTACAAATGGCAATCATGGGGGTATTTTTGGTGCATATTAATTTCCGATGCGCCGTGGGAATCGATATGCCGTGGGAATCGATTACTTAGATGGATACGGGACTCATTGATTCATGCGCATAGGAAATCTACCCTTTGGTAGCTTTGGTACTTCTGGTCACGAAAGGAATTTAATAGTGCAATTCCAGGGCACAAACTAACTTATTGGGTAATGACTCAAAAAGTATCGGGTCCAAGCCATGAATACATTTATCATGACTCATCCAATGCATATTGGAAACAACTTTGTTACATAGAATGCCCAAAATGTTGTGGTTCGACTCTACAAATGGCAATCATGGGGGTATTTTTGGTGCAATTCCAGGGCACAAACTAACTTATTGGGTAATGACTCAAAAAGTATCGGGTCCAAGCCATGAATACATTCATCATGACTCATCCAATGCATATTGGGAATAACTTTGTCACACAAAATGCCCAAAATGTTGTGGTTTGAATCTACAAATGGCAAACATGGGGGTATTTTTGGTGCAATTCCAGGGCACAAACTAACTTCTTATTGGGTAATGACTCAAAAATTATCTGGTCCAAGCCATGAATACATTCATCATGACTCATCAAATGCATATTGAGAACAACTTTGTCACACAGAATGCCCAAAATGTTGTGGTTTGACTCTCCAAATGGCAATCATGGGGGTATTTTTGGTGCAATTCCAGGGCACAAACTAACTTATTGGGTAATGACTCAAAAAGTATCGGGTCCAAGCCATGAATACATTCATCATGACTCATCCAATGCATATTGGGAACAACTTTGTCACACAGAATGCTGTAAATGTTGTGGTTTGACTCTACAAATGGCAATCATGGGGGTATTTTGGGTGCAATTCCAGGGCACAAACTAACTTATTCGGTAATGACTCAAAAAGTATCTGGTCCAAGCCATGAATACATTCATCATGACTCATCCAATGCATATTGGAAACAACTTTGTTACATAGAATGCCCAAAATGTTGTGGTTTGACTCTACAAATGGCAAACACGGGGGTATTTTTGGTGCAATTCCAGGGCACAAACTAACTTATTCGGTAATGACTCAAAAAGTATCTGGTCCAAGCCATGAATATATTCATCATGACTCATCCAATGCATATTGGAAACAACTTTGTCACATAGAATGCCCAAAATCTTAAGGTTTGAGTCTCCAAATGGCAAACATGTGGGTATTTTTGGTGCAATTCCAGGGCACAAACTAACTTATTGGGTAATGACTCAAAAAGTATCTGGTCCAAGCCATGAATATATTCATCATGACTCATCAAATGCATATTGCGAACAACTTTGTCACATAGAATGCCCAAAATCTTAGGGTTTGACTCTCCAACTGACAAACATGAGGGTATTTTTGGTGCAATTCCAGGGCACAAACTAACTTATTGGGTAATGACTCAAAAAGTATCCGGTCCAAGCAATGAATACATTCCTCATGACTCATCAAATACATATTGGGAACAACTTTGTCACACAGAATGCTGTAAATGTTGTGGTTTGACTCTCCAAATGGCAAACATGGGTGTATTTTTGGTGCAATTCCAGGGCACAAACTAACTTATTCGGTAATGACTCAAAAAGTATCTGGTCCAAGCCATGAATACATTCATCATGACTCATCCAATGCATATTGGGAACAACTGTGGCACATAGAATGACCAAAATCTTAAGGTTTGACTCTACAAATGGCAAACATGGGGGTATTTTTGGTGCAATTCCAGGGCACAAACTAACTTATTGGGTAATGACTCAAATAGTATCGGGTCCAACCCATGAATGCATTCATCATGACTCATCCAATGCATATTGGAAACAACTTTGTCACATAGAATGCCCAAAATCTTAAGGTTTGACTCTCCAAATGGCAAACATGGGGGTATTTTTGGTGCAATTCTAGGGCAAAAACTAACTGATTGGGTAATGACTAAAATAGTATCGGGTCCAAGCCATGAATGCATTCATCATGACTCATCCAATGCATATTGGAAACAACTATGACACATAGAATGCCCAAAATCTTAAGGTTTCACTCTCCAACTGACAAACATGAGGGTATTTTTGGTGCAATTCCAGGGCACAAACTAACTTATTGGGTAATGACTCAAAAAGTATCTGGTCCAAGCAATGAATACATTCCTCATGACTCATCAAATACATATTGGGAACAACTTTGTCACACAGAATGCTGTAAATGTTGTGGTTTGACTCTCCAACTGACAAACATGAGGGTATTTTTGGTGCAATTCTAGGGCACAAACTAACTGATTGGGTAATGACTCCAAAAGTATCCGGTCAAAACTATGAATACATTTATCATGACTCATCAAATGCATATTGGGAACAACTTTGCCACTCAGAATGCCCAAAATGTTGTGGTTTGACTCTCAAAATGGCAAACATGATGAGGGTATTTTTGGTGCAATTCCAGGGCACAAACAGTCTCATTTGGTAATGACTACCAAAGTTTTTGTACCAGGCCATGAATGCATATCACATGACTTACGAAATGCATGTTGGGAACAACTTTTAAATGCATATTGGGAACAACTTTGACACACACAGTACAGACAATGATGTGGTTTGTAGATACAAATGGCACACAAGACAGTACGGTATGTTAGGTGCAGCAGTCTACGAGATTCTACATGTGACTAGAGGATTGAAATACATAACCTTAGTGTGATCAAATGTTTCCCTTCTGAAAAAATTATGGCGCGGGAGGGGTGGCTGGCACAGGTACGTGATCTACTGCTACAAATATAACAGCGCGCCCAAAACCAGACAACACACAGAAGATGTTCGGGCAAACAACATAGTACAGAACCCACGGAAAAATTCTACACACAAAACATCGTACACATACTACACGAAACACCGTACACACACACACACACACGACACACACAACACACACAACACAAAACACCGTACACAACCCGACAAATTATTAGTACACACACAAAACAACACAAAAAGAAACACATGATTCTTGATCGACACCGTATTCAGAAAATAAAATAAAAAAATATGAATGCTATCGGAAAGACACGACGAAGCAAAAAATCCGAGGGGAAGACCCTTCGAAACAACAAAACCATCCGGCCCGGTGATCATCAAAATACAGGGGACAACAACGGTAAGAAAAAAAGAGTGAAAACAAACACCGCAATTACTAACAAAGTGTGTAACAGTAATACCACAACTATGAACGCATCAAAGGGCAACAGTAAAAAAAATGGTTCCGACAACAGAATTTCTACTACTACAAACACGGAAGAACAAAACACCATCAACCAGAGTAACGAACCAGCGCTGACCATTACCAACACAACCACCACTACAGTAACGAACCAACAGAAAGAAGGAACAAAAACCAATGTGGTAGAGAAAACATCTAACAGAGAATGCTACAATTTAGAGGATGTTGCCGAACATGTCATGAAAAATATCCAATATGACAAATTGGCAGAGGAAGTGGCAAAACACTTACGGAAACAAGAGAGGGAACCACATATAGGGGTGGGAAAGGTAGTAATGGTACCTAAACAAACGGAGGCAACCATGCAGGGAGAGGGGAGTTACAATGCCGGCGACACAAGAGAACGAGCAGTAAGTACAATTACAGACGAATATGGACTTATAATAGACAACGATATGCTTAAGGCTTTGAGTGATATGACTGAAAGAGTGGAGAAGCAGCTAAGGGATTACGTCAAAAAACATTGGTACCCCAACATGAAGTTCCCTATCAATGACAAGGTAACGGCGCTTGTAATAAATAAAGCTGTTGGAGAAAGTGCGGTTATGAAGCCACCAAATATTCCACTTGCGGCATTCTGTTCCTTTTACAGGAAACGAGTAGGGACAGTACTGACTGCATTGAGGCACAACTCACAAACATTAGCGAGAAAAAACTGGATAGGTAAATACAGGTGGGAGAATTGGTTGTTGAAATTAGAAATTTGAGAATCTATTTTTGGTCCGACAACACTAACATGCTGCCCGTTGATACTTATGATACTTCCGTACAGACGATTACAGAAAAGGTCGAGTCCCTATCACATTCCCTGGTACTGTTGCAGTTATTCAAGACACAGAATATGAAAACACAGGTATTTTAAACCCTCAATACAGAACATACAAAGACGCGGAAGATGAAGATTTTTATTATTTTGTTACAAGAATCATGTCGGCAATCAATCCGACAAATTCCAATTTCAAACAACGGAAGGAGAGGCACTTGCTGAGTGATATATTTACTATAGCAGATGAAGCATTTGCATTGGTACTAATCTACAATGAGCATCATGTATGGGTGAACCAGCAGCGGCGAAAGGGTGATGCCACGATTCCGCGACAAAAAAAAAAATTCTGCGATTCAGACAGTGGAAGCAGAAATGGATGGATGGAGGAAGGTCGCGAGTTGTTCAGTGACTTGTGCGACAAAATTGGCGAGATGCGAAAACACCCAGAAACAGGAAGGAAATTGGAAGAAATGATGAGGGACAGATTTAGGAACGAAAGTTCGACAAATTACACCAACAATAAGCAGGGCGATGCAAATATTACTAGTAGCAGCTCCACTAATTGTAGTGGACCAAAAAAGAAAAAGAAAAGAAACGTCTATATTGATCCGGCAATAACAGCATTGATGAATGAAAGTTTATCTATGGGTGAACTAATGTAGAAAATAACAGTACATACATAATACAAAACTACTACTAATCTTGAACTTAATTTTGAGAATATTAGAAATAATGGAGGATTCGTAATACGTCGCAATAGGAATAAATCAAGCATAATAGAATCTACATTTTAAAAAGGGAATATTGTAGTCAAGAAATAGAATTCACAACTAGGGGAGCAGAATCGAATTGTTGTTTGGTAGATTAATATTTTGGAATTAATACTGACTCAAGATTTCTTTTTTATTCGTGAATAGAAGTTAGTGTTGTTCGTACAGAATAATAATTCGGTTCTGCTAGAGACTGAAATAAATTATTTTTATTTGAGAGTAGAGTAATGTGCATCACGCGCACAGAAATAGTGCTGAGTTTACATATACCCTTATACGATCGTCGCGAATTTCAGGGTGTCCAGAAATATTGCCGTGTTAAAATCACGCACAAAATTTGTGCGCGAGAAGTAAATTCGAACCCCGCGAAACAGTTCTCGGACGTTGGCATAGTGGAAGGCTTGAATGCGTTTGAAGGAATTCTAAGAGGACAGGATGTGACAATTCACACGGTCCACCTGAATCTCCTATACCAACAGATGCCCACACAACGAATGGTACGATGACAACTTCTTGTGGAGGAGTTTCATCCCATAGTAAAACACGTTGCTGGCAAGGTAAATGATGCAGCAGACGCACTGTTAAGACTGGACATCACAGAGGATCCAGCAGATACAGTGGAATGGCTAACACCAAATAAGCCCCTCACCTATGCGGACGAGGAAGAACACCTCCGGCAACTACTGTTCCCACTTGGAGAAGAATTACCGGAATAATTCCAGGGCAATAGTGCATTCCCACTTGCTCCGGACATGATCCAGTTCTACCAACAAAAAGACACAACAATTATGAGTGCTCTGGAAAAGGACAAACACCTAACCACAAAAACTGTGGAAGCTGAAACATGTCTTCATATATTCCAGACTATCTTCTTTTGTGGATTTGGCAGATAATCTGAAGATTGGTCAAGAAGTCAAAAGAATCAATTCTGGAAACAATTGATAGAAGAAGCAAAATAAGAAAAAACCTTTGCTGGCACAGCAGTAAATCATAGTAGTGCCATTTATTCTTTTGTTCAGTGAGTCAGTATGGAGGGGGAAATGCCCAGTCTCAATTGTTTAACTGTTTTTCCATGATTTGCTGTAGGTTTGATCTTGCCAGAGATCAACTTGCTGAGATCAACTTGCTATTGTGGTTGGGCTTGCTGCCATTTGGAAAATATGGCACTACATGCAAATGACTGGTGATTGCAATCCACTGTACAATACAAATGATATGCACATGGGGAAAAATTAGGAAATAATGATAAACAGAAAAATCTGATACAAACTGATAGTACTTCTTAAGTAGCGCTCGCTTGTTTACTTGAGCTCGTCACGTATCAACCCAACACATTCTAAGAGAAAGAGCATAATGCCCAACAGCTTATACTAGTACCAACCATGATAAGATGTATTGCAATAGAAGTCTCATTTATTGAGATATTATGCATGACGGAGGATACACCAGATAATAGAAAACCTGCAGTAAGTCTGGATGCGCAAGAAAAGGCACTATGTACCAACATGGTGAATAAACTAGCTGGTAAGCAGACCGGAAAATGTGATGATAGTGAAAATGTCACGAGAGCTGGTAATTGCAATAGGATTACAGGTAATTATAATCACACTGAAAGTCTCATTCCAGCCAGTAAATCAGTCAGGAATACCAGTAATTATCAGGAAGAACATAGTGAAATCACCGGTAATTATTATGGAAATACCGGTAATTATTATGATAGTGAAAATATCATCGATACCCGTAATCATGAAGGAATCACTGGCTATAGGAATAAGAAGACTGCGGATTTTGTTCCCACTGGGAGCAATGCCCCAAGTATGGGAAAATACCACAGCATGGCCGGTAAACATGATTATCCCATTAGAATTGCTCACAGTGTACCCCTCCATGCTAAAAAGACAGTTGGCACAAGCCAAACCTCAAGACTGGCAAGAACACCACCATATATGAATGAAAGGGTTAGGTTCATTCTAGCAAATCAGAATCAAGCAAAATGAAGAAATTAACAAGCTAAACATCACACTAGTGACTACACAAGGATTAACATGGGTGACTCAATGAAACAATTGGATCAAGGGAGGAATAGTAAACAGGTTTCAGAGAATATGGTTGGATCAAGAGACCTTCTTATGCTCATACTTGTAATTAACTCTACTTTAACTTTGAGATACAAACCAGCGCAATTCAAGCTGAGATTTTAATATCAATATCAATGTATGAATTAAAGTTGCATGCTTTTCTAGTGAGCAAAGTGCTCTTGATAATGGTGCTATTGCTGTTAGGCAAGTGGTTTGATTTTCAGTGGTGTTTCCTCTTTCTCTCTGTCAACACCTTTCATAGCTAACACATAATTGGGCCTACACACCAACAAGATAAGACACAGCACTGTTCAAAGTGAACATTTATTAGCTGCAATCCTGCTCAATGAAAGTAGCGCCGATGCACAGTCAAGATGTTTTTTACCATGCTGGTGCTGCTGCTCAATGGTTTCTGTTCCTCACTACTACTACTACTAGTCTTCGTGAGTTTACTGATGAAAGTGATTTGTCTACTAGATGCTAGTTACTAGCAGTTTTTCCAGGGCCAAAACAGGCACCTCTGGCCACGCCCTGAAGGCCAAGAACGGCACACTTCACGCTCAAACTCTTCATACTGTTAATGCATTTCAGATGAAATAATGATAGAAATAGGAAATGTCATGCCAACTACCGGTAGTACCGTACACACCACGTCATACTGTGATCTCTTTCTCGTGCCCAGAAAAAATCATGCAATCTGGAACACTATTGAACAAAATAATAGAAAAAATATCGAAAACTTGGTGCGGAATTTTGGTAGCCAATCAAAATATCTGATTCGAGCTTTGCTTTTAACAGAGCGAAAATGCAATCTGTTTTCATTGAGATTTGGTTTACTATTTCCGTAGACTTGGTTTGAGCCAAAACGATAAAAAAATGGAAGCATAGTGGTTTTCGTCTTCTTTGGTTCATACCGGGTAAGACTTAGCTGTACCCGTACAGGGTACTGTAAAACACGGATACCGGGTACAGTACGTACGTACTATGCATTATGTTTGAAACGAGCGGAATGAATTTTTCGGTTGATTTTTTTTCCTTTCTTACACGTCTGCGTTGCTTTACGTTGGAAATCATGTGTAACATGTGTACCAGTAGCACGAGACGTGTTGCACGTCGCTAGAAAATAATATTACTATCTTTTGTTAAGTATCTTCCAACGCACAATGAGAAAGCGCACCTACGCATATACAGGGGTATTGGAAATACAGTATTGCCTATCATTGCTATCCTTCGCTGAAGGCGTTGGGAAACGGAGTTGAGGCTTATTCATGTTCCGTTGAAGCATGTTGTTTCGATAAATTTTTTCGGCGAAGCTGGCTTGACGTGCGCTTTCTTTTGTCGTAAGCTGCGTCCACTATCAAGCGTTGGGTCGACTCACTTTTGCGACTATCGCAAAGCTTCACAATAAGAGGTGCTTCAAACAAATTTTCGACGAAAACCTTTTTCTTGTACGGTATGGTAACCCATCGAAAAGATCCGAAACCAATACTAAACGGCTCCCTTCCTGATCTTCTACTGGTACCGCTTTCTTGTGTGATCATCCCAGTGTAGAGCATTGTTGAGTTTGTGATACAATAGCAAAGGTCGGAACAATTAAACGGAACTACGCGTAGTCGTCACTTTCGAAAAGCAACAATGATGGATACAGTATGCACACCTACATCTTCTGTTCTCTCTGAGCAGGACGAGGACGTTGGAGAAATCATAGCTAATATGTTGAGGCAAGAAAGAACTACCTACAAACGAGAAGATTACTTGACTTTGTTGCTCCCCTCCAAGCTTGACGCGGACGAAACGATCGACGCTTCGTGGAGACAGCGAATAGTTGAGTGGATGTACGGTGTTGTAGATCATTGTAATCTAAGGCGTGAATCTGTTGCTGTCGCGACGTATTTCTTGGATATTGCTTCCTGCCGCGATCTGGTCCGTTCCCGCAAGGACTTCCAGCTTGTGGCAATGACAAGTCTCATGCTATCGATCAAATTGAACGATTCAACGATGGTAAAGCTAGATAGCATGGTGAGACTAGGCCGTGGCTTATTCAACGAAGCCGATGTTATTGGGATGGAATCTAAAATGCTCAAGGCGTTCACGTGGCATGTGCATCCACCAACTCCGGTTTGTTTCATGCGTCAGTTACTGAGATTGCTTCCGCCTGAATCTACGCCGGTGTCGAGGTACATCATAGTGGAAGTGACGAGGTTTGTTTCGGAAATATCCGCTTGTCTGTATAAGTTTGTGAAATACCCCGCATCCTCAATGGCATTTGCAGCGATCATAATCTCTATGGAACGCATAGACGACCTAACTCTACCATTGTGGCAAAGGCATCAATTTCTCTATAATGTAGCCTCCAGGACAGGTCTCGAGAGCACTTCTTGGGACGTTTTGCACGCAGCTGATGATTTACGGGTTTCATTGGATAACAATGTGAATTTGCAAGACTTGATGAGGACGATTGACGCTCAATGTATTCGAGCAAATCAAACAACCACTTCGAAGTCACCGAAGGACCATGCGATGGAAATCTCTGGTCCCGAGTCTCCACGAGAAGTTTCGGCCGGGGTTTTCTGAGACTTTTCCATCCATGCGACTATCGCGTAACATAGAGCACTCTTCCACAAGAGGCATTCACATAGACAAGAATTAACCACGCGGCTACTTCCGTGGTTCCTTCGCACATATAGATTAACGAAAACAAACAAAACACAATCTGAAAAATAGTTTTACTGTATTTCGTTTGACTATGATGAAGCTTGCAATCGATCTTAGTCTGAACACCATTCTACTTCCTCTAACCTCAATGAACAACTTCCCTCCCTCGATATTTTCAGTAACGGTGACATTCTCGCTACCCGAACCATACTCACATTGTGCTTCAGTCAAGGAATGTCTTGGTTTTCCTTATTCATCGGAGAGTATCTCCTACAGTTGAATAGCCTGCAGCCAACGACTGTTTTGAACTTCGGAACAGGGCAAGACGACCCGACTTTGAATAGAAATTACTTCTCCCAGCATCAATCATCGTGTGTTGTTTGTATTTCATCAGTACGCAGGACCGAATACTTGGAACAAACTGAAACCACGGTGAATGGCTTGATTCGCGCATTCTCGACAACGAACTGCACTTTCGTCGTCATCGACACAATTATTTGCTTGTTTTCATCGTTTGCCTTCATCGGGTATGATCGCCGTGGACAAATAGGTCACCATTCCCACGAGCACCAAGACAGCATAGACGACCCAGCCGCTTAGTTGGGGAGAAATTGCTTCGGATGACATCGTGAAAGCAACCAGATATCCAGCAACGATTGGACCAACACCTCGTCCGAGTGAGGCAACCATGGATTGCAATCCGTTCATTGAAGCACGTTGGCTGGAATGTTCGATACAGGCGTTCGAGCCAATGGTTGCGCACCCCATAAAGATGCTCCCAAAAATTTCTGCCACACCCGATATCAATCCCAGATATCCCAATTGGCACCAGTTGTAGTCGCTACCGCTGATTGGAGAAAAGTAGAGGCCCAGAGGTATCAATATCCGAAGCAGATTCGAATACAACGCACCGACTCTCACGGCCTGAAGTACCCCCAGCCTTTTCTTGATATGCATGAAGACCGAATATTGTCCCAACACAAAGACGCTCCCAGCAATGGTTTGGACGATCCCAATGTTGGTTTCGTCCAAGCCCAGCCCGCCCTTTGATGTAGAAGTCATGGCAAATAACGGGAAGGCTTCCGACGACGCAAGACTGGTAAAAGCATAACACCACATGCTGTAGAAGTAATACCGCACGGTCGATGTTGTGCTAAAAAACAACCCGACAACACTACCGCCGCCACCACTACTACCGGTGTCTCCCAACCTTTCCGTTGCTTTTTCGTGGGTTCCTTGTGTGCTATACAGAGGCAATGCGGATGTTCTTTCGGAATGCGGAGTTGTGGATTGCACAAGTGGTGTGTTTTCGTTCATCGACGTTGTCGTTGTCGTTGTCGTTGTCATTGTCGTTGATGCTGTCGCTCGCTCAGATCCCGAGAAATCCGAACGATTTTTCGAAAGCGGGAGTTGTTGCTGTTGCATCGCAGTATCATTGTGGTTGTGGTTGTGGATGTGGATGTGGTTGTGGTTGACTCGGTCTCGCCAAAACACATTCCTTTTCATCCAGCGCACCGCATCCCCCGGGAAACACCGCCAATCTCTTCGTTGGTCCTCCGGCAGGGTTTCTTCGACACAGGTCACGACGATCACGAGACTCAGAAACGCCACGAGGGATCCCACCAGGTTTGGCAACAAAAAGGGATGTTCCTCCAAGAGATCCTTCCCCAGCGAGACCAGCTTGGTGGTTCCGTTGTCGTTGTCGTTGTCGTTGTCCCGAACGAAGAATCCCGGATGCTGCCGGACCGGTTCCGACAACAGACCCCCGATCGCCGGACCGATCAGCATCCCGTACCCGGACATGGAGGACATCATCGCGACGCCCCTGGCCTCCAGTTTCGGATCCCCGTGCGCAATTTCGGTGATGGACGTTCGCGCCACGACCATTGTCCCGTTCAGGAGTCCGTTGACGAATCGAATCGCGACCGCCCAGGCAAAGGTGGGTGCCAGGCCAAAGAGCAGGTTCCCCACCACCATTGCCAAAACTCCCACGACGAGGGCAAACTTTCGCCCGTATACATCGGCGCATTGTCCCCACGGGATCGCCGTTGGGATGCGTCCGAGGCGGAAGGAGCTGGCGAGGATTCCCGCGTAGGGACCGATGGTGGCCGCCGTGTAGTAGTACACGGAGGAATACGACGACGACGACGACGACGAAGGATCGTTCTCTCTGTCTCTGCCGTTTAACAAGTGCAGCGCCATGAATCCCGAGTACGGGAATACATTCATGATCAAGTAAAACATACTAAAGGCACTCCCACAGAGTCCAATGGTGGACCAAAAGTGGCGACGGCGTCGTAGCAGCAGTTGTTGTTCCGTCTCGTCGCTTTCGTCGTCGTCGTCGGTCGTCGATTCGATTGTGCCTACCGGTACGTGTACTCATCGACGGTAGTTCCTGTTCCGGGGATGCGACAGCGACAGCGACATCCCGTTGCTCATGATCATGTGTTTTTGTTTTGCTGTCGCGAGAATTTGTCTCTTCGTTCCTACACATGACCGGATTCTGTTCCGGACTAATCCTGGTGCGTTGCTTTCTTGGCAGGTAACTACGGTACTGTGCTACGTAGACGATCAATGATGCGTGTTTGTTTGTGCTTCGTTGTGTTCCAATGTTTTTTGGATTCCACTGGGCCTGTTTTTGTGTTGGTGATCGATTTCGAGGTGACGGATGGAAGAAAGAAAAAAGAAAGAAAGAAAGAAAGAATCAGACCGTACAAAATCTTAGAAATCAATTTTTAAAAACGAAAAAACATTGAGCCTGAGAGGCTCTTTGAAAACTTTAAATTTTGTTGCTATTTTTAATCAAGGTATTCAATAGCACGATAATAGCGTCGCATGTCTCAACAAACGAGACTGCCACTTAATTGTTTTCAGATGTCGTAAGAAGACGGTAATGCGACCAAAAATAAAAATAAGAAATAATGAGTGATTCCCACCTCGACTAAAATAATAAAAGTTCACGAATAAACTAATAAATCTATTCACATAGTGCATAGATTTATTAAGTATTGAATATATTTTTTCAGTTGAGACCGCACCGACTGAAAAAACTTTATTAAATGAATAAAAACAGAATAAACTGGAACGGAATCACTAAAATAAAAAAATCCAATATTTCAGTCACTCAACAGACGAATCAATCATGTGTGCACCTCTTCGCACCTCTTTTGCTGGGCATGCTTGCATGCTTTTTTGGTGATCATCGCTAAATTTGGCCAGCTGAAAAATTGCAAACAGTCCGAAAAAAAAAAGTCCGGAAAGACGAAACAGCAAAACAGCAACAACAGTACTACAACTTCTTGTCTCTCCATCACATTAGACAGCAGGGCAGCACCACCAATGACTACTGTTGCTGCTCTTGTGGCGCATGCTAGATTATTACTAGACGAATTGGATGATGAATCATTTTCGATTCGATTCGGCTGCTCGGCACATAAAAAAAAGGAACAGGAACATCACCAGCAATACCATCGATCGTAACAATCAACAGCATGCCCTCGTCGACTGCAGGCAGAGGCAGGAAAGCCGGCATTGGCAACTACACCAGAGCCGAGTTGGTGAACATGTTTGCTGCCATTAGAGCTGTCATGCCAGCTGGAACAGATGACTGGGATGATGTTGCAGACATGCACGCTGAAAAATTTCCTGGAAGGGATGGTACTTCCATTCGAAACAAATTCAATCGATTGCAACGGAAGAAGGCGCCAACAGGCAATCCAAACATGAGATGGGACATTAAGGAGGCAAAGGAAATCCACCAACTGATAGGGGATAAGTCATATGTTGTAGAAGGAGAAGATAGGTATGAGGTTGAAAGAAACGAGTTTACTCGTCCTCCTCCTCCTTCTGTTGCAAGTCAACCGGTGCCACTTCTACTTGGACAACAAACTCAACCAACACAACCACTCCTACTTGGTCAACCAACTCAACCAACACAACCCGAAAGTCAACATGTTCGACCGCCTGAAGAAGTTAGTACCATTACTACTAGCAAGAAGAGACAGTACTGCAAAGGAAACAATTCGCAGATGATGAATACAATTGCTCAGGTACTAAAGCTTCAGCAGCAGGCATTGGAACAACAGCAAAGATATCAGGAAAAGGCAGATGAAGAGAGGAAGGTTATGATGCAGGTACTCGTTGCTAACGTCAGCCGTGCTCCTCCTAGTAGCGCCAGTGGTACTAGTGGTAGTGGTACTAGTGGTAGTGGTACTAGTGGTAGTGGTGGCGCTGGTTGTACGAGACTGACATCTCCTCCTCCTAGTGGCGGCAGCAGCAGCTGTGGCCTTAGTGGTCCTATTACTCCCCAAGTTACTACTCCCCAAGTTACTAATGTTACTGAAGGGGGGAAGCTCAAAAGGAAAGTCAACAGTCTCCAGCATCCGACTACAGCAGTGACGGCAGCAACAGTGACGACAACGATTCGTTGACGTCAATTAGTTAGTTAGGAATCGAATCGATCCATTAGTTAGTAAGGAATCGAATCGATCCATTACTTAGTTAGGAATCGAATCGATCCATTACTTAGTTAGTAAGTTAGTTAGTTGAAATAAAAGAATTGATTATTAGTTAAGAAACTCAACAACAACACCAACATTGCTCCAGACAGAAGCTTAGGCTACAAACAGAATACAAAAACTCTATTGCAACACCTTAAAAGAGGAAACCAAAACCACTAGAGGTGCGCTGGAGCAAAATGATTCGAACTTGTTGTCGACTCCTCTAAATATGACTAATTGAATGACGAGTAATCGATCGATGATTGATCGATCGATCGACTGACTAATCAATCGATCAAGCAAATCGATTGATCGATAGTACTACAAATTGATTGGACGTGATACGACTTGCTGACTTCTCTAAGTAAATTGTTTATCTAAGTTGCTAAGAATGATGGGCTGAATCGATCGATTCAATGACTCTACGAAAATACGTCATTTGCGGTTGCAGTTGGTACCAAATTGTACTGAGAAGAAGCCATACGACTTGAAACCTTCAGTCTGACTCATATACTGTGTTGAGTATGGTGTTGATTCCAACCTTAGCTGTCTGAAAGTTGTGCAACAACACGACAAGCTTCAGAATGATTCCTCCTGTCTACCTTTTCTTCCAGCAACATGTTATCTTTGAGTCTAGGGAAGCCCACCTTGGATCTGTCTTATCCCCCATTCAGACATCTGTCTAATGCTAGTCGCATCTCTGTTCACTGCAATAGCCTTGCGAACAGCCCGTCTTTTCATTTCTCTGGCCTCTTCCGTAGGTGTACCCTCAGGTATTTCTACAGGAGCTGTCACAGGGTCGTATTGACTACTTCTAAGAAGGTATTTGTTTGTAGATATCTTAAACGCCGAATCAACTACACTTTTTGCCTTTTACAGCTCATACATAGCGCTCCATCTTTTCATACAGCCCATATTCAGCCTGAGTACTATCATGCCAAGACCCAGGACAGTTCAAGACACAAGCCCGGATCCTCCCATCCGGGCAGAAAAGAAATACGCTGTTGACATATGTACCACACGGTCCAACCGTTGTAGTACGGATTCTGTTTGGTCCAGTCGCCAGACTGCCGGATATGCAGTTTAAGCCCGTCGCAGGCAGCCCACACTCTGTGTGGACGTAGAGTTGGATACTTTGCGGCAATATCATCGATGTATTGTTGAATCTCTTCTTCATTTGGCAAACAAACTTTTGCAGAAGGATGGTCTTGTAATGCACAAAGAAGGAGCTTCCTGTCCAAATTTCAGCCATCTGTACATAGGAGAAGCTGTAATTCCAAATGCTATAGCAACTGCTCTTGCTGCTGATCCTCTGGTTCGGAACCAGAATAAGACAAGAGCAAGACAGCCGGTTGCATCAAACTCTCTTCTTTGAACAACATCGTGTTTTCCTTTTTTAAGGTCCCGAATTGATCCAGTGTTCTTATCGACAGTGTAGGAATTGCTAGACTGGCTCAAACAAATCTAGGAGCTCCCTGAATACTACATGGTCGACTCCACAGCAGTTGAGAAGGGCTTGATCATTGCCCGAACGATAGAGATACTACCTGAAAACAGATTGGCTGTATCTATTGCTTAATTGCAATCCTAGGAGTTCTACGATCCCTTCTTTTCTTATCTTCCTCGCCAAGCAGTGGATTGTTGTAATCGGGGGTTAAGTAGTTATCATCATAGTAGTCTCCAAGCGCTTCAAGTAACTCCAGGGCCATGGTGATTGTCGAGTGTTTTCGCGAAAGAGTGTTTTGCGAAAGAGTGTGGTGGTTTCTTGCTGCTGGAGAGCAATGTGAGTGTTTTAGCGAGGATATCTACTAGTACTAGTAGTAGTAGTACTTTGTATCAGCAAAGCCAATCGATACGGTACATAGAAAATTCTGAAAATTTCAACTGCCGGCCATCCTTGAATACTTAACAGGCTTGCTTGCCAAAATAGGCCGGTAGGTGGCGCGATTAGTGCTGATTGAACAGACAGTTACTGTTTCCTATTTAGAGATTCCTAATTCCAAATTATTCGGTTTGCATAGTTAATAAAAAATATTCGTGCGTTGAATCTATTCAATCTATTCACTCTCGAATATTTTTTTATTTCTTTGGTCTTTTATTCACTTTTCCAGGTGGGAATCACTCAATAACAAAAAAAAACAGAAAAAAGAGGTTAAATCCCGGCATATCCGTTGACGTTGAACATCGTGCCAGTTCCGTACGGTACCGTACGGTAGGCTAATATTTTACGAGTAATTACGTTAGACTTACTCGTAACTTACGAGTACGTACCCGCTTCCCCAATACGAGTACGTACCGGTAGGAAGAGTCGTACCGGTAAGATGTAACGGTCATACCATCATTATTTTTTGAGACTGTACCGGTACCCCGGTACAATCGATGATCTCGCGTGCTCGATCTCTGTTAAATAACAAGTTCAGATTGCGAACGGAAGGGATCGTATTATTATTATTGTTGTTGTTGTTGTTGTTGTTGTTGTTGGCACGAGCACTTATTGTAAGATTACTTATTGTACGACAATCGTCGCACGAGTTCGTACCAGGATTACGAGACCATCCCCAACAACGAAGACCACTCCCTGGTGATAATTACTTGTAGTTTCTGTTTCGTTCGAAACATTGTTTCTGTCTCCCAACGAAACAATCATGTCACCTATCCTCTCGACAAAGATACGCTAATTCGAACCAGAGATCAAGGATTTTACACCAATGGCCAAAGAGCCAATCGATACGATACATTCGGAATTTGAGAATACAGTTCAGTTTCAGGCTAGCAGAGAAGTTGCTTTCCATTCCCCTGCCACGATTGATTGATTGATTGATTGATTACAGAGATTGATCGGGTGATTGATTGAGTGATTGTGTTCGGTTTCTGTTTTTTCTTTTCTTTTCCTTTCCACCGAAGCGTCATTGCTTATTTTCTGACAGAAGAACGGCGGAAGCTTGATCCATTGACTCGCTCATTCATTTTCCAGGAGTTGAATCAATCGTGCTTGGGACGAGTGCGAGTATACCGCGCCGAACGCACACATCCTATCCTAAGATTACCCATCGATCCATCCATCGATCCAACAATCCATCCATCCATCGATCCAACAATCCATCCATCGATCCAACAATCCATCCATCCAACAATCGCCACCACCCACCATGGAGACGATGCAATGGTCCGAGGTTTCCATAACCTCTTCCTCGCCGTCCTCGGGGGGGAATGACCAGGCCGGCATTGGCCTCGGCGTCGCCGGTTCCGAAACCGGAGGATCCCCGGCCGCTCCTCCCGCTCCGACCATCAAGAACCATTCCGTGACCTATTTCAACGACCACCTGTATTGTTTCGGTGGGTACGACGGACGCCGAAACCACAATCTCTTGCTCCTGTACAACATTCGAGAACACCGATGGATTCGACCCCACACCCTGGAGGACGAGTACGGATCGGAGCGGAACACAGCCGGAACAAGCATTAATCATGCTGGTGCGAGCAGTAGCAGCAACAGTAACAATGGCAGTAACAATGGCAGTAACAATAGCAGTAACAATAGCAATAGCAGCAGCAACAATAGCAATAGCAGCAGCAGCAGCAGCAGTACCAGCAGCAGCCGCTCCCGAGCAATTCGGTTCGCAGTGGACGGTGACGAGGATGGCGACAGAGATGTTCGAGGAGAGGAAACTGCTACCGAGCGGCAGGGAAACGAAAACGAGAACGAGAACGAGAACGGCAGCAACCACGATTCCAACGACGGAGAGTCGGAACCAAGCGATCCGTCGCAAGAGCAGCAGCAACCGCAGCAGCAACCGCAACAGCAACCGCAACCGCAGCAGCAACCGCAGCAGCAACCAGCGTCCTACACCAGCAATAATCAGCCCTACAACAACAACAACAACAATTTGTCTCGCAACAACAACCGCGGCGGTTTCTATCCAGGGAGCGGCGCTGTTACCAGCCACGAAGAAAGCCGATACGCGTACACGGTCACCGGAAACCCCCCTCCCGGTCGCAACGGTCACTCGGCGACACTCGCCACCGACGAAGACGACGACAACGACAACGACAGCGAGAGCGACGACTTTGCCAGCGGGGGCCAGAGAGGAGAAAACGTGACCGGCCGCATCATCATTCTGGGCGGATGGCTGGGACAGGGTCCCCTGGCGGCCAGCGACATGCACGTTCTCGAGATTGCTCGCGGTGGCAAGCGATTGCGCTGGTACCAGCCGGCCGTCAAGGGCACTCCTCCCGGTCCCTGCAACATGCACTCCGCCGATTACGTAAAGGCGAGGAAGGAAGTATTCGTCTTTCGGGGAGGAAACGGTACGTTCGTGCGTGATTGCGTGATTGCTTGATTGCATGATTGCATGGGTTGATTGTTTGAGTTGTTGCCTACTACACCGTTGACGTACAATGGCGCTGTTTCGTGTGTTTGTGTTTGTAGTTTGTGTTTGGGTTTGTGTTTGTGATTGCACCGTGGTGTCACTCCAACTTTTTTTGGGATACTGTATTCACACCGGGCATCCGTTTCTGATTTCAAAACCGTTCGCTTTCCGACATCCGTTAGGCCGTGAATACTTGAACGATGTTCACGCACTGCACGTACCCACCATGACCTGGCGCAAGGTAGTTACAACGGGAGAGAGCCCCCAGCAACGGGCGAACCATTCGAGTTGCATCCTGGAAGAAACGGGAGAGATATTCATCTTCGGTGGATGGAACGGAACAAATCGATTGAACGACATACACATTTTCGACACAAAAACCTGCAACTGGACCTGTCCGAGGGTCGGGGGAGTCTTGCCGCATCCTCGAGCGGGGATGACCCTGACCGCGCTCAGAGGACGATTGTATTTGTTTGGCGGGAGCGGGACGAGTTCCAAGTGTTTTCAAGACTTGCAGATCCTAGACCGAGAGGAAATGGCCTGGTTGGACGTGACACAGTACGAAACCTTCTCACACGGAAATACAAGCAACAATAGCAGCAACGATCACCATCACAGCCAGATGCATTCCCCACACTACCATCGGCAGCATCACTTTGCACTGCCACCGCCACAACATTTCTATTTGCATTCGCATCAACATCAACACCAACACTATCAGCATCCACATCAGCATCAGCATCCACATCAACATCAGCATCAACACAACCAGCACCACCATCCATTTGCGAACTATCAAGACAATGGGTGGTCCAATCCTCAATGGAATTTTGGCGGGCAACAGTACTACGATTACAATGGTGGTGGTCACCATCAACACCAATTCCATCATCCAAACAATACCAACAATCGAAATTTGAGCAACCACGGAAGTGTAAGTGGCTCTGGAACCTACGCCGGAACGGGAATGCCATACGATTTTCAACAGATCAACAATGACAACGAAAGCAATACAGAGGATCACCATCGTCCGGGTAGCTTCACGTCGTCACGGGCCGACTGGACATCTAGAGAATTGGCTGCTCGGCCACGATCCATGGGTACGGGTGTTATCGCTGCGCCAAATCCAAACGACGAGGACACATCCCCAACCGTTGTCTTGCACGGTCTTCGGATCCCAGGCTCGAGAGCGGGCCACACGGCAACTGCCGTCAATCGCAAAATTTACGTATTTGGTGGCTCGTGCGGTTCCGACTATCTGAATGACTTTTACGTCCTCGATACGGATCCTCCCCCCCGTGCGACGGTGACCGAACCCGCGAGCTCGCACCTGATCAAACGGCGGTTGCCGCATTTTTTCAACGACGAAGAATTTTCCGACGTTACCTTTTTGGTGCAGGGCCGAAGGGTCTACGGACACAAGATGGTTCTAGCCATTGTTTCCGATTGCTTTCGGGCGATGTTCACTGCCGGATTTCGCGAATCGTCTTCCTCCGAGATCGAGATCACGGGATGTACCTACGAGGCCTTTTTGGCCGTGATGGAATATGTTTACACGGGAGTTACTCCCACTGTGCCTTCTCCCATGGCCGAACGAACTATCGAGGATTCTCGCCGTCGCCTGCACAAGATCGTGGATATCTTGGAATTGGCTGATCGATTCTTTTTGGACCACCTCAAACAAGTCTGCGAAACTCAACTCCAGTCGAATGTGCGGGCGGACACGGTGGAGTATCTCCTGCAAATTGCCCAAAAGACCAATGCGGTGCAACTGCAAGCAATATGCGAACACTACATACGAAATCGAGATTCCGATTAGAGATCGATTCCGTGATTTGCATTTACAGATATTATGGCACGAAAGAACGGCGGCTAGGCTACGGTTCGCATGTTGTCAGCGGACCAAACCACCGTACACATCGCTATCCAGGCCGTTTTCTATCCAATATGTAGGTACCGGTACAGATGGGGTAGCGCGCTTCCAACGCCTACCGGTACTCGTACTTTCAGAAGAACATTCCACAACAACACAACACAACACAACACCATACAATACAACACGTTGCCTTCTATCGAGAACAGATTGATACGGAGTATTCATTTAGCAATTGTAATCCTTTTAGATGCATTTTTTTAGAAAGAAAACAATGCTTCAAAGACAAATCGTGAAACTGTTTTGGGAGACTTTGTCGTGATCCGAGCTCGTGTCGTCGTTGGGCAACTAAAACCATTATTTGCAGCGTGTTGGATGTTTCCTTCTGTGTCGCACCAACCGAAACGTGACAATAATTACTCGTAAAACCGACATGCGATGAGGTACGGTACTACTAACACTCGTATTTCTTTTTACGAACGAAAGCAGCTGTTGTTTTGTGATTGCAAAGAGCAGCGGCGTGAATCTCTGTAGTCTACCACCAGGGTATGGAATGGAATGTATGCCAGAGATCGCAAACGACAAGCCGCGTGCATCCTCGCTTCTCTCGATCGATCGGAGTTATAGAATAAGTTTAGTAGTCGCTGAACATATCGTTCGAAGCCTTTGCGGTTTCCTCCCCCTTGGCTGCGGCCTCCACGGGTGCCGGTGTTGTCGCTTCGGTGCTGCCGCTGGCTTCGCCCCCGTCCGATGCCGATGATGATGATATCGGGGAATCCTTGTTGGTGGCGGGCGTTTCGTCGCCCTCCCGTTGAGCCTTGATCTTGGCCATTAGTTCCTTGGCTTTCTCCTGTTCCTCGGGGCTCATGCCCTCGGTCATTTTTCTCCAAAAGTCCGGATCGTCGGCCATGTCGATGTACGATTCCACCGCCAGATCAGCGTACAAGCCCTCCTTCTTGTCGATGAGGGTGCCGAGGAGCGTCGTCGAGATGAGACCTCCAAACATGACCGCCTTTTTGTCAAAAACAAAGAAATAAACAAAATAAACAAATGAACAGCAGCAACAGCATCATCATCATCAGCAACAACACAGAATCAATGATAATGAGTGAATGCGAATGCTCCGCCATACCGAACCAAAGTGAAAGCTCCTGCCGCATTGTTGTTTCTCGATTTTCGTTGCACGCTCCATTCCATTCCAACGGATTCCATTGAACCGACCAAACCGAATTCCAACAGGATTCCAACCCAATCCTTCCGGCACCCAATATAGTATCACAAACTCACAAGTCCCCCCGCAAATACCAATCGAAATTCTTCCAATTGTATGTTGGCAATGTCCGAATCGATGGTTGCTACCCACATGCTTTGTGCCGCATTGGTAATATCGATGGGTGTCGTCGCATCTATCGGCAAGGCACCCAAGGTCGTTGTCGTTGTAGTTGTCGTTGCCGATGATGTAAGTTGCGATTGCGTTGGAAGCCTCACTCCAAATCCCGCCACCGATGGGAGAAGGAAGGAAACCAAACAAAAGGATGATACGAGAGAATACATCATGATGCAAGTGGGTCTTATATTCAGGAACTGAGTGGGAACTTCGCCTTGGTTTCTCGACTTTTTGTTGTGCACGAGTGAGTTTGACGAGGGAATAATCGAGACGGGTGTGTGAAAGAAGAAGTACGATTAAGATAGTAGGATGTCGTAGCAGGTGCTGTAACTTCTGTGGTGTTACCGTAGAAGAAACCGGATCGATGCGTTTTGATTGCTTTCGGTGCTTTCAATTTGAAGGTGACATCAATCGAAATCCAGCCAGCTACCCGGTGGCCGAAGCAAAATTATTGTTTCGCGTCATCACCGTCACCCGATTGATTGAGTCCGATGAGTCGTCTGTGCCGGGTTCCAAGTTGAAGCCAATGCAAAGGGGTTATCAGCTACCGCAGCTGTGTGCTTATTCGTCTGCTCCTCACCCGCACCCCTGAAAAAGTCGCGCAATCTTCTTTCCTTCTGTCCCATATTCTTCATTCTTTGTGTCATCCATCCTTCCTCCGATCCTTGCACCGCTACCAACATTACCGGTATGTACTGTACATCGTGTACGATACGAAACTAATTAGCGAGACATCTCATCATCTTTTTCTTTCTCCCATCCGGTGAAGATTCGGCGTTCCCACCGTATTGTCACAGCGCAAAAGACGACCGACCATCCGAACTCGAATGCTGCGGGACGATCAGAGCACCAATAATTGATCCGAACTTTCCCATGACTCGATGCTGTGCAGAGAAGAGGAATCCAAAAGATAGAATAGAACACACCGGTACCAGTCCTATACCAATCCAGACCAAGAACAAGATCCAGATCCAGATTCAAACCAGCATTTCAAACTCTCCAAACAAATAATAATAATGATAATGATGACGCGACAACGACGAAGGATAAAGCGGCGAGCGCAAGGGGCATTCGTATCGGATGCAGCAGCAGCAGCAGCAACCATGTTGTTCGTGGTCTCTGGCGCAGCGGTGTGTTCGTGCATCCTGTCCATGAACGTGAAATCGTGTCGGGCATTCCAGCACACCACAACGGGAAGGGTTCCATCCACAATCGGGCCGTCGAGAATTTTCCAGCCGGTGCCAACGTCGTCGTCACAGCCGCCGCCGTCGTCCTTAATTGGGCTATACGAGTCAAAATCACCGGTCGACAACCAGCAAGAGGCGACACCGAAACTGCCAGAGAGCACCGATTCGGAGGAACCAACTGTAACACGGACTCTGTCTTCGCAACAAGCAGCACGAATTCGAGTTCGAGCGCCGGAACTTTCTTCTGGCGACGGCCGCGGCGTTGGCATTCTTCCCGCTCCAAGCCGCCAACGCCCGGGAAGGAACCCAATCGCTCGAAGGCTTGCAGTTTGCCCGCGGCAGTTGGAATCCCGTGGCGACAACCGAGGATCCTTTGCCAATCAACGACGACAACCTCTTGGCGAGTGCCGGAGATGCCAAGGCGGTGGTGCAAAACAAAAACAGCCCCCTGCCGATCGCAACAGTGCCCGCGTGCTTTACGACCTATCTGACACGATTTCTAATCAATTACGACAAGGGAGTTGCTGCCTGGTGGCAACAACTACTGCTGTCCTATTCGTTGCTATCCGAAGACCAACGACAAAATCGACTGGGACGAGATTTTGGAAGCTTGGCGGTGTCGATACAACAAGCGCTGGAAACATACCTCAAGAAGGCTGCCACAAATCGCCAGGGGTACGAACAACTCTTCGAACGATTTGCTGCCACCTATTCCGTGCCCGATGCATCGGCGGGTGACGACGAGGTAAAACGGCAGCTCTGTCTGCTGGCCGCCACCCTACCGGTGGATGAACAACCGAAGGATCTCCTAAAAAATATTCTACCCGCTCCAACGACACGGCAGAAATCGACGCAACAATTGGACCCCTCGATATTAGCCGATTTGTCGACATTACTGCCTCGCGACTACATTCCCGTTCTCTCTAATCCCGATGGAATGGTTTCGATTCAGCCACCAATTAGCCTCTATCAAGTAGGCGTGGGCGAAGAGTTTGGGCAGGCGGCTACTGCCACAACGTTTGGACCACTGGCCCTGAACGCACTGCGGAGAGAACTCCCGCGCTACACATTCGACATCTATGCCTTGTTTGGCATCAGCGGAGCAACCGGTTGCGCGTTGACGCATTCCGTGGTGATCCCCTTGGACGTCGTTAAAACCCGGTCCCAGACGTCCACGGAATCCACCATGAGCATCGTCACGGACATTGTCGAGAACGAAGGGATCGGGGGCCTTCTGACGGGTGCCCAAGCAACACTCGCGGGATACGCATGGTACGGAATCAGTGTCTACCCCTCCTACGCCTTTTTCAAACGCTTTTTGGCGCTTTCCGTACTGACACCCGATCTGGCCGTGGCTCATGCCAACGACATTGCCTTGATTGCCGGAGCCTTGGCAGCCGTCATTGCTAGCTTGGGTTTGACTCCCCTCGAGGCAGCAAGGATCCGGGTGGTTTCCGAACCCGCGCGGTATCGAGCCATGGGACTGATCGGGACACTGAAAACCATCGGCGCGGAAGGGGATGCGAACGGGTACCTCTTCTCTGGAGTCATTGTACAAGGGATTGCCGTCCCTGATGACACGCCAGGTGATTTTTGGATCCGTCAAATTTCTTGCCTTCGAACGGGCGTGTGAGTTCATCTACCAGACCTGGCCGATGATGAGAGATGCAACTTGGACTGCGCTAACTGTCAGCCTGGTGGCAGGTGCATTTAGTGGTGCCCTCAGTTGTTTCGTGTCGCAACCTGCCGATGCCGTTTTGACGTACGTTGCGCAAGAGAATAAGGGGGATACCGGAGGGAACAACAAGGGATTAGGTGTATTAGACGGCAGCCGCCTCATGATTGAAGAAAACGGTGTCTCTTCGCTCTTTCGTGGTCTCGGAAGTAGATCGTTGTGGGCCGCATCCATCATTTCTGGACAGTTTCTGTTGTATGACATTTTCCGAAATTATTTTGGGATCAACAGCGAAGACCTGTCCCAAATTTTCCAAATCGATGTTTGATAATATGCTAAAATTTTGAATTCTAAATTAAATCATTGGCCATACAGAAAACTTTCATCATATCACCAACTCTCGACTTATTCGTTGGAGCAGTTGCCCACCTAAAAGTAACTGTCGACGAATTCCTAGGTCACATACCCGATAGGCAGTGCTATCATCCATTGAAGCGTACGGGTATCGGGAGTCGGAAGGAACAATAACATTGGCAAAATTCGTACGAAATGAGCGGTTCTCTCCAATCTTGTCGATTATCTAGTTTTCGATCGATGGGTCTGGAACATCATTGTCTCATCAAGATACACGTACTCGTATTGCAACCTAGTCTACTTTTGAACTGGATAACATTTAAGCTTAAATTTTTCGCGGCTGAAAATCTGATTAAAGTTCTATCAAATCCATAGCCATGTGGCATTCTTCTACGAACTGGCCCTTGCGACTAGGGCGACTATCAGCAAATTGTTTGCTGACATCATATTCTATTCGTTTTCTCCAGACTCTCATCTGGCGTTTTACGTGGAACCTAGCAATTCGATGTTTTCGGGCTTCTGGAAGGTACATTCCGATGCGTCCACCTTTGTTCAGCAAAGAGTAATCTAATAGGATGTTTGCGCTAAATGTGGTGGTTCGGTCATTGCTGTTTCTGGTCGAAGGAACAATCTGTTTCGTAGAGAGCTGCCGGTGTAGTTTTAGCCCCGGTGTGTAAACAAATCTATCCCAAAAGTCGCGCTTCTCTTTGTAGGTCATGGTAGCAGCGGCAGGCGATACACTCGACGCACATATACACTCGATGACCCCGGTCTCATCCGATGGATAGTTACGTGCGGAATGCGACGAATATCCTCCTGTATCTTTTAGGACTAATGTTCCAGATTGCCACCATTCCTTAAAATGTCGATCGAAGACCGACAGAGCACTTTTGCCGTTAGCGAACACAATATTTTTGATCGTTGGGTGCTCCCTTACAAATGCTCGAATGTCGTTGGGTCGGTCGTTTTGGATCGCGCGGTCGAGGGATCCTTGCCGATTGCAACTCGCGATAATATCCCAGAGAGCAAAACCATGCTGGCACAAGATGCTCACTTGATCCTGGTACGGAATAATGTGCGACTCGTCGTATCGGAGATCTGCGCAGAGCTTCATGAGGTCGCCGTTTATTTTTTCCCCGAGGTCCCTCCGAAAGCCCAAACAGTCACCGGCTATCCACCAAAATGCATTCGTTGGGAAGGCAAAATATCGATTCTCGTTTAGCGAGTTTCTCCCTGGATGTGTTCCCAGAATGAGTGTGTGGATGGGTGTTGTCTTGCTGCACAGAGGTTGAAAAGAAGATGTTGTCGCCAAATTTGTCGGTCGGGGCGGTGTCACTATGTTTGCGTTCTTTTCGTATTTGAGTCTTCGTTGCTTTGGTAGACCGGAGAAGAGGGCAATTCCTTCTTTCAATTCTTCGTGATTTACATCTTCGGAGTCTCCATCTTCGTATGCAATGTGATAGTAAACGACTTCGTCGCATATCTCGGCAGCCAAAGTTGTCGCATTTTCTGCTTCGTCGTCGTAGACATCCGTGACTCGACCTACAAAAACACCCGTGTCAAATTTCTTTGCTATGTTGACACCCATGTATCGAAGGGGCGAACTTCGCAAATCGAGTTTCGATTCTTTCCTTTGCTCGGTACTAGACAGAATGGGTGTTACCGGCTCTGTTTTGGAGTGTATTTTGAACTCCGATTGGAGTGATTTGGAACTGTCGGGCGCGCCGTCGATAGTTTTCTGTTCGTCGCCCATCTCCCGATCTTCCCAATCCACGATGTATAGTTCTTTCCTCGTTTTCGCCGACACAAAGTTCAATGGATTCTACCCTGCGACCGATTCGGAAAGGAGGAGATTGAAAATGTTTGTCAGTTTTCGGATGTTTCCATCCTCATTTTTGAGCTGTGTTACAAAATTTCAATCAAACATTGCAGCTAGTCGTTAGCAAACGCAGATATTGCAGAATTCGAGTACATACCTACTACGCAAGTACTATTCTGGACTGCCAATCACAATGAAATAGAAAGCAAGAAAACTCACAACAACCTTCTGGACACAGGATCGGCGCATCGGGTCTATGGTGGTTGCCTTGGATGGCGATATGTTACGCGTGTGGTTTTGTTCAGCTGCTGGAGAGACTGTCTGCAAAGACGAAGTTCTACGGTACCGTAAGTATCTTTCTTCCGTTTTGAAAGCTTTTGGAAGCTTCGGAATTAGCGACTACGAGTACTCGCCCATAGACAACCGATACACTGTCAACTATTGACTCTACGTGTACCTTCGCTCCCGGTACGTACTTACCCCGCAACCGGTAACTATTACTTCTAATACCCATAGAAATACAATAACCATAAGACCCCTGAACCATAAGAAGTCGGCGAAGCTCTGGCGCGCCACACCCAATCAATCATTCGGATACGTACCGGTAAATCTTACTCATACCATACGTAGAAAAACCACAATTGTGGTATTTAACCTGCTGGCACTACTGTGGCACGCAAGTAGCAATCGGTACACTTAATGGTACATACCTCTAATGACTATTCCTATTGTTTTTCTCTGTAGAAATCATGTTGTACCCCTCAAAAAACAGAGGTATGTGGCGCATTTCCATATACAGTATTGTTGCATTTTTAGTGGTATAAGACTCAGTGTAACTCTTAAGGAGGAAACACCACAAATACCACAAGAAGAAGTACTTTACATGCATGTTGTTCTTTACTCTTCTTCTTTCTAAGAAATGTCCCTGGAGGTGCTTTTCTTTTCGCTCATTTTTTGCTCACTTTTTTGAAACGGTGACGGTGACGAACCGATAAGACAACCGATAAGACGGCTAATGAGCGCCGGTCCCCCCTACTATTATTGCTGCTAAATCAGTCCCCTCTAAGCAAGCTACTAGTATAGCTACTGTGTAATATTTTGGTACTGTATTTACATTTGGTCTACTATGTATCTACCTTGGTGGCAACAGTTCATTCCTTTCAATTGGAACGCTCATTTCAATCGTAATGTTTGTCTGATTGCCATTGGATTGCTTGCCATTCCCAGTCAAAATAATAGTAGAGTAACATGCTTGTGTCCGAACCCAGGTAGGGTTTAGTACATGTCTGCCTTCATTCTCTCCTCCATCCAAGGGGGGAAGAGATGGGTCAGAGTAGGGCGTGTTGTTGCTGTTGGCTTGTTTTTCTCATATCTTTGTCATTCAGATTGGTGTTATTCACTGTAGAATTGCCTTTTGAAAACCCTTCCCAATCGAAAACAAAGTAGAGTAACATGTAGGTATTTGAGTTGGTATCATTTTGTACTATTTGTACAGTGATGAACCTTCATGATCTGTTCCATTGGTACCAAATCGTAGGAGAAGAAACCTTCAGTCTGACTCATGTAGGTGTTGAGTATGGTGTTGATTCCAACTCTAGCTGTCTGGAAATTGTACAACAACACGGCAAGCTTCAGAATGATCCTCCTGTCTCCCATTTCTTCCAGCAACATGATATCTTTGAGTTGAGGGAACCCACCTTGGATCTGTCCCATCCCTCCATTCAGACATCCGTCTAATGCTAGTTGCTTGTCTGTTCACTGTAATAGCCTTCCAAACAGCGCGTTTTTTCATTGCCGTGGCCTCTTTGTTAGGTGTACCCTCAGATATTTCTACATGAGCTGTTAGAGGGGGGCCGTATTGACTCCTTCTAATAAGGTAGTAGTTTGTAGATAACTTAAATGCCAAATTCGACAACCACCTTTGCATTGTACAGCTCATACATGTGCTCCATCTTTTCATACAGCCCGTAGTCGGCCTGAGTACTATCATGCCAAGACCTAGGAGCGTTCAAGACACAAGCCCGGATCCTCCCATCTGGGCAGAAAAGAAAGGCACTATTGATGTATGTAGCACAAGTCCAACCATTGTAGTATTGGTTCTGTTTCCTCCAGTCACCAGACTGCTGAATATGCAGTTTAAGCCTGTCGCAAGCACCCCACACTCTGTGTGAACCAAGCGCTGGATACTTTGCATCAATAGCATCAATGTATTGTTGAGTCTATTCTTCATTTGGCAAGCAAACTTTTGCAGAAGGATGGTCTTGTAATGCAGAAAGAAGGAGCTTGCATCCAAATTTCAGTCATCTGTACATAGGAGAAGCTGTTAATCCAAACGCTACTGTAGCAACTGCTCTTGCTGCTGATCCTCTGGTTTGGAACCAGAATAAGATAAGAGCAAGACATACGGTTGCATTGAACTCACGACGACAAATAGAATTGTGTTTATTGTATTCCTTAAACTTCTGAATTGATCCATTGTTCTTATCAATTGTGTACAAATTGAAGAGAGAACCAAATATATCTAGAAGCTCCCTGAATACTACATGGTGAGAAGGGCTTGATCATTGCCCGATCGATAGAGATACATGAAAGCAGATTGACTGTATCTCTTAATTGCAATCCTAGGAGTTCTGCAATCCCTTCTTTTCTTATCTTCCTAGCCAAGCAGTGGGTTGTTGTAATTGGGGGTTAAGTTGTTTGTCATAGTAAGTATCCAAGCAGTGCTAACTCCAGGGCCATGTTGATTGTCGATTGTCGGTTTAAAGAAGAAAGAGTGTTTCGCGAAAGAGTGTTTGCTGGAGAGGAACTTAAGTGTTTTAGCAAGGATAGTGAGGAATCATCAAGAAAGCAATATCAGCAGCAAATTGTACAGTACATGAAAAATTCTGAAATCTTCAACTGCCGGCCAGCCTTGAATACTTAACAGCATTGCAGGCCAAAATAGGCGGGTAGGTGGCGCGGGTACTAGTACTAGTGATTAAATAGACACTTACTGTTTCTTATTTAGAGATTCCGAATTCCACATTCACTCGGAGTGAATAGTTAATAAAAAATATTCATCCATTGGGTGTGCCAAAAATCTATTCAATCTATTCACTGGTGAGTATTTTTTTATTACTTTGGTCTTTTATTACTTTATCATTGGTGGGAATCACTCATTATTGTACACACCGTACATACGAACCTGGTGCCGTAGCTTTCATGTACGAGTGGGCCACAGGACTCACTCAGTCTTGTTTGACTGATTCGACTAATTTTCTGTGACATGCATTTGCTCACAAAATCACTTTTAGCGAAGTTCTAGGAAGATTTTTGAAAATTCAGAGGACCACGAGTGACGGATGCACGAGTACCGGTACTCGTACGAGTACCGTACGAAGTGGTGGACCGAGCCGAATTTTCTCGAGAACGTGCCTTTGCCGTGCATGCTGTGCGTTCGTTCTGTTGCTTGGGTTCTGAAAAACGCCGGGAAGCAGGGATTGCCAACCAACATCAGAATCAATTCAATCCGAATGGGCAAACCCTAATAGGAAGATTGTCACCAGGATGTCAGCATCAATCTTCTATCGCATTGGGACTCGTGCCGGAGCTACCCTCTTCACCGGTGGGGTTGGAACCGGCGCTTATCTCTACCAGACCGATGAAGGAGCGAAGCGATCCATCCAGGCCTATTCGTCCTTTGCTCCGGTAATTTTGCACTACCGATGGGCCGAATTAAAGGACAAGTACCTGTCGCCGATGTCGGAAGAGGACTGGGAAGAACTTGATGAAAAGTACGCGAAACCGACGGTTGCGAAGCTTGGAGAATTACAGGGAATGTATTCGAAATACGGCCAAACATCTGCCGGATTGACCAACACGCTGGGCGATGCTTGGATCCGTGAGTTGAGGACTCTCGAAAACGAGATCCCGCCCAGATCCGCAGAAGTCGTCCGAAAGACGATCGAGGAAGAAACCAACCAAAAATTGGAAGAAACCTTTTCCGAATTCGACACGAAACCACTCGGTAGTGCCTCGATCGGTCAGGTTCATCGTGCCGTACTGAGAAAGAATGGAAAGGAGGTTGCCGTGAAGGTCCAGTACCCCGAAGCGCAAGAATTGTTCACCGATGATATTCATGCGATTCGAACGTTGTGCGAATGGTTCGCGCCGGAACAGGTCTGCACTCTCGACGCCCTCGAAAACCAGAACAAGTCGGAACTCGACTACAACAACGAGGCAAACAATTTGTTGGAAGTATCTCGCAACATGACGCAGCATGGATTTCAGCCCAAGGAAGTCCTCATTCCTATCCCCATTCCCGAGTTGACGACAAAGAGGATGTTGGTCATGGAACTCTTGCCGGGTCCGAAGCTTATCGACGGTATGCGAGCGTTCTACGCGAAATGGGCAGAGGCACGCGGGACGACACTGAAACGAATGGAAACGCAAGCGCGACGAAAGATCGAAAAAGAAGGGATTCCCGACAAGTACGACGGGCCATCTGCCGCTCAGATTGCAACGTACCAACGGTGGGTACGGGTTCGGGATTCCATCGCCAATGTGTGGATAGCGTTCTACAATACTTGTGTGCCATCCGTGAGAAAAAGCGATGCCAAGGATGGCAAACTCTCCTACCTTCGATCTACGATTCCACCTAATACGCCTCGTATTGTTGATTCATTGATGCGAGTTCACGGTTATCAACTCTTGGTCGATGGGTTGTTCAATGCCGACCCTCACGGCGGAAACTTTCTTCTCTTGCCGGATGGACGGATCGGCCTCATCGATTATGGTTCGACGAAAAGGTTGTCGGAAAACGAGCGGATCAACGCGTGCGTCTTGTACGCAGCACTGGCCCGGAACGACAAAGAAATGCTCTGGACCATGGCAAAAATGGGAGGATACAAATCGAAGTACATGAATCCCGACGTCCACAACAAACTCGTCAGGTTCGGTTTCGACTCGTGGGGGAAAGAGGTGACTGGCGGAAAAAACGTCCAACAATTTATGGATGACTTGAAACGAGAGGACCCTTGGTATGAGACGCCGTAAGTGGGATCAAGTCAGTCGGATGTGACTGAGAATCGACAAAATTGTACCATGACGTTTCTCTGACTTCAAATTCTTGTTTTGCTTGCTTTCCGGTTGTGTTTGGACAGGGATAATTTTGTTCTGGCTAGCTTTATGGCGGTACGGATGCGTGCTTTGACCCTAGGAATGAACCATCCCGTAAAATGTTCTGAATGGTGGGGAGAGATCGCGGAGAAAGAGCTACAAAGAATGGGCCTTCCGTACGAATCATGGGATGTAGAACAACTTGAGAAGTACAAGCCAGAACTAAGCATTCAAAAGTTTGACATGGGAGTGTAACGCAATCGCATTATATTTAAAAACTATTTAGGGTTCTTCAGTCTCTCGCAACCAACAGTAAATAGAGTAATATCATAATTGCAACCAGTTTCTCGTCGAGCAAATCCTTCAATTTCGTTTACCCTAGAAAGGTATATGTTACTTTAGCCTTGATTGAATACGACCTTATCCAAAGGATATCTTCGACTGCAATGACGAGATTGCAATTCCAAACGCCTGTACCGCTGTCAAAGGATATCGGAAATCCATCGTAAATGCGTGACGTCCTTCAATCCTACCAAATTGGAGCATGATGTGATCCTGGTCGTTGCGGTCGCAGAGCTGGAAGTTCTTTACCGATGCCACACTAACTCGTCCTCCAAAGTTCAGCACGAAAGATCCGAGTTCAACATTCCACCATGGCGGTCTATTTTGCAATGTAAGTAGTCCAAAGTCACCCGGTGGAGAATACTTTTGTGTATCACTAGCCAGTATTTCTGGATCATAGAAGTTGGGTGGATTCGTCAGTCGTCCATCCTCGTCCATGTTGCCATCTATTTGTAATTGCTTTAGATGATTCAACATGCGATCAGTGGTTGAACAAGGATTGTGGTCTCTGCAGCAATTCTTCAAGTATCTCTTCCATTCCATTCCTACACCATCAGGATTAACTTTTGGAATACAGACGTCCATGATTCTCGGTCGACTTCCTAATAAATTTGCGGTGTAAGTGATACCTCCGTCTTCCCACTCAAAAAAAAGGGATTGATTTTCGGGCTTCAACTGTTTTGACTCACAAGATTCAGCGGCACTGACTTTCCGGTTTCTTCCAGGTGCAGCATCCTGCGACCGCGATCGTCGCAACGTGAGGGGCGGTGAATTGGTTTGATACTGTTCAGATGGGTCTGTCCATTTGTCATCGTTGCGGCTTCTTCCTTTCCGCGATAGCCTTCCAAAACGATTTCGTCTCCGCACCAACTCGCTTCGTCGCCCACCATCGGAAAGAACTTCATCTTCTGGAGTTAAATTAGAACCCAGTGTACCACAAGGAGAACTTGTTGCTTTGTTCAACGACGGCTCGGACTTTCTCCTCATGGCTACTGTAAAAGGCGTAAAGATTTGAAATTCGGTCCCATAAAAATTGCTTTGGAGACGAGCCAATAGACCTGAAAATTGCGATGGGCAAGTCTGTGACCCAACACCATTCGGAAAGGATTTCTGGGAGTCCTCCATTCCGTTTACACTCCTGTAATGAAGATCCAAATCATCTTGTACCGGAAGCGTCAGGTAGTAACTATTTGTCCCCTTCTTAGCTGATGTTCCTGAATTTTCTGTGTGTTGACGACAGCGAGTTTTTGCCATCATTAAAACAGTATCTCGGCGCTTCTTTCTATCATCAGTGTGGAATTCCGTATCGAGGAATTCATTCATTTGGTCAGAAGGACGATGTCGGATGAATAGGCGATACTCGTACGTCGGAAAGAATCGACCTTTCACGCTTTTTTTCGGACCCAATTTGACCCTTTCAATCTCGCATTGGATAATTCCAACGGCCTTGGGACATGGCTTTGTCAAGAATTCTTCGAAGCGAGATATTCTTGGCACTGCCGTATGTTTATCATAATACTGGATGTTGGCAGTCTGCGGAAAGAATTCATCCCAAAAGTCCATGATGGTTTCGTCAAAACTATAGCTATCATTGTTCGAAAGATATCTTTCCAAAACAATATGGTAAGTCATAAAGCGTGTCCTCAAATGGTGGATCAACCGCCGTTTGAGGTCACCATCCTCGCCCACACTGATATTCTTCGACGAAGCACTATAGACGTCCAAATCAATGTTGGAGAGAACACCACTCTGCGTTGCGATGTGTTGGGGTAATGCCCCCGTTTCAGGAATGATTGCTGCAGAAGAAGACGTTGCTCTAGAACCAAGGGGGATCACCGGGGGAACAGGAGGAACCATAGCTGGTGGTTGTAAAGCTGCTCCAGCCGCTGCCATCTCGTCTGCGATATTTAGATGGGGTGGTTCCATCAGATTTCGACGTGGAAAAATCATTTCTGTTTCTAATTCACTGTCAGAGTCATCGGTGAAATTGGAACCTATAGACTCGGCAAGTCTTGCGCTACTTGTTTCTCCATCACTTTCGATATTTACGCCGAAAGAAGGTTGATGAAATGCAGGTAGTAAATTGCTATTGCCAGTTGTAGTATGATCCAAGCTACGGGCCCCATTGCCTCGGTATCGATGAGTGTCTTCGGGAGGGTGAAGAGAGAAGACTGGATGAAAGAAATCAACAGATAGACTAACCGGTGGAGCGGTCATTGAGCCTTCTCCATCGTCGACTCCCGGTCGTCCAAAAAGATGTTGGTCCAGCAAATGACGATGTATTTTCAGAAGGACGTTGGGTGCCCGATAGCGGTTGTCAGAGAATGAGTTGGAACGTGTTATCCGGTGGCGTGTGGACGGTACACTACCTACTGTATGCCATGGATCCAAGCCATTATGAGTTCCTTCCATTTCTGCTAATAAGCGAGGCATCGGTGCCGGCATCAATGGAGCCTGCGGCAACCCTTGACCGTTCATGGATCTTCGTCTCCAATTTGCCCTTCTTATTTTCGCTGCTTCGGATTCGTTCGTTTTTGAATTCGTATAGAACATGGCCTTTTCTTCCAAGTAAGTAAGGCCCCGCTTCCCCGATCCTAAAATTAATTCTTCTCTCATTCTCAGGTCATCGCGCTCGTTGTAGAATGAATCGATTGCCGGAGAAGGTTCTGTTGATGAATCGGCAGCTTGCCGATCACTGGTATCAGTATTATCAGTTTGCTGCTGCCCCTGATGCTGTGCTTGCTGCCCTTCCAAGTGTTTAGCTTCCTTCAACAACCTCCAGATTAAAGTATGGTATGAATGGCCCAAGGAATGCGGATAAATGGGAACGCCCGCACTAACGTACAGAGCACAAAGCTCTTTAGCATCCGCATGTTGTCCGCATTTCTATCGCAATTAGCCCCGAGAACAATCAACAGTAGAGAAACCCTACGTGTAAGTCGTACCGTTCATAGGTGAAATCGACAAGTATACCACCACAAACTTTATTTCACTTACCCAAGCTGTGACGACTTCGGTTGCACACCGAAACCCGTGCATTCGAACGCGCCGAAAGATTTCTCTACAAATTTTGTTGCTACCTTTGCTGCACTGACCAAAGTTTCTCCACTCGATTGGCTTTAAAAAGGATGCAATGCTATGGAGTGAATCACTGGGCAACGACGAAAGTGAATGTTTGTGAAGACTTCCTGTTATCCCTGACGGTGAGGTATGTTGCTGAAAACCCGAGCGAGTATGTGAAGCTGTTTCCATTGCAACACCTACGTTTTTAGACTTGATGTTCTCTGATTGGGAGCATGATCCTTTTTTGTCGGATAATTGTGGATGGTCGTCGACCGTTTTGAGTGTTTGCGTCGTTGTCTGCTTCTGGTTTTGAACTTCACTTGCAGCGGCTACTGGGGGTATATCATCCGAAGCTTCGTCAGTATCTGATGGCACAGCAACTTTCTCAACTCGTGATGAATTCATTGAGGTTTTGAACTCAGAAATGGCAGGACTATTCGGATCTATCTCATTGGCCATGCCATCACTCGTTTCCTGTTGTTCTTTTTCTACAGCGTCCAAAGGTCTTGATTCACAATCATCGGCAACCACTTCACTGATTGATTTTTCATCCATATCTATGTCAATATTGATTGAACCTATCGTGGAGTTGCCTTCGCCAGATTTTGTAGTGTCTAAAGTCCTGTCCATAAAATGATTATTCCCAGTCAACATAACACTTGCGTCCTCGTCTTCTAGTAATTCTGCAGTAAGCGTTGTAGCTCCGATGCTCATCACATCAACAGTCTTTGTCACCGATCCACCAGCTACTTCACTGGCATTAGAAGTCGAACCAAGTTCCTCCACGGCATTGCGATCCTCTAAATCTTCTATGGGTGTCTCGATATCAGGGACCATTGCTGCGTGTTCGTCACCATCAATGGCTTCCATGATGTCCGTTTTCGAGTGACCTTCAGGGGGTTGAGCTTGATCCGACAAACGTGCACCTGCGCCTATTGGTTGATACGATTGAAGGGTTGCCTCTACCTGAGGTAACTGCAGGATAGTCAGGAAGCTATTGTCTTTGTCCACTATTTCAGCGAAGGGCAAGGTCGGTGCAATGGTAATATGACTATCGTCTAGCTCGAATTCAAAAAAGATGTGCTGATGTGAGTTGCTACTGCTGCCAGTACTGTTACTACGCATCGCGTACGTTGTGGCCATCGTAGGGAAAATATTACTTTTCGCACAAAAATAGGGATGCTTCCAGGGCGTGTTTTTCACTCGTGTGAATTTCATGTTGATCCCGCAAACGAGCCCCGCTTAGCTGAAAGATATATAATTATGGATTACAGTATTACGAAGTAATTACTCATGTTCGTTCGTACTCCGTACGCACTCCATATTTTTTATTGTTCCCCTTTAATCTTAACAGCACCAGTACTGGAACCGGTACGCACCGGCATTACGCGCACATCATCCCTGTACTGTAATCTTACGGTAGGTACGTTTACTGAAGAAGTGTAGGTAGATCTTACCTACCGTACCATGAAGTCACGAGAAAGGCACTTGTCATACCGTATGCCTCTACTAGTAGTATGAACAACGCACAGACACTTCAGTCATGAGTCACTGACACACTCCATCAGTCCAGTCACCCGTCATTGACACACTCCATCAGTTATGAGTCAATGACACATCCCCGGTCATCAGACATTATTCAATCCTATTCAAACATCAATAGAACCATCTCCTTGAAGTCTCATCCGAATTCCGATTATCAAAGAACCCCCCAGTTCTTTTCCAATTGTATCACAGTGTCACTGAACTAGCTGAGAAGCATCTCGAAGTATCTCAAAGTCATCGTAGACACTTAAACTCAATAGCACACTATTTCATACACAGCATAGTTCATATTGAATTCAATCCCAATATAGCTTTGAATTTTTTTAATCGATGAAAATATCTAAAAACTTACTGTAACATCTAACCCACCATGTCTGCTGTCGCTCAACTTCAAGGTGCAAAGCATGGTTCCAATCCCATTCAAACCCGCAATCCATTATGAGGATTACCCCACCATTTGTCTTGTGCAACGCTCTGGCCACTCCAGCAACCCCAGGAGGGAATCTTCCGCCCCCACCTCCGAACGCAACTGGTACCACTCTCAAGAAACAGGACACCACGTTCTGTCCCAACGCAACCAACACCAAATGTCTCATTCGCATCATCAAAGACTTTATCAATGCTGTCAGCCCTCGCAATCTTGACATCAAACACAACGTCAAACATTTCAAGACTCGCAAAGTTCTTGGTGGCGACCTCATGCACACTTGGGACAAAATCGTCAGCGATGCCAGAAGCAACATTGTTGACATACTTCCTTGCCCCTTTTCTCCTATCCAATGCATTTCTCATTCAACAAGAATACATGTCAAACGTGACCAAACCATAACACATGAATTGCTTTGCTGCAGCCGGACGTCTTTGCCTCGTCAACATTCTAAGTGTTCACTTACCAGGATCCAACGGAAAGAAACTCTTTCTGGACAAAACCTCCATGAAGAACGCATTTTACCGTCTCATGCTTCCAACCTGGCAGCTGAAATTCAACAAAGCAGGTAATCAGCTCAATAATGGCACCTATCCCTTCCAAGGCCTTGTAGCTTTCTTGGAAAAACATTGGCGTCATCACGACGCTGGACAAGCCACTCGATAGAACAACAACCGTCGCAACAACAACAGCAGTTACAACAACAACATTTATCACAATTGAGCTCCACACCAGCATAATAACTCATCCTACAACAACTTGCCCGGACACCATCTGTACAACCCCCAGTATAAGAATTCCTACACCCAGACCACACGTCCCTACTCAGGATACTCAGGATCATCACATCCATACTCCGGACATTCCAGATCGGCACGCAAGAATAGCCCATATCCACAAACAGTCATCCCCAATGACAACCAGGACCACTCAAGCAGGCAAACCAAAACACAGCCTGTACAAAACACGCTCATGCTTTAGTAAGGTAAAATCCAAAGATACTTATCATCTTGAAATGACCAACGATTTTTATCATGACAACGACGTCACTGAACCACACCTGGAAATGTACGATCATCCTGAGGAACACGACAACAACTACTTTCACAATCACCACAATCAACAAGATGCACCACTCACTCGGGAATAAGACAACAAAGAGGATGATGATGATGGTTGTTACCATCAGGACGCTCCAGATCAGCATCATCCTGATTACTGACAACCGCTGCAGATGGAACCAGTACCTCATACAATCACCCTTGCACGCTTCATCCAAACCATTCCTTCCCCTTGCCCATACCTCATCTTATGGGATTCTGGTTCCAAAACTACTAGGTTCAGTCATCATGCCCTCCCCACATCTATCTTTCCAAGCGTAACCACACCTGTTTCAGGTGTAACTATGGCTGGAGAGTTCGACTCCACCCAACAAATTTTGCTTCAACACTTCACCGTCCCCAAACTAGATCCAGGCAGTAACTCTTTCATCATTAGATGCACACGTCTTTCAAGCACCATGTTGCTATGACATCATCCTCAGATGTCACGTCCTTTGCCACTTCAAAATCATTTTGAACTTTCATGAAAATCTCATCGAAAGTGCCAAACACATAATACCCATGCAAACCTTCCCTCGTCTCTCGCAGATCCCACCACCCTCACCCTCCAAATTCACGCACTGCAAATTGGCACGCCATACCAAAAACAACCAAACAAAAGCTTTGCAGTCACTGACAACAAGACCACCATTCTCAATTACACCTACGGCCAACACGATGTACGCACTGTTTGAGACAAATTCACACATTTGATGCCACAACAACACGATCAACTTCACAATGTACTGCGCAAATATCAAACCGTCTTCAATGGTACTCTCAAACATTATCCTGACAAAGAGATCCATCTCAACATCAATCAAACTGTCAAACCACATTGCTCACGCGCTTATCCTGTCCCACACGCACAACTAACACTTTTCAAAAAGGAACTCAACCGCCTAGTCAACATTGTCTTACTCTCATGTCAAGGTTGATCAACATGGATCTCTCCAACATTCATCATCCCCAAGAAAGACAGAAAAATTTGATGGGTATCAGACTTTTTCTCACTTAACAAAGCCATACAATGAAAGGTCTATCCCATCTGTCCTCTCATACGCAATGGCACTCGCCAAGCTGGCCAACTCGCACATTGCTTGTCACCTATCACTCCTTGGTCAGAAGTACACACCGACTGCATCAGCCCATGGAACGTTGAAATCATCAAAATCAAATTCTGATTTGACACTCTCACATGCATTGGCCCAGTTACCAATCTAATTGAAATCATTTGTATTCCAGGCTCCAAAACAGCAGAGAGCGTCAGATGTATTTTCAAAAATTGCTGGCTTTCTTGTTATCCTTGCCCCATGCGCACCGTACACGATAATGGACCAGAATTCAACGGACACAACTTTCAATTTCCACTTGACTATGCAGGTAGCAAACCAATCAACATCTCTCCTCACACTCCCACAGCAAACGGAATCATAGAATCTTCCCACAGAACAATCGGACAAATCATACGTACCATGATTAATCTCAAACTCCCCCAATCAAAAGCAGAAGCAAACAACCTTGTTGATGACGCAATATCAACGGCAATGCACGCTCCTCTTCACTGCAATCCTGTTTCCACCCTTGGAAATTTCCCCCCCAGCGCACATGTTTTCAATCGCAACATGCTCCTAAACATTCCACTTCACGCAGATATAATCACATTGATCAAACACCGACAAGCCCAAATTGACAAATGCCTCATTTGCACAAATCGCAAATGCAAAAAACACAAATTTATTGTAGGCCAAGGCGTATTGGTCAACATACACAGCCACAGCAAACTTGAGCTTGTCTGCGAAGGTCCCTATTGAATCCTACAGGTTCATACAAACAACACAGTCACTATCTGCTGTGGTCTCGAACACAAACGTATCAACATTTGTCACCTTAACCCAGTCAAACCAAAATAAGATTTATATTTCATGGTAAGGGAGACTGAACAACCCACAGACACTTCAGTTATGAGTCACTGACACACTCCATCAGTCCAGTCACCCGTCATTGACACACTCCATCAGTTATGAGTCAACAATGACACATCCCCGGTCATCAGACATTATTCAATCATATTTGAACATCAAGAGAATCTTCTCCTTGAAGTCTCATCCGAATTCCGATTTTCAAAGAACCCAGTTCTTTTCCAATCGTAGCACAGAACTAGCTGAGAAGCATCTTGAAGTATCTTGAAGTCATCGTAGACACTTAATTTTATTTGATATACTTATTGAAGTAATCCTTAACCACCGAAGGTGGATCTAAACTACTCACCAGTCTGTTTCCAGACTTTAACATCGCCTCAATTGAAGAGAGTTTAAGCCCCAAGTTGTAGAACGACAAATTTTTCAAATGAATCCTGAAAGCAAGCAGGGAGGGTACAAAGAACAAACTGATGAATGATGCCCTAAGCAGAAGCCTAACAGGAGGCAGCTGCCAACAATCATACAGTAGGAAGGGTATACACATAGGAGGAGCAGCGCCACATGACTCCACTCAGGCAGGCTGGTCCTACGGTATGTGGGATGGAAGGAGACAGGAGCCATGGTCTTGGAGGAAGAAGAACAAGGCAGGGCTGGAAGGGAGGGTACAAAGAACAAACTGATGAATGATGCCCTAAGCAGAAGCCTGAACAGGAGGCAGCTGCCAACAAACATACAGTAGGAAGGGTATACACATAGGAAGGGCATAGCGCCGCACTGCTTGGTGGAAGAAGCAAGCAGGCGGTACACTGGGATCATACGGTAAGGAAATGGAAGCCCCTAAGTGGAATTCATTAGTGGGGGGGGGTACAGATGCCATGGTCTTGGAGGAAGAAGAACAAGGCAGGCTGTACACTGGAGGGGTCCTATGTAGGATGGGAACCATAAAAGAACAAAACTTAGGGGGCACATGGGCCATGGGCTTGGAGGAAGAAGAACAAGGCAGGCTGTGCGCTGGAGGAGTCCTATGTAGGCTGGAACTTGAAGTGCGACCTGTGAGACCTCTCTTATCTTGCCGGGAAGGGACTTGAAGAACCGGGTGGAACACTGGAGGGGTCCTATGTAGAAATGGACTCTAATCGAAACCACGTAGAAACCACGGGGCTGTAGGTGTGACGCCGATACCAGCTGTAAGGCACACCTGAAAGGTATATGTAGGAAGCAGGGCCCTAAGTGAAACCACATAGGGATCAGGGGCTATAAGTGAAGTCACATAGGGATCAGGGGCTATAAGTGAAGTCACACTTATTGGTCGGGGGAGGAACATAGGGGAACTTGAAGTTCGACCTGTGAGACCTCTCTTATCTTGCAGGGAAGGGACTTGAAGAACCAGGTGGAACACTGGAAGGAGGTTCCTATGTAGAAATGGGCTCTAATCGAAATCACTTAGGAGCAAAGGGGCTGTAGGTGTGAAAACAGATGCCAGCTGTAGGGCACACCTGATGGTATATGGAGGAAGTAGGGCCTTAAGCAAAAACACTTAGGGACCAGGGGCTATAATTGAATTCACAACTATAGGTCAGGGAAGGAACAGAAGGGAACTTGAAGTTCAACCCGCGAGACCTCTCTTATCTTGCAAGAGACTTGAAGAACCAGGTGGGGTACTGGAAGAAGGGTCCTATGTAGAAACCGGCTCTAATTGAAACCACTTACTAGGAACCAAGGGGCTATAGGTGTTAAAACAGATGCCAGCTGTAGGGTACACCCGAAAGGAATATGTTGGAAGTAGGGCCTTAGGCAAAAACACTTAGTAGGGACCAGGTGCTATAAGTGAATTTGCACTTAAAGGTCAGGGGAGGAACGTAGGGAAACTTGAAGTTCAACCTGTGAGACCTGTCTTAGCTAGTATCTCGCAGGGAAAGAGACTTGAAGAACCGAAGGATATAAAGTATACTGCAACGTCAACTTGCAAATACTTAAGGGTCAGGACTTAGGAACCTTTGAGAAGGGAGGGTTATGTGTATGTTTGGCAACTTCAACTTGAAAAGACTTAAGAAAACCAAAAGGTTAAGTGAAAAGCACGTAGGAGGCTTGGAAACAGTTCAAAAGAACCTTGAGGAATGAAGAACGTTGGGTGTCACAGGGTAGAGCATTGAGTAAAGATACTTAAGGGCCTTGGGGGAGAAGCTTGGAAACAGATTGGAGTGTTAGCGCTTCACAAAAACAGAGCAAAGAAGTAGCTTTGTGGGTTTAGTACTGGTCTACTGGATTCAGTGTAGGTAGAATAAGTACTGGAGTCAGTGTAGAACATTAGTGTTGGTTTTCGTGCTCAATGCCCAATGACGACGACAGTGGCCGACCGACAATGGTGAATAGGAGACATAAAAGGGACTAAGAGAGGCAACAAGAGACTGAGCTGATAGCAAAATCAAAAGGGCCAGGTCTTGGTTCATACATGGAGGTCCTGGTGTCGTTTGTGGCGGTGTAGAAGGGAGCAAGATATGGCAGGGAAATTTTGTGTAGAAATCTATGTGTTTTTAGTACTAGGACATTGGAAATTTGGAACATCGGACAAAGTTGCGCGAGGCAAAATTGTATCGTCGTAGACACTTAAACTCAATAGCACATTATTTCATACACAGCGTAGTTCATTTAAGTGAAGGTAGTATAGTAATACAACTAGTGGGTATGTATGTGGTTGAAAGTGAACTAAAACTAAGATTGTGAGCAAGCTGTCAACTACCCTGTTGAAAAGCTTGTCTTTATTTTCTCAACTCTTGCTGAGGCGTTGAACTTCTTAAATCCAATGTCTTACACAGAGAGGAACTAAGATATGTATATCATCTTCACTTCAATATTGAAGGGCTGGCTGGCGTGTCATTTGGTCTGACATCAGCAGTTCAGATTTTTATGAATTGTGGGAATTCCATTGTGAGGGTTTGAATACCACACTCTTTTGCTTCTCATAAAAACTTCAATTGGTTGCAAAGAATTTTGTGTTCATGTGCAACCAGTATTTGATACTAGGAGTAGATAGTAAATTTTTAATTCGTGTCATATGGTTTGAGGTTCCAAATATTCATCCCTTGGACAACATGATCATCTAGAAGAAGAAGCAAACTGTACCATTCGTATGAATTTGCGTGATGGTGTATGGTCCCTTGCTTCTTGCTTCTAAAGCGCTTGGAATCTGCTTTTCATTCTTCATCATAATTTGGTCTCCAACATAATAATCATGCAGCTTTCTATGGATGTTCTCCTTCATGGCATTCTTATCTATCTGAGCTTGGTGTTTGTTCCTGACAATGTCCAGGTCTGTAATCACCAGAATGGGAAGAAACATATCTCTGTGGAATACATGGGAGCCGGATGTCATTCCAAAAGTCTTGTTGATGGTTGATCTAACAGCAAACTGAGCAGACACAAAGACACTATTGACAATGACTGCTGCTTCCTGAAGGATCTGTGGTGGATTGGTATTGAGCTCTGTTCTCATTGCAGAATTGATGGTATGGTGTACTCTTTCAAGGACAGCATTTGCTTGTGGCTTCCGGACTGAGCAGACTTTGGGTTTGATTCCAAGATTATCAAGGTGCATTTGGAAGTTGTGGCTCGTGAAGTTGGTTCCTTGATCAAAGATGCAATTCACTGGTTTTGGGTATCTGGAAAGCCAACCATTGTCAAGGGCATCGACAGCGATGAGGCCAGTTGGGTTGACTTGTGGCGCTCGAATTATTTCCAGGAGATTGGTGCACATATCCATGATGGTGAATCCATTGAAGGCAATTGTTCCATGGCCAGGGATCTTGATCTTCCAAGGGCCGATTCCATCAATTACAATGGTATCTCAGGGAACATACTGGTTTTCCTTGGGTGGAAGTTGGCCGTGGAGGCTTTGGTGGCTGTTCTTGTACATTTGGCAGGCATCACAACAAGATTTGCAGAAGGCGTTGATTTGGTCTTTCCAGTTTGGAGCATATGCAAATTGGTTGATGGTTCAATGCAATCTTTCCGAGTCAGCATGGCCAAGCACATGGTGGTAATATTTGATTGTGGCTTGTACTCGATTTGGAGGGAGTACAGCTTTCTTTTGACCGTTGGATTCAACAATACGAAAGTTGGTACCATTGACATTCTTGGTTTTGTACCTTGTATTGGTAGAGATATCTTCATTGGCAGCTTGGTCGGCAGCCAGTTGAGTGAAGGCTAAGGGGTACATGGGAATGTCTTCTGGGTAGTTGAGGAACAGGTCAGAGAGAGAGAGAGAGAGAGAGAGAGTTTCTGTTGGATTGGTCTCATCCATTGGAGTCATTTCCAAATCCGTTGGAGCTTGGGATTCCTTCTTTTCCTCCTGGGACTGCAGAATAGGGAACCTTGAGAGGGCATCAGCAATCACATTGTCTTTGCCTTGGATGTATCTAAATACAGGGGGGAATTCTTCAAGGAGCATTCTCCAAGTCATAATTCGGTGACTTGTGTGGTTTTGGTGAGTCAAGTTGATGTGGTTGGTCCACACTATGATTTCTGCACCCCAAAGGATTGGTCTGAATTCTTTGAAAAAATTAACAATACAAAGCATCTCTTTGTTGACCTTTGGGTACTTCCGTTGAGCAATGTTGAGTTTTCAGGAGAAGCAGAGGATAATTCTTCCTTCTTGGATTACCACAGCACCAAGTTGGTATGGAAGGGCTTGTTCGGATCAGGGAAGGCAAGCAAGATGTCCTTTGCTATGACGGCCTTGGCTTTGTTGAAGGCATCCATGAGCTCTGGAGTTGGAGTGAGCGTTCCTTTGGATCTACCAGAGAGGTCTGTGAGAGGAGCAAGAGCTTCTGCTTGTTTTGGATAGAAGTTTCAATAGAAGTTGATCATCCCATCAAAGGACTGAAGTTGGATCGCTGTTGAGGGAAAAGCCAGTTTCAATTGTATCTATCTTGTTTGGGTTTGGTCTGATTCCATCTCTGGAAATGATGTGGCCAAGCCATGGTGCTTGTGATTGGAACCAATGGCATTTGGAGGGTTTGACTGCACTATTGTGGGCTTTGAGTAAGGAAAGGACAGAAGAGACAGATTTGTAGTGAGATTCAAGGGTGTCACAGAAGATTCCGATATCATTTATGTATACTTCTATGTCTTTTAAATGGAGCAGCATCTGTTCCATGTAGCCTTGGGCCCAGCTTGGAGAGCTGAGGAAGCCCATGGGAAGTTTTTGGAGACAATTTTTTCCAAATGCTGTAACAAGGACGTAGAGCCAAGTGGAGGCTTCATCTAGCTTGAAGGTGTGGAACTGCATGCTAACATCAATAAGGGTGACATATTTGAAACCCTCTTCTTCTGTGGAAGATGTCTTGGATATTTGGAAGTGGATAGTGGAGTTTTTTGGTTACTTTGTTGAGCTTGTAAAAGTTGCTAATGAGCCTCCAGGAGCCATCCGGTTTGGGAACTACAAATGCCAGAATTCCCCATTCAGTTGCATAGCATCTTTCAAGAATGCCAAGCTTGACTTGTTGGTTGATTTCTTTTTTCACAGCTTCCTGTTGGTGGAGTGGAATTGGATATGGCTGTTTGATATGGTATGGCTTTGCATCTTGTTAGAGATCAATGCGGAACTCTCAATTACAGAAAATACCTAATAACTTGTCATTCAGGCCTTCGAAAAGTACTTCATTTTCAAGGAGAAACTTAGGCAAGGAAGATTTCTCATGGTATGAGAGATGTTCTTGTTCAGATGATAGCTTGTACAGGTCTGTCTTCTTATACTTGGAGGTGTCATCCGCATATGCTTGTTGAGCAGCTTTGTTGGAATAGCTTTCAGCAACAGAGTGAGGCTCTGCTGACATGACCTTGTGGAGTAAGGACTTATTATCAAAGTAGTTCTGAGGGTGGAAGTGCATGGTCTTTTCATACCATTCTATGGTGCAAGGATTTGAAGTCCATTTTCATTCCAAGGTCTCTCGTGGTTCGGGGACCAATGAGAAGGTGGTAGTTGATGTTTTGGGTGACGACAAAGCACTTGATCTTCAATACTCTCATGGAGTATGATAACACTGGAAACATGATATTCTCCAGAATTATGTAGTGATTAAAAGTGGCTCTACCATTGGTTGTTTGCATTTGAATTGGTTGAGCAACAGAGTGATTCTTGGCTTCAGCAGGAATGGCTGATTTAACAATGAGGTTGTCAGTGGATCTGGAATCAAAGAGAGTCTTCAGGTAGTACTTTCCCAATGTGTCATTGATGGAGTTGCAGACACTGGCTGTGGCGGGAGCAAGATCAACATCGTTGTTGCGGGAATTCGAGGTTTATATTGCTTCAGGGAATTGTCAAAGATCTGAATTATAGTATTCAGCATGAACATCCATATCTACATGGAAGCAATCTACCCAAGGCTCTGGTGGCAGTGTTTCTTCTGGTTCGTTGATGAAGACACACATGTGTTGCTCTGGCTCGTGTGAGTTGTTTTTATAGGATGAATTGCTTGATCGATTGCTGTTCTTGCTATTGGAATTACGATCATTCACATGTGCATCATTGCTGTTGTTATTGTTATTCCTGTTAGGACAGTTTGGATTGTTGGTATTGAGATACCACTGTCCCCAAGTGTGGTTTGCACCAGGATGAATCGGACAAGGTGAGGTTTCAGCTACTCTTGTGGAGGGATTGTTGTGGTTGTTGCTTTGGCTGTTGTTGGAGCCTTGTTGTTGGTTTTGGCCGTTGTTGTTGGTTTTGGCCGCTGTTGCTGTTCAAGCGGTTGTTGTTGTTGTTGTTGTGATTATTTCCATTGTGATTGTTACAATTGCAGCAATTATTGTTGTTTTAATTGTTGTTTTAATTGTTGTTGCTGTTGTTGCTGTTATTCCTGTTTTGGGAGGAATTATCTTGTTGAGTATTTTTCTTACTTTCTTGTTTTCCTTGTTTTGGTATCTCTCCATCCTTGTCATGATCTGCGTAAGGGTGTCATCATAGTAGGGAGCGTGGTAGTTCTTCATAGGAGTCTTTCCATTTGATTGGCATGGATTCAAATATCTGACTCTTGAAGTCTTCATCGTTGATGGCTGCATTCTCAGGTGGATGGAAGCAGTTGTAGAATAACATGGTTGTGGAAGGTAACCAGGGAGACAAACTGGTGTACAGTCATGTTGGTGGCCTGCTTGATATTGTTGAGAAATCTTTTGTGGCATCAATATGCATTGGTGGTGGTGGTGAATTTGTAGGTGATGAAGTCATCAATGGTAGTTAGGAAGTTTTCCACAGTTCGGTTTGCTAGGGCCGGCACATACTCGTTCCACCAGTTCATGTCAGCATAGTCTCTGAGGAGATCAGCAAACGTGTCATTTTGCTAGGGTTCTGTTGTTAAGGAAAGAGATTTCTTTGCATGTGAGAATTCATTAATGGCAAAAAAAGGACTTGGAAAAGGATGCTCCTGCAGTAATGAGAGGTACTTTAACCTTGATAGTCTCCGAGACTTCATTGGTAGTACTTGTGTGCTTGAACTCTATCTTCTCAAGGAACTCTTGGTCAAAGTCAAACTTGAAAGGGATAACAGAGTAGCTTGTAGTAGTCATTACTGAACAATCTAGCAGAGCGGTTGGTCGCTTATTCGTAGTCGTTACTCAAGTGTAGGATAGTAGTATAGTAGGTCGAAGCACCAGTTATTCAGCTGTTTAAACAGGAGTGTCGTATGCCTCTAACTGAAGGTAGTGTAGTAATACGACTAGTGGGTATGTATGTGGTTGAAAGTGAACTAAAACTAAGATTGTGAACAAGCTGTCAACTACTCTGTTGAAAAGCTTGTCTTTATTTTCTAAACGGTTGCTGAGGCATTGAACTTAAAATTCAATGTCTTGCACATAGAGGAACAAAGATATGTAGATCATCTGCACTTCAATATTGAAGAGCCGGCTGGCGTGTCATTTGGTCTGACATCAGCAGTTCAGATTTTTATGAATTGTGGGAATTCAATCATGAGGGTTTGAATACCACAGCAGCACTGTCCACAAGGGTACCGGGTCAAGCCCTCCCACCTGAACACCCAGCCTCCACCCTTATAGCAAACAAAACATGTTAAGACAAGCCAACTTGGTTGGGGTCGCACTTCCTCTGGTGAACCTGTACTGGGTCAGGGGTAGGGGGCTGAGGGTCTATTCACTGCTAACTCTCGTCCGAGAACTGTTTCGTGGGGTTCAAATTAACTTATTGCGCACAAATTTTGTGCGTGATTTTAACACGGAAAAATTTCACGGCACCCTGAAATTCACGAGTACATTGCAACCAAGTGGCGGGCTATAAATAAACTCACCACTATTTCTGTGCGCGTGATGCACATTACTCTACTCTCAAATAAAAATAATTTATTTCAGTCTCTAGCAGAACCCAATTATTATTCCGTACGAACAACACATACTTCTATTCACGAATAAAAAAGAAATCTTGACTTAGAATTAATTCCAAAATATAAAGCTACAAAAACACAATTCGATTCTCCTCTCCTAATTTTGAATTCTATTTCCGGACTACGATACTATTCCCTTTTTAAAATGTAGATTCTATTATGCTTGATTTATTCCTATTGCAATGTATTACGAATCCTCCATTATTTCTAATATTCTCAATATTAAGTTCATAATTAGTAGGAGTAGCAGTTTTGTATTATGTATGTACTGTTATTTTCTACATTAGTTCACCAATAGATAAACTGGCATTCATCAATGCTGTTATTGCCAGATCAATATAGATCTTCCTTTTCTTTTTCTTTTTTGGTCCACTAAAACTAGTGGAGCTGCTATTAGTAATAGTTGCATCGCCATGCTTATTGTTCTTGGTGTAATCTGTCGAACTTTCGTTCCTAAATCTCTCCCTCATCATTTCTTCCAATTCCCTTCCTGTTTCTGGGTGTTTTCGCATCTCGCCAATTTCGCCGCACAAATCACTGAACAACTCTTGTCCTTCCTCCATCCATCCATTTCTGCTTCCACTGTCTGAATCGCAGAATTTTTTTTTGTCGCAGAATTGTGGCATCACCCTTTTGCCGCTGCTGGTTCACCCATACATGATGCTCATTGTAGATCAATATCAATGCAAATGCTTCATCCGCTACAGAAAATATGTCACTCAGCAAGTGCTTCTCCTTCCGTTGTTTGAAATTGGAGTTTGTCGGATTGATTGCCGGCATGATTCTTGTAACAAAATAATAAAAATCTTCATTTTCCGCGTCATTGTATTTTCTGTATTGAGGGTTTAAAATACCTGTGTCCTCATTTTCTGTGTCTTGAATAACTGCAACAGTACCAGGGAAGGTGATAGGGACTCAACCTTTGCTATAATCGGCTGTACAGAAGTATCATTAGTATCAATGGGCAGCATGGTAGTGGTGTCGGACCAAAAATAGATAGCAAAATTCCTAATTTCAACAACCAATTCCCCAACCTGTATTTACCTATCCAGTTTTTTCTCGCTAATGTTTGTGAGTTGTGCCTCAATGCAGTCAGTAACGTCCCTACTCGTTTCCTATAAAAGCAACAGAATGACGCTTTTGGAATATTTGGTGGCACCATAACCGCATTTGATTCAACAGCCTTTTGTATTACATGCACCGTTACCTTGTCATCGATAGGGAACTTCATGTTATGGTACCAATCTTTTTTGATGTGATCTTTTAGCTGCTTGTCCAGATTTTCAGTCATATCACTCAAAGCCTTAAGCATATCCTTGTCTGTTATATGCCCATATTCGTCTGTAATTGTACTTACTGCTTGTTCTCTTTAGTCGCTGGCATTGTAACTCCCATCTCCCTGCCTGGTTGCCTCGGTTTGTTTATGTATCGTTACTACCTTTCCCACCCCTATATGTTGTTCCCCCTGCAGTTGTCGTAAGTGTTTGGCCACTTCCTGTGTCAATATGTCATATGGGGTTTGTTTCATGACACGTTTCACAACATCCTCTATATCGCAGCATTCTCCGTTGGATGTTTTCTCTACCACATTGGTTTTTGCTCCTTCTTTCTGCTGGTTCATTACTGTAGTGGTGGGTGTGTTGGTAATGCTCAGTGCTGCTTCGTTACTCAGGTTGATGGTGTTGTGTTCTTCCATGTTTGTAGTAGTAGAAATTGTGTTGTTGGTACCATTTTGTTTACTGTTGCCCTTCGCTGTGTTCATAGTTGTGGTATTACTGTCACACACTTTGTTAGTAATTGTCAGTGTTTGTTTTAACTCTTCTTTTCTTACCATTGTTGTCCCCTGTAGTTTGATGATCACCGGGCCGGATGGTTTTGTTGTTTCGAAGTGTCTTGCCCTCGGATTTTTTGCTTCGTTGTGTCTTTCTGATAGCATTCATATTTTTTATTTTTTATTTTATTTTCTGAATACGGTGTCAAACAAGAATCATGTTTTTCTTTTTGTGTGGTTTTGTGTGTGTACGGTACTAATAATTTTTTCGGGTTTCTTGTACGTGTACAGTGTTTCTTGTGTGTACGGTTTTTAAATTTTCGTGTGTGTGTGTGTGTGTGTGTATGTGTGTTTTGTGTTTTGTGTTTCGTGTTTCGTGTTTCGTGTTTCATGTGTGTGTGTGTGTGTGTGTGTACGGTTTTTTGTGTAGTATGTGTACGATGTTTTGTGTGTAGAGTTTTCCGTGGGTTCTGTACTATGATGTTTGCCCTAACTTCTTCTGTGTGCTGTTTGGCTTGGGCGCGCCCTTATATATTTGTACAAGTAGATCACGAACCTGTGCAAGCCAGCCCTCCTGCGCCATAATTTTTTCAAAAGGGAAACTTTTGATAACACTAAGGTTATGTATTTCAATCCTCTAGTCACCTTCACCTGTAGAATCTCGTAGACTGCACCAAACATACCGCACTGCTGTCTTGTGAGCCATTTGGATCTACAAACCACAACATTTTCTGTACTGTGTGTGGCAAAGTAGTTCCCAATATGCATTTAAAAGTTGATCCCAGTATGCATTTGATGAGTCATGATAAATGTATTAATGGCCCTGACCGGATTCTTTTGGAGTCATTACCCAATAAGTCAGTTTGTGCCCTTGAATTGCACCAAAAAAAACCCTCATTTTTGCCATTTGGAGAGACAAACCACAATATTTCCAGCATTCTTCTGTGGTGCAAAGCTGTTGCCAATATGCATTTGATGAGTCATGAGAAATGTATTCCTGGCTTTGACCGGATATTTTGTGAGTCATTATCCAATAAGAAGTCAGTTTGTGCCATGGAATTGCACCAAAAATACCCTCATTTTTGCCATTTGGATAGACAAACCACAACATTTCCGGCATTCTGTGTGGCAAAGTTGCTCCCAATATGTATTTGATGAGTCATGATAAATGTATTCATGGCTTGGAAAGGATACTTTTGGAGCCATTACCCAATAAGTCAGCTTGTGCCCTTGAATTTCACCCAAACTACACTCATGTTTGCCATTTGGGGAGAAAAACAACAACATTTCCGGCATTGTGTGTGGCAAAGTTGTTCCCAATATGTATTTGATGAGTTGTGAGAAATGTATTAATGGCCTGGACCAGATATTATCGGAGTCATTACCCAATAAGTCAACTTGTGCCCTGGAATTGCACCAAAAATACCCTTATTTTTGCCATTTGGAGAGACAAACCCCAACATTTCTGGCATTCTGTGGGGTAAAGTTGTTCACAATATGCATTTGATGAGTCATGATAAATGTATTCCTGGCTTGGACCGGATACTTTTGTAGCCATTACCCAATAAGTCTGTTTGTGCCCTGTAATCGCATCAAAAATACCCTCTGGTGGGCCAGGTGTAAATAATTTGTAAGCAATGTGGACTTCTCACAAATACTTTACCCCGCCCCCCCGGTACTACCATGTACTACATAATTGTAGTATTCAAGAGTGGTATGCAATTTCTCTACCAGAAATTATCTAGTACAAAAACTGTGCACAACTCTACTAAAGTAGTAGGCTATGTAAATTCAATACCAGTAATTATCTAGTAGGAAAATCATGTAGAAATCTACTAACGTAGAAACCTACGCGAAATAAATACCAGGAACTATCTAGTACAAAAAATGTGTAGAAATCTACTGGCGTAGAAACCTACATGATTTCAATACCAGAAACTATCTAGTACAAAAAACGTGTAGAAATCTATGGTCCTAGAAACCTATGCGAATTCATTACCAGGAACTATCTAGTACAAAAATTGTGTAGAAATCTACACTAGTACAAAAACCATGTAGAAATCTACACAAGTTGAACAAGTATCCTCGATGGTATCGATGATTTTTTTTCGTACCTTGCGGAAAAAAAAAATTCTATCCCACACACACACCCAAAAAAAATGCTCTTTCCATTCATAATCTTAAACCGACTTTTTTGAGTAGTAGAGTGTCTAATCGGCACTCCCTCTGTGAACGTGGGATTCCACTTAATCCAATGATCCCTTGATTGTTGATCAGCATTACTAGGCAGGTAATCCGTGCTCAAATATTTTAGTCTGAAATAACAGCCTTGTACTGAAAAAAGAATTAGCTCACATTGGACAAGAGGTGGTTTGCTGGATAGATATTGTTTGAATTGGCCCCCAAACATATATGTCTTGAGAGCAATAAATCTGTATCCATTGCTTCTATATCAACAGGCACGAGGTACTGTTTTTCGTGACAGAGGAGTAAGAAGGCTGCAAATCTATGGCAGCAGCAACAACAACAATTTCATCGGGATGATTGTCGGAACAATAATTGTTGGAACAACGTATTGGCAACACCGAGTGGAAGGCAACAACGTGAGATAGGTAGACATTGATGCCCACCTGTTGCATTGCTGATGATGTTGTATTTCCTCACTTCTATTTTTTCTTCTTATTTTCATAGGGACGGATTGGAAATAACGGATCGGATCGGAACAACGGATCGAGGTGCGGGGAACAACAATTGTGGGAACAACGATTGTCGGAACAACGATTGGATCGGAACAACGGATCGGAAACAATGGATCGGAACAACCAATCTAGGTGCGGGGAATCTTTCCTGGTGTGGCAAATCTTTCCTTGAGGTGCATCGTCTTCTTCCCTATAGGTGCGGGGAATTTTCCTGGTTGGTGATAATTACGAATCGATCGGCATGTACATTATATTATTCTGTTGTTATTATTTACTCTATGTACTACATCAATAGATACTCACCCATTTTGTTCAATTATCATATATTTGAATAGGATCGTCGATCAAATCGCAAAGAAAGAGCAACAGCCGCGAGAGGAACTGGGAACAATCTACCCGCAGAGAGCAACAACCGCAACCAGGAACGATTGAATCGCAAAGCAAGAGCAACAGCGAGAGCAACAGCGGCAAGCAGCAGCAGGGCGAGCAACAGCCGCAACTGGGAACGATTGAACCAACCGCAACCGGGAACGATCGAATCGCAAAGCAAGAGCAACAGCCACAAGAGGAACCGGGAACAATCGAACCGCAGAGAGCAACAACCGCAACCGGGAACAATCGAATCGCAAAGCAAGAGCAACAGCGGCAAGCGGCAGCAGCGAGAGCAACAGCTGCAACCGGGTACGATCGAACCAACCGCAACCGGGAACAATCGAACCAACCGCAACAAGGAACGATCAAGCAGCAAGAACAACAGCGAGAGCAACAGCAAGAGCAACAGCAGCAACCGGGAACAGTCAAACCAACCGCAACCAGGAACAATCGAACCAACCGCAACCAGGAACGATCGAGCTGCAAAGCAAGAACAACAGCGAGAGCAACAGCGAGAGCAACAACAGCAACCGGGAACGATTGAACCGCGAGAGCAACAACCGCAACCGGGAACGATCGAACCGTAAAGCAAGAAGCACAACAGCGAGAGCAACAGCGAGAGCAAAAACAGCAACCGGGAACGATTGAACCGCAAGAGCAACAACCACAACCGGGAACGATCGAACCGTAAAGCAAGCACAACAGCGAGAGCAACAGCGAGAGCAACAGCGATTGGGAACGATTCCATTGGGAACGATTCCATTGGGAACGATTCCATTGGGAATGATTCCATTGGGAATGATTCCATTGGGAACGATTCCATTGGGAACGATTCCATTGGGAACAAATCCATTGGGAACGGCAATGGCAATGGCAATGGCAATAGCAATAGCAATGGCAATGGCAATGGCAATAGCAATGGCAATGGCAATGGCAATAGCAATGGCAATGGCAATGGCAATAGCAATGGCAATAGCAACGGCAACGGCAACGGCAACGGCAACGGCAACGGCAACGGCAACGGCAACGGCAAAGGCAACGGCAACGGCAACGGCAACGGCATCGGCATTGGCATCGGCATCGGCATCGGCATCGGCATCGGCAACGGCAACGGCAACGGCAACGGCAACGGCAACGGCAACGGCAACGGCAACGGCAACGGCAACGGCAACGGCAACGGCAACGGCATCGGCATCGGCATCGGCATCGGCATCGGCATCGGCATCGGCATCGGCATCGGCAACGGCAACGGCAACGGCAACGGCAACGGCAACGGCAACGGCAACGGCAACGGCAACGGCAACGGCAACGGCAACGGCAACGGCAACGGCAACGGCAACGGCATCGGCATCGGCATCGGCAACGGCATCGGCATCGGCATCGGCATCGGCATCGGCATCGGCATCGGCAACGGCAACGGCAACGGCAACGGCAACGGCAACGGCAACGGCAACGGCAACGGCAACGGCAACGGCAACGGCAACGGCAACGGCATTGGCATCGGCATCGGCATCGGCATCGGCATCGGCATCGGCATCGGCAACGGCAACGGCAACGGCAACGGCAACGGCAACGGCAACGGCAACGGCAATTGGTCTTCCACTTATCGGCAAATCGATTTGTCGTTGTCCTCCATTGGCAAATTGGCACAGCGTCGGGAAATTGTCAGACAAGAGTGGCACCTGGTGCAATTGGATTCAAAACAACAACAAAGCAATTGCCAGCATAAGCAATCAAGCAAAAATCAAAGAGGAAACATGGGAAGACATGTAGAAAGAGAATGACTTCAAATTTTCTCAAAAACGCAGCACCGTCATTGTCAACAATCCACCCAACTTACAATCAATTGTCTCTGATAAAACCTAACAAGACAGCAGAAGGGGACAGGAATTGGCGTCAAGATCCAAATGAAATTTTCCAACATGTCGAGCAAATAGCATTGAAAACAGTAAACAAAAATGGGTTTCAAGGAAAATTCATGGAAACAAATTGGGGTCAGACAACAGTTGGAGAGAAGAAATATTCTTTGGCACAGGCTGTGTCTATTGACAGTTTCAAGACATTGGATGGTACCGACGAGAAGTTTGTTCTAGCAGTTTGCCGAATCAGAACCATCATTGAGAATCTTTGCAAAAGCTTCCACACAATTCACAAATCAACGCTTGGGTACTCCCGAAAATATAGAAATTACAAGAACATTTGCTGGGGAAATTGTTGAATCTAAACCCAAAATAGGCCAAGGAGCCAAATGTGATAGTGTAAACAGTGGATATGCTATTATTGGGATAAGACCAAATCGATTGAAATTGGGAAATGGTGTGTATGTTTTCAAAAACAATGTGGACTCGACAACAAAAGACAACCTTGAACATAAAGCCCTACACATTGTGAAGGAAATGCAGCTTTGTTTAAGTCCTATGTCCAAATTTGTCAACCTTGAAACGACTGTGATGAATGAGGTTGTTAGTCGTACAACACTGAATGCAATCGGTCATCACGCAATGGCCTTTTCTATTGGAAAGGATTATCACTCAAAATGCCATATCAATGCCGATATGTTCTATACGAGGCTGACGGTTATTGCTCCAAAACATGTAAGTGATGACGAGGTGATTTATTACTTTGTGTTCCCCAGTTATGGAGTGAAAGTTCCATTGAGGTCAGGCAATACTCTATTGTTCAATCCATTAGTATTACATATCTGTTTGAATCCCAAATTCGAAGGGTGTTATATTGTGTCTGCCTACGTATCTTGCAAAACTGTGCTTAGAGCGAATCCTCTATAATAATATTAAACAATAATTTAAAGTTAGACGTTCCATTCCCCCTTGCTACTCAATTGGATCTACTGTCAGAACTATTGCTGTCTGAACTGGATACATAATCACTGGATTCATTATCGTTCAATGCCATCTCAAACGGTTCCAACTGGATGTCATCCTGTAGGGTGCATGCTTTGTACAAACATTCGTAAGACGGTGATGTAGCAGCATTTTTGCTTTCAAAGAAATCAAGGCACAAGATACGATTCGATATCACAAGCCAATCACAATTTGTTATGCAGTCATCTTTTCCTTGCTCTGGGACAACTGCCAGCTCAGAATGGATAGTGTCGACATGAAATAGGTAGAGAGAATTCAGGAGGCGCCCACGTTTGACAAATTCAGAAGCTGTTTTCTTTGGCTCATCTTGAAACCGACAAGCAACGGCATACATTCCATTTGTATCAATTGGATACCCACCAATACTACTGTATGGCTGCTTCAAATTCTGTACAGTTAACAAGTATAGCAGATGGCACAGAATGAGCTTCGGATTGTTATTCAAATCAAAGTCCAATGTCATCAAACACCAATCCATCCATACAGAGTTGAGCAGAGAACTGTCCGATCTATATGAAGGATGCGAGCGAAATATAAAATTAGACCCACAAGCACATTGTAATGATTGTGCTCTGTAACTCCACAAATGTGCGAAGGATTCTCCAATAAAGGTAGAACAGAATCACAAACAAAGTCAAGTATGTTAGAAGGAAAAAATGGTTTTGTTTTGTTGGTAGAACAAAGCCACTTCATTGTTGATTCCCCATTCTTGGTTCTCATTATTTGAAAATGAGAACCGCCACCATCAGGATGTTCAATTGGAGGAGGGTCAGGCAGATTCAAGTTGTAGTGATATGTTGCATGGCTTAGCATCATTTTCTTGGACTTTCGCTTGGCCATTTGATTGATTAGTGATGCAGCATTACCTTGTGTGTTCTTGGAAGGAGCTTTAATCTCAGTTTTATGGTGAGACTCATTAGGAGCACTATCCCAGCCTGCGGGGCTTCCCCATAAAGAGATATAATCTGGTAGGTGAAAGTACAGGTGATTCTTGATTAGTTTTGTTCCCATCCCTTTCCTGTGACATGTTGAGTTTATACAATTGATAAAGTGCACAATTGTTTTTGGGAGATTCTTTAAGGAAGCATATTTCATCCAACTGTGTTTAAGAAATTCTTCCATCAATGAATGAGCTGAATTACCTCTATCTGTTTCTTTACAAAACGATGGTCACCAATAATGTCAGATCCAGGTTTGGAAACCATAGCAATCAGAAGAGAAATAAGCATTCCAGAAAAATCATGCCCTTCTTTCTTTGTGGTTGATAGAAGCTGAGTTCCAAATTTGGTGCGAGGAAAATCTCTATCAGACTGGCGTGATAACAAACCACCGTACTGTTGTGATAAATGGCCAATACTGTTAGCAACAGCCACACCGTGCTTCAAATTGGGGGCATAAACACATGGAACACTTCCGCGGAGCAACACGTCAATTGACTTGACGGCCCGTTTGGCAGTACCAAGCTGGTTCATGTGCAAACATTCACCGGGAGTTGCAAAATGAATGTTGTTCTGATTCGTACCAAAGCATAGATCATGAAATACATTCCTGATGTTGTGATGAAAGTTATTTTTGAAGTTCTTATTGATATTGTTTAGATCAGTGCCGGGAAAACAATGGAAAATTGACAGGCGACCACTTCTTTGTTGAAGGTTGAACAGAAGGAATGTTTATGTTTGGAGAATAACAGTTGCAGTGACGGCACATCTGCATGACACCCTTATTGAAGGAGCCGTATTTTCCACACAATTTATCATGAAGTTCTGTGTCCCCAATAACATAGGCACTGGCAAATTTCATTTTTACCTTCCACTGTTGATTTGCGTACGGAAGATAATTCCATTTGATACCACTGTCTTTGTTGCACGCGGCTTTGAAGGAACAAAACGCTACTTCCAAACCATTGTGAAGATTCTGAATTGTTTCCTTCGAAAGTGGCAGGAGAAAAGTGTCTGGTTGACTCCCATTTGGGGCTGGGATGGAAGTAAATAGTTGTCCATGCTTCAGGTCAAGCGCAGGGTCTCCACATTAAAGATACCAAGTGTCATGTTCAATGGTGTTAACGTAAGTCATCCGTGCGCATCCAAAGACATGCCGCCCATGTAAAATATAATAGGAACAAGAATTTCTTGCAAATTGGGATTGCAAATTTCTTTCCAAGAAGATTTCCACCACGAGCCGTGATGCAATTCTGAGATTCCAGCATGAGGATTCAACTCAGGATTATTGTCCGGAGATAGAGGGGTGGAATAGTTGGGAAAAGAGAGGTTTTCTTCTCTCATTAGCTGCTGGTCAGAAAGTAGAGAATAAATGGCATCCTTAAAAGAACAGACATACACCTGAGTGGGCTAACCAATTCAGTATATGAGGATGAAATTTCATATCGGAGAGACCCAGATAGGATTGGAGATTGTCAAAAATTGCTTTCCTGAGATCTAATTTTAGCATCGCTAAAATCAAAACCCGGTCTCATTTGACTTTTCTTTGCCCACTGGAAAATTGATTTGAATGTGTTCAGTGGCAATTTATGCCTGGCCATTAAATTCATGAGTTCCAATTGTGCAAGAAGATGATGGGGCGGCGGTAGTTTTGTGTGGCTTTGAAATGCCTCCTCTCTTTCATTCAGATTAATGATTTCATGCAAAGATGGTGGTGGAGGGGCTTGCTGAGCAGTATCAACGTTAACATCAGAATCATTAGTGTGATCTTCTTCGTTTTCTTCACAATCTATGTTGTTGGTAGAATCATTGTCGTTATTTTCGTTTACGTCATTGACATTGTCATCCTCGTCATCGGCATTGTCGATATCATTATTCAGCAGGGAATGCATCTTCATCTTGATTAGCAGAAACAGCCATGTAAGATTCAATGGTGTTCCTATCCATTGGCGGTAAAAAGACATCATGTACAATCTGTCTGTTTAGAACAGAATGAAGACCCGTGGCTGATTGACTTGTGACGGTGTGGTGGGAGAGATGGGAAGGGGGAACAGATGGACCGTTTTGTGTCATATTCATCCCAAAATCTGACGGAGAATGTTGAACAGACAGGCAAGGTAGGCTGCACTTTGATAGAGGTGGAGAAGTTATAGATCTTTCCTTTAATTAGACCCTGACTATGGTAAATCGCATGGCACATACCTCTGTGCCAGAGATGTTTTCTTAGGCCAGGTGGAGGACGTATTTCAAGTTACCATTTGAAATGGATTTATATCCTACAAAATTCTTGGATTTTTTGCCTTTCTTATCCCAGCAACCACGACAGTAAAATAGAAGATGAGTTTTGATAACAGGAGGCATGATGTTGTTGCTGAGTTGTTCTTTGAAGGAAAATATCAGTAGAATGGGTCAAAAGGACGGAGGTCGAAAAGATGGATCGTCGGAAGGATTTTTTTTTTTGTGTGTGATGTGTTTTCTTGTACGGTAGATTTCCTTACTGCCATACTTCGATTGCAAAAATGGTCAGTACAGTAAATGCATTACTAGTACTTAGGGATGATTGCAACATTCCTTGTACAATATGTTTAGTAGCGCACAGTACAGTCAACTTCTTAAGAGGGTTAATACACAGCGCCGGACGGGTCAATCCCATCAGTTCTTCCATACATTTGTTGGCCGGCGCGTCAGTTCTTCCATACGGTGCACGGAAATGTGAATCAAAATGGAAATCATGGACAATTGCGTTGTTGATTACCATCGAGTTGATTCCAACTTTCCTGTACCCATAAAACCAAATTTGCTATTTTGCATGAGTTATTACTAGTAGATACTAGTAATACATTATTTTCACTAGTACTTCTTCATTATAATTCATTATTTCATTTTCTTTCCGACCAGCAAAACAAAAACCAACGTGTTAGGTGTTACTACTAACTAATCTTTGAATCGACAATCTACTCTACTGATCCTACTAATACTAATCTTCCAATCGACGATCGAACCAACCATGGAGGGAATTTCCAAAAAAGAAAAGATGGTTTGGGATCTTCTAGCTGAAGTACAACGAGAACACCAAGCCAAACTAGAACAAGAACAACGGAAAATGATTGTTTATCACGAGCAAGAGATTGCTCGACACCAACAAAACATTTGTAAGATTCTTGCACAAACCAGCAATCATCCTGTCGAAACCAATGGAATCGCCGATCCACCTACTAGCAATTATCAAGTTGTTCCAAATGTAAACATCAATCCACCTTCTGGGTTATTGAAGGACAATTCAGATTTTGGTGGCGATTCCGACGGTGTAGCTTCTGGAATTACTATGGATCTTCTTGCCATTAAACAGGAACCAAACCCTTAAGTGGAATAGCTCGCCTGGGGTGGATTTGACTTGGAGTGGGAGTTGGGATTTGAATTGGAGTTGGAGGATTTGGGATGGAGCCTGTTATATGGTGGCAACATGTTGAGAAGATGAAAATAGTCATTAGTGCATAAGTTGTACACAAAATAGGGCTTGTCACAAAAAGAATATGATATCCTTAACCCTAAAATAGTTATTTTATTTGAGGAGTGACGAGATATTGTCTCGAAAGTAAAGGTGTGCGACGCGCGAGGTTTTTTAGTAGACACGCGACCTAAAAGATAAAAATAGGGTCGAGAATTTTAAAAATACCGCGCGATAGCCCGCAGGGGGTAGAGAAACAGTTCTTGGACGCTGCGCTAGGGATGCCAATTGACACTTTTAGGGCCCTCCGCTCTGCCGCAGGGATCATACAGTCTACATATACTAAGAGTATCAAAGTACCAAATTTTCAAAAGTGTAGATTTGTACCTTTTGAAAGTGTAAAGTTGACCCCGGTCCCCTACTGGTATACAGAGAACGGAAACGAAAACGATAATGAGGGAAAATTTTGATTGGCTGATATTCTTAAACCTTGAACCTTACAGGTGATTCATTTTTGTTTTTTAAAATTTCTCAATGAAACTGAAATCCATTTTTGTGTATACAGAACTCAACTAAAAAGAAACCTGAAATCAAATATTTTTGATTGGCTAATAATTCTGCACTAAACCGCGCATTACACACACAAAATTCTCATTGTGGTATTCAACCCCGTACGATTGAATTCCCAGGATTCATGAAAAACAAAATGAACAATGCACGGACACCTCAGTCATGAGTCACTGACACACTCCATCAGTCCAGTCACCTGTCATTGACACACTCCATCAGTCATGAGTCACTGACACATCCCCGGTCATCAGGTATTCTTGTTCAATTGTATTCTTCCAACATCAAGAGAATCTTCTCCTTGAAGTCTCATCCAAATTCCAATTATCAAAGAACCCAGTTCTTTTCCAATCGTATCACAGAACTAGCTGAGAAGCATCTCGAAGTGTCTCAAAGTCATCATAGATCCTAAATCTCAATAGCACACAATTTCATACACAGCGTAGTTCATACTGAATTCAATTGCAATATTGCTTTGGATTTTTTTAATCGATAACAATATCTAAAAACTTACACTAACATCTAACCCACCATGTCCGCCATTGCTCAACTTCAAGCCGCAAAGCAGCCTCCAATCCCATTCAAACCAGCAATCCTCTATCAGGGCTATCCTAACATTTACCTTGTTCATCGTGTCCCTAACATCATTCAGGCGGACGCTCCGTCAACTCCAGGAAGCCCTCGGTAACATTATTCATAATAGTATGTAGGGAATAGAATAGTACTAGGGCGCTGAAGTATTGGAAGTATCTCTCTTTTGATATTCTTGGATACACTTCACTTCAAACATCATTACATCTTTTTTGGATTTTCTACAAATTTACTACCCAGAATTTTTGTTAGGGTGGTCCACATGCCATAGTTTGTAGAAGTGAAATGGTGAGATTATTCATAATACTATGTATGGAATAGAATAGGATAGGGTTTAGAAGTATTTGGAGTATCTCTAGAAATCACGCGGTTAGGGACAGACTGATGTACGCCTGATGTACGCCTGGCAGACTAAGACAGATCACTCTTGTCAGCCTGCCAAGTATAAGCATTTATACGATTTGACTCAACGCACATATGACTGATAAAGAGAGGCCAATAGAGGTGCAATCTAGTAAATGCTCACAATTTTAGAATCTACTTGAATACATCACCAATCCCCTACGTCCGAGAACTGTTTCGCGGGGTTCAAATCAACTTATCCCGCACAAATTTTGTGCAGTGATTTTAACACGGCAAAATTTCTCAACACCCTGAAATTCTCTAGTCCATCGCAGGCCAAGTGGCAGCATATACATAAACTCAGCACTATTTCTGTGCAAGTGATGCACATTACTCTAATCATGATTAAAAATAATTTATTTCAGTCTCTAGCAGAACCCAATTATTATTCCACACCAACAACAATTATTTCTATTCACAAATAAAAAAGAAATCTTGACTCAGTATTAACTTCCAAAATATTAAGCTACAGAATAACAATTCAATTCTGCTCTCCTAATTGTGAATTCTTTTTCTGGACTATGATATTCCTTTTTTAAAATGTAAATTCTATTATGTTTGATTTAATCCTATTGCAATGTATTATTATTTCCTCCAATATTTCTAATATTCTCAATATTTAGTGCTCAATTACTAGTAGTTTTTGTATTATGTATGTACTGTTATTTTCTTTCTGGGTCCACTACAACTACTGGAGCTACTACTAGTATTATCTGCATCGCCACAGTTATTGGTGTATCCTGTCAAACTTCTTCATTCCTAAATCTCCCCCTCATCATTTCCTCCAATTCCCTTCCTGTATCTGACTGATTGCGCAGCTTGACAACTTTGTCGCACAAATCATTGAACAACTCTCATTCTTCCTCCATCCACCCATTTCTGCTTCCATTCTCTGAATCACAGTATTTCTCTCTCTCGCAGAATGGTGGGATCACCCTTTTGCTGCTGCTGGTTCACCCATACATGATGCTCATTGTAGATTACTATCAATGCAAATGCTTCATCTGCTACAGAAAATGTATCACTCAGCAAGTTCCTCTCCTTCCATTGTTTGAAATTGGAGTTCGTCGGATTGATTGCCAGCATGATTCTTGTAACAAAATAACAAAAATCTTCATTTTCCGCGTCGTTGTCTTTCCTGTATTGAGGGTTAAAAATACCTGTATCCTCATTTTCTGTGTCTTGAATAACTCCAACAGTACCAGTGAAGGTGATAGGGACTCTACCTTTGATGTTATTGGCTGGACAAAAGTATTATCAGTATCAACGGGCAGCATGTTAGTGGCATTGGACCAAAAATGGATTTCAAAATGCCTAATTTCAACAACAAATCCACCAACATGTATTTACCTATCCAGTTTTTTCTTGCCAAGGTTTGTGAGTTGTGCCTCAATGCAGTCAGTACTGTCACTACTCTCTTCCTATAAAAGGAACAGAATGTTGTCTTTGGGATATTTTGTGGCACTGTAACCGCTTGTGTTCTAACTGCCATTTCTGTTACATGCACCGTTACCTCATCATCAATTAGGAACTTCATGGTATGGTACCAATCTTTTTTATGTATTCCCTTAGCTGTTTGTCCACTGTTGGAACCGCACCACTCAAAACCTTAAGATCTTTAGTTGTTAGATGCACATCTCCGCCAGTAATTGTACTCACTTTTTATCGTGTGTCGTACGCATTGTAACTCCCATCTCCCTGCATGGTTGCCTTCATATGTTGATGTACCAATACTACCTTTCCCATACCCAAATGTTGTTCCCTCTGCTGTTGTTGTAACTTTTTGGCCACTCCCTGTGCCAATTTGTCATATGGGATTTGTTTCATGACACGGCTCACAACATCCTCAATATTGCAGCACTCTCCATTGGATGTTTTCTCTACCACATTGGTTGTTGTCCCTTCTTTCCATTGGTTCATTACTTTAGCGGTGGGTGTTTTGGTAATGCTCAGTGCTGCTTCATTACTCTGGTTGATGGTGGTGTGCTCTTCCATGTTTGGAGTGATAGTAGTGTTGTCGGTATCCTTTTTTACTGTTGCCCTTGGCTGCGTTAATAGTTGTGGTATCACTGCCACACATTTTGTTAGTGATTGCCGTGTTTGTTTTCACTCTTCTATTCTTACCGTTGTTGTCCCCCTGTAGTTTTATGATCACCAGGACAGATGGTTTTGTTGTTTTGAAGGGTATTCCCCTCTGATTTCTTGCTTTGTTGTGTCTTTCTGAAAACATTCATTTTTTGTTGTTGTAAATACGGTGCTGACCAAGAAACATGTGTTTCTTTTTGTGTGGTTTTGTGTATGTACTACATTTTTTCGGATTTCTTGTGCGTCTACAGTGTTTTGTGTGTGTACGGTATCTTGTGTGTGTGTGTGTGTGTGTGTGTGTGTACGGTGTTTTGTGTTTGTGTACAGTAATTTGCGTTTGCGTGTGTACAGTTTTCTGTGTGTTCTGTACTATGCTGTGTGCCCTAACTTCTTCTGTGTGCTGTTTGGCTTGTGCGTGCCCTTAATTCTTTTACATAAGTAGATCACGTACCTGTGCAAGCCAACCCTCCCGCGCCATAATTTTTTCAAATGGAAAATTTTGATAACACCTAAGGTTATGTATTTAAATCCTCTTGTCATCTGTAGAATCGCGTAGACTGCACCAAACATACTGTCTTGTCTGCCATTTGGATAGACAAACCACAACATTTTTTGTATTGTAATATTATTTTCCTTCTGAATCCGGTCTGTTGAGAGTCTGATTCAAAGGCTTCTGAAGAACAGCAACGCTGCTTTAGTGTGTTAGTAGACAAATGATTGTACTCTACGCGTGTCAATTGTGGTTGGATACTTTCGATAACGGACAATCTTACTACAGGTGAGACTATGGAAACGCCAGATCTCTTCTTACTGTGAACTTGTTCAGATACAGCGAGATAGACCTTAGTAATGTAGATTACAGGTAGTTGATAGCAACCTAGTGTGAATTTTTGGATATAAATCAGTTGAATGTTAAAAGTATGAGATAAAGTGAAATCTTGCCAAAACGCAAGATATCTCTTTTATTGAGGTGAAATACGTTGCAACTGCTGTTGCGTAGTGATGGAATAACTTGCTGATTATTTCCATGCATGCATTGATCATTGACCGTATATATATGTATATATATATATATATATATATTTATGTATTGTGTGAGAAGCTTCTGACAACGGGTTCCTTCTCCTGTTATCCTAGGAAGATTCCATGGATATGTTTATCAATGAAATCAGAGATTGCTCACCGTAGGTCGTGTGATATTTCTCTGAACCAAAGATTGCTCACTGTAGAATCTGGGCAATACTAGAAAACAGGGATTGCTCACCGCCAATACGCGATTGGAATTCGACGTGCCATGGGAATTGATGTGTTGTGGGAATCGATTACTTTACTGGTACGGGACTCATTGATTCGTACAAATAGAACAACTGCTGTGGTGTAGCTTTAGTACTGCTGGACACGAAAGGAAATTTAATACTCCACATGTCTCCTTGTGAAAGAACATCACGTCTAAATGATGCTTCCGTCATCTTGTAGGAGATCTCCAGTATTTCCACAAAAGTGGAAGATGGGCTTGAGCAGTGGATACACAACTGAGTGTCCCCAATGCTTAGTGAGGATATCTGCACAATTATCCTTACCAGGGATGTGCAGCATTTGGATGAAACCTTTCACTATCATGCTTTGTACATAGTGATACAACAGGATATGATGGCGCTTGTGCAATCTTGCGTAGGGGAAGGTTGCTATCTGAATCATCTTCTTGTTATCTCCCCATGAATAGGAGATGTCATGAACTTGTGTTCTGAGATATCGGAATGAATGAGGTAGGTCAATGATCTGTTCAATGCAAGTTCGTCCTGCGACAAATTCAGCTCGGAATGTGGCCGTTTCTGTAGTGGCTTGTTTCTTTGAGAACCACATCATAGGAGTCTTGTTTGCACAGTGAAGGATGCCGGTTACAGCCTTCCAACTGAGAATGTCATGCATGAGGTTTGCATCGTAGAAGTGTGTCAACACTACTGTCTTCCTGAGTGGTGCAGGAGCGTTGTCAGGTAGCTCTTCAGATTGCTCCCCATAGACGGTGTTGGACCAATCGATGGTGTCTGTTTCAGTCAATATAAAATCTGGAGGCTCCACTCTGAACCTGATCTTGAAATGTCTGAACTTGGAGATGTATCAATAGATACGTTTGGCGCGGTCAAGATGTCCTTCTCTAGGTTGGGCCCTAAAGCTTGAGAGTGTCATCACAGCGGTTTGCACATCGAATCGTCCAATGGTGATGATCCATTGAAGCAAACCAATCATGCTTTGATATTTCTGGATATCATTGTCTTCCAGGAATGCTGATGAATCTAGTTCGGGATGATCGTTCTTGGCAATGGGTGATTGGAAACTGGTGTTAGGTTTACATCCAAACATTTGTTCATATGATGCTTCCATCTTCTCAATGAATTTGATGGGATTCATGCAAAAAACGCTGTGTTCATCACGCTCAAAACCGCATCCCAAGTGGAAGTTCATGGGTCCGGATCCCTTCAACTTGAAGTTGTATGGCTCCAACTGTAGGATCTCCAGGAACACATTGGAATCAGCCATGCAAAGACATAGGTCATCAACATATGTGCATATGAGTTAATATACACACTCCCCATGTTTGTTTACTCCAGGCTTGAGAAAGATCTCAGGTTTGGCACGGGACCTTTCGAACCCAAGTTTGATGAGGCATGCCGCAATGTTAATTTCCTTTTGAAACTGGCTGTTGAGCTGATTCAATCCAAAGGCAAAGAAGAGCAACAGGAGCTTTAGCTGCAGGCCGGTTGAGGTGCCGGTCTGTTGTGTTCTAATATTTCTCTGATATCCACTACGACTGGATGCTAATCCAATCAGATCTATTCTGACTATCGACAACCAACGCAATCAGATAGATCTTAGGCTTGTAGTTCTACAGTAGGACGCAAGAACGTCCGGTGCAAGGTTTAAGGTTGAATAATCAAATAATCTAAAAGTATAAGCGTGTCGGCTTGCTAGAGAGCAAGTTACCGCTTTAGAGTGTGCTGCCGCTAATACAGCACAATGAAATTACGAGTATTTTGTACGGTAAATTACCGTATTACGGTGAATATCGTGTTGCCGCTAATACAACACGTATTCAGATAAACAAGTTCGTGAGCAGAGTTTCGAACCTCTGCTGTCTTTTCTTGAAAATAAGACACTTAACAGAAGGTAGCATATGTTAACATCTGTCATGTGTTCTTTCTTGGATCACTAAGTATCGAACTTGATCGTAAGAATGAGCTCGGTATTGACGATTGATTCTTCTCCTCCAGTTAAGTATCGAACTCGATCGTAAGAATGAGCCCGGTAATTTGCGAGGTCTCATTATTTTCGATCTCGTACCTCTACCAACTTAGACACGAAAGGAATTTAATACTCCCCATGTGTCCACGCGAAAGCATACTCTAAGATCCGATGCAGTCATCCTGTAGCAAATCACCAGTGTTTCCACAATAGTGGAAGATGGGCTTGAGTAAAGGATACACTACTGAGTGTCCCCAATGCTTGGTGAGTATGTCGGCACAGTTATCCTTGCCTGCAAGATGTTGCATGAGGATGAAGCCTCTTGCGATCATGCTTCTAACATAGTGATATGAGAGAATGTGATGCCTCTTGTGGAGCCTCGCATATGGAAATGTAGAGGTTTGGATCATCTTTTCATTGTCTCCCCACGTGTAGGATGTGTCGTGTACTCTAGTACCAAGATACCTGAATGACTGTCAAATGTCAACGATTTGCTCAATGCAGGTTCTAGCAGATACAAACTCAGCGCCAAAGGTGGCAGTTTCAGATGTTGCTTGCTTCTTGGAGAACCACATGATGGGGGTCTTGTTTGCAAAATGCAGGATCCCAGTGACAGCTTTACCACTTAGGATGTCGTGCATTAAGTTTGCATCATAGAAATGAGACAACACAACTACCTTACCCAGGGGTTTAGGAGCATCACTTGGTAGGTCCTCAGAGTGCTCCCCATATACGGTATTGGACCAGTCTGTACTGGTACCTTCAGTGAGTACAAAATCTGGTACGCCCACTCTGAATCGGATTTTGAAGTGTCGGAACTTGGAGATGTAACCATAGATTTGTTTGGCTCTATTGAGATGGCCTTCTCTAGGTTGCACTCGGAAGCTTGATAAGGTCATAACAGCAGTCTGCACGTCAAAACGCCCAATGGCAATGACCCACTGAAGTGAGCCAATCATGCTTTGATACTTTTGGATATCGGTATCACTTAGGAATGATGATGAGTCCAGCTCTGGGTGATCATTCTCAGCAAGGGGTGAATGGAATCTGGTGGTAGGTTTGCAGCCAAACATTTGTTCATATGAGGCCTCCATTTTCTCGATGAACTTGATGGGGTTCATGCAGAGCACACCATGTTCATCTCTTTCGAAGCCACATCCCAAGTGAAAGTTCATTGGGCCAGAACCCTTTAATTTGAAATTATAAGGTTCAGACTGCAGGATTACCAGAAAGGTTTCAGGATTGGCCATACATAAGCAAAGGTCGTCAACATATGTGCATATCAGCTCGTATACTGGCTCCCCATGTTTGTTGTTGCCAGGCTTGATAAAGATTTCAGGCTCTGCCTTGGATCTTTCAAAACCTAGTTCAATGAGGCAGGCAGCGAGCATATCACCAAAACACTTGCCAGATGATCGAAGTCCATATAGAGCCTTGTAAATCACTAGTAGGTGGCCCTCTAGTGATCCAAATTCAGCACCAGCCTTGATGCATACTTTCTCACAGGTAACAGCTTCTAGGTATGCATTCCCAATGTTGGTTCCCCATGCTTCTAAGCTATTCAGTTCAGCAAGGAATAGGCACATGCGCAAGCCACGAAGGGAAACAACTCCTGCATACACATTGTGAATGGGAGCTTCAGTGAGATTGCCATTTGCAACTAGCCGGGCTTTGTGTTGACCATCATGCTTGACTCCATAAATCATGTGGACCTTGATCTGTTGGAAGCCAGTGGGTATATTGTTAGCCTTGTAGATACCCTTGTCAATAAAGGTGTCATATTCTTGAAGCTGTGACATTTCCAGCGCTATGGCATCCTGCCATTTGGTATTGCCATTGGCTGTGTCAAACTGGATGGCTTCTTCATGATTGCGAGGTACCTTGAATCCATACTGGTACTGGGGAGCAGTGCGGAAGGAGCAAAGCTTGGCTTGGTGGATTAGCCGGTTTAGCTTCTTGGTTCTTCTGGCAAGAGAAACAATACGTTTGAGATGTTTCCAGCCTGGTTTATCAAGCATGTTGTTGTCTTTTGCATATTGTGCTACAGTGACCGGGTCATCGGTAGCTACATTGGATAGGGGTTCGTATGTCCGTTCCATATTTTCCCATTCAATCCAAAGATTGTATTTGGAACCTTTGTATTGTGGGTGCTTGTTGTCAAGGGGACCTTGATGACCAAGTATGCGACGAAAAGACCAAAGTTTGCCATCTTCTTGAGTTACATCCCTGTGGATGTAATTCATGACATCATTGTAGGCTATGATATCTTCAAGTTCATCATCCTTATGTTTGCACGTGAACTTGATGAAGTCTTTGTTTTGCTCAAGACTGTTTTCAATGTCAACAACTGTCATTCTTTTCTGTGTGCCATCAGGGAGGGCCATGAGAAAAGACCGACCTTGCAATTCAGCAACAGGGATAGCAGGGATGGTGATGGGTGTGCCATCATCGTCAAATTGGACATTGCCTTCTTCATCAGTAACAACTACTTCAGATGGGCCAACAGATGGGGTAGCAGGATTGATGGGTGGAGGTGTGGCTTCACTAACATCAAAATATGCTAGCTCAGGGGGGCCAAAATCATCTTCAGTAACAGGGACGCCGTCAGGGGTTTTGCTGAAGATGTGAGGGGTTGGAGGGCCATCAAGAATCTCCCCATAGTTGTTAGGGATTGGGGAAGGGACAAAGCTTCGGGTATTAGGAACCTTGGAATAAAGAAAGGTAGGCAAGGATGGCTGTGGGATGCGCAGAGGAGGTGATGCTGTGACTGAACTGGGTGGTGTAGAATGTCGAAAGGAGGGACTATCACCAGAAGATTTAGGAGTTCTGGAAGCATCTTTGGCCTTGCGCCGTGCAAGAAAGCCATCATCAGTGAACAATCCGGCGCGTTTGTTGCGATGCTCGGGAGTTAAAGCAGTGCGTACACCAGAGCGGTCAAGGAGCTTATTGGTGATGGGATCCCAGATGGTGAAACATAAGCTATTGCCAACATGCTCGGCAATGCCAACAAAGTGGCCAAGGCATTCAGTGGTCTGAGAGCCAAACTGTGTATCTGGAGTCTTGTAGTATACGGGCTCAAACTAGAAGAAACTAAGGTAGGGGCTGATGTCACCAATGATACCAGTAGCAATATAAAAAGGCTGTTTGTCAGATAGAGTGGGATCAGACAAATGATTCATGAGACGACCAACGTATGTCATACATAGAAGCCAGAGGTGTGGTGGAGTGCCCGTGCGATCCATGATTCTATTGACAATGCGTTTGAAGGTCTGGTACCGACGTTCGAAGAGATTTTGGTGTTGATGGTATGGTTCACTTTGCCATAAACCAATCCACATCATCTTGAGGTAGTCAAGAACAGATTTGCTGGACTGGTAGGACCCATGATCACAGAGCAGTCTGAGTGGTCTACCCCATTGCCGAACAAAATTTTGGAGACAAGGGAGAAAATCAGCAGTAGTCCTCATTTCTTCAACATGAATGATATGAGATTTGCGCCCAAAGAAAACTTGAGCAATCTTGGAGCCACCATTGATGGCAGGGGTATCTGAATAAACAACATCAGAGAGGACATCATCATTGAAAGGTCGGACATTCATGGCAGGCTGTGGTGATTGGAATCGTTTGAATATGTTACCATCTGGACTAATGGATAGTGAGCCATACTGGGTGGAATTGTTGAAGGTAGCTTTGATACGATCAAGGGAGATCCATCCAAAGAATGGCTTTAGCGACAAGTAATCAATATCAGTGGGTGACTGAACATGGGCGGCACCGGTAATGGAGGTGGAAGGAGACTGATTAGAGCACCTACTGAGGATTTCTTGATGGATATAATCAGTGGGGCTAAGCCAAAACGAAGTATCAGAAACATCCAACGCCTGGAGGGATGAGGTAGTGCTGTTGGACAAGAATGAGGTGACTGTAGGAGATGTGCCAATGTTGATATCCCTAAGTGCGCCAAATTCATCATAATCTGGATATGGAAGTGATGTGGTAAGAGGCGGGTATTTCTGAATGAAGGTATCGTCCTGTGGGGTATATGCGTTATCTAGTACAGATGGGTTCCAATGCTGATCACTTGTCATGATGACGTGAGGAAGAAGAGCAAATTCTGCACTGGTATACTTGCGCATAGCAAGATAAGGTAAGCCATGGCATATACTGAGTGGAAAGACATGGCCATCAGTAGTGGTAATGACTTGGGTTCCGCCTGTCTTGATAGAGGTATCATCCACGATCGAGTGGTATGCTTCCATCTGAGGGGAAGACAAGATAGATGGGTGTTGTCCGGTGTAGGCACACTCATGAAAGATGATAATGACAGGTCCTCTGTTGGAAACAGAGTAGGCGCCGCATGTTGCAATAGGGATGTTCTGGATTTGGTGATTGTTGATACCAGTTACATTGACATATCTTGGGGAAATATCTTTAGAGATGAGACATGCGTCATTTCCGATGATACATCCATTTGCACCTCTGTCAACCATAGCAGAACCAGGTGTGGATACAGCAGTTTTGCTAGAGTGGTAAGTAGCGACGGGGTGTGCTGGTGAAACAGGAGATTCACAGTCCAGTGATGCCCAATAGTGAAAGTTCACAGATCGTGAAGTTTGTTCAACAGGGACATAGACATTGCCTTCTTTCTTGTAAAGTATATCAGGGTTGTCTGCAAGAAATCGAGCTGGATGTGCAGGAGAAACAGAAGACTTGAGAGGCCTGTTATCGGATTGAGAAGATGACTTGTATACACCAAGGGATGCATGGAACGCAGATCTGGCCGAGCTTTCCTCAGCAGGTGAGAGGACCTGCTCAGCAGCAGGTGAGGGGTCCTGCTCGTCAGTATGGTGTTCATAAGCCCGACGTGTGATTGGTTTGCTAGAATTGGGATCTGGTGGTAATGCAGCATCAAGTAGCTCAGACCTGAGGCAGGCAACTAGGCGTTTCTTGTCATCAGCTGTGAAGCCAAGCCAGTGTTTCATACCATGCTTGGAGAGAGTTTTCCAAACGGCAGATGGCAGTCTTGTGGTTGGGTCTGGTGTTCTTCCAGCCTTGTAAACAGCATAGTCTTGGTAGTCACCATCAAAATCAATAGGAGGTAAATATGAGACCGAGTCGTCGGTGATAGCAGAATATGTGGATTGTGTCATAGAGGATAAATCATGAGTATTGGCCTTGACAGACATTCGATTTCGAGGTTGGGACAGTGATGCCTGGGAATCCAGTCTGGTTGCTTCAAGGAGGAGGATATTTTTCAATTCACTGATGGCAACAGCTTCATGCTGTCTAAACTTAATCAAATCCTGTGCTGCAGGGGGATCGTCAACTTTGTAGAACTGTTCACTGAGTTGGAAGCTGCTACTACAGGCCTTGCAAAGGTGTGTTTTGACAGTATCAAAATCAAGTGGCCTCTGTGGATCGCGTAGTGTGTTGAGGTGTTCCAACTGGGCAAACCACTGGGTGATGAACTTGACTTTGGTATCTTTCCATGTCCTCAAGTCAATGTCCAATAGGTGTTGCATCACAATGGAAGTGTCATATACTTTGGATTTGGATCTGTCATGCAATGAGACAAAATCAAAGAAGGCTTGTCTGCCATCTCTTGAGGAGGTATGGCTGAGCACGCAGGAGTAGGAGAGATCACTCTGGAGGGCATGTAGGACAAGAGTCCAGAAGAAAGCACACTGCTTGTCATGGAGAGCCTTCTCATACCCGATGAGTGGTATATCAGGCCAGTTTGGATCAAGAAATGTATGAGTATCTATATCAGATGTTTCCAGCTTTGCTTTGAATTTGACAAGCCAGCGCTCAAACCGTGCATCGTTTTGCAGGGTTGGGAATGTGGTTTCATCCCTTGATTTCTTGGTCCAGGATTCATATCTAAGCTGTTCGATGGGCTTGGAGGATCTTTCCTGTTGTCGGTGAGATGTGCCGGTGCTGTTGCGCGTGGTGGTTTCAATATCCGTTCCAGATCCTCTTCTGGCTCTGACAGCCCCACGACAGTAGCTCTTAAAGGCGTCCTTGGTATAATGGGTTCTATCCTCCCAGTCTAGTCCTTGTGCTGTGAGATGCTGCCCGAAGTCAATGACTTGCTGTAGGGACATCTGTACATGCCGATAAATTGGTGTTCTTACTCCCCTTTCAAGAAAAGCTAGATCACCAATGTTCTCGATGTACAAGAAGTCTAACCATGTCTTGAACCGTCCGGCAATGAGCGCCTCGCACAGGGTGTCATTTTGTTCCTTTGGTACATCAAAGGATTCATGCAAGAAGGTGGCTAGTGGTCGGTCAAACGATGGGAAGAGGTGTTCGATAGGTGTGTCCTCTTCTTCACTGTCCTGCCGGGTTGGACTGTCCTGTGGGTCAACCATGTCGGTCGCAGGCAGTAGGGATGTGGTTGCAGCGCTCCCAGGTTGGAGTGTTTGGAATCCAGTGGACCTGCTTCGTCCTGTCGACCTGCTTCGCGTTCTGGCGGCGACAGGGATGTCGGGCATGAGAGAATGGACCCAGTGTTGACTGTAATGCTACTAGCGTGTCTAATGTATCGTCTTTGTCGTGTGATCGGATCAGAGAACTATCGATCGTCGTCCGTAGTCAAGTCGATCGATGATCTGTGTCGGATTGGTTGTTGTTTTGTATCGACGTGGTGAAGTAACGAAAATTTGTTTTCGTTGCGTTTTCGTTTTCGTCTTTTGTTATGCTGTTGTCTTCTTTTGCAAGCTTCAACAAGCTTGCGACTGTTAATCTGTTAATTTCCTTTTGAAACTGGCTGTTGAGCTGATTCAATCCAAAGGCAAAGAAGAGCAACAGGAGCTTTAGCTGCAGGCCGGTTGAGGTGCCGGTCTGTTGTGTTCTAATATTTCTCTGATATCCACTACGACTGGATGCTAATCCAATCAGATCTATTCTGACTATCGACAACCAACGCAATCAGATAGATCTTAGGCTTGTAGTTCTACAGTAGGACGCAAGAACGTCCGGTGCAAGGTTTAAGGTTGAATAATCAAATAATCTAAAAGTATAAGCGTGTCGGCTTGCTAGAGAGCAAGTTACCGCTTTAGAGTGTGCTGCCGCTAATACAGCACAATGAAATTACGAGTATTTTGTACGGTAAATTACCGTATTACGGTGAATATCGTGTTGCCGCTAATACAACACGTATTCAGATAAACAAGTTTGTGAGCAGAGTTTCGAACCTCTGCTGTCTTTTCTTGAAAATAAGACACTTAACAGAAGGTAGCATATGTTAACATCTGTCATGTGTTCTTTCTTGGATCACTAAGTATCGAACTCGATCGTAAGAATGAGCTCGGTATTGACGATCGATTCTTCTCCTCCAGTTAAGTATTGAACTCGATCGTAAGAATGAGCCCGGTAATTTGCGAGGTCTCATTATTTTCGATCTCGTACCTCTACCAACTTAGACACGAAAGGAATTTAATACGCAAGTATGTCACCCAAACACTTGCCAGATGATCTAAATCCATATAGAGCCTTGTAGATGACCAAGAGATGACCTTCTAGTGATCCGAATTCTGGACCTGCTTTGATACAGACTTTCTCACATGTCACTGCTTCAAGATAAGCATTTCCTACGTCAGTACCCCATGCTTCCAGGCTGTTCAGTTCAGCGAGGAACAGGCACATACACAGGCTGCGTAGCGAGACAGCACCAGCGTATACACTGTGGACGGGGGCTTCAGTGAGGTTGCCATTTGCAACAAGATGAGCCTTGTGTCTACCATTATGTTTGACAGCATAGATCATGTGTACCTTGATCTGTTGGAATCCGTTTGGAATGGATCCTGCCTTATACTTTCCTTTGTCAATGAAGGTATCGTATTCCTTGAGTTGTTCCATTTCAAGAGTAATTGCGTCTTCCCATTTATAATTTCCGTTGGCCTGGTCGAATTGGATGGCTTCTTCGTGATTACGGGGTACCTTGAATCCGTATTGATATTGCGGAGTGGTACAAAATGAGCAAAGTTTGGCTTGATGTATGAGTGAATCAAGCTTCTTGGTTCTTTGTGCGAGGTTGGTGATTCGTTTGAGGCGTTTCCAACCTGGGAGGTCAAGCATGTTGTTGTCCTTACCATATTTGGCAACAGTAACAGGATCATCAGCTGCAATATTGGCTAATGGTTCATATGTCCGTTCCATATTTTTCCATTCAATCCAAAAGTTGTACTTGGATCCTTTGTACTGTGGATGCTTGTTATCCAATGGACCTTGGTGTCCTAGGATTCTGCAAAAAGACCAAAGCTTGCCATTGTCTTGGGTTGAATCGCGATAGATGTAGTTCATGACATCATTGTTCGCAATGATATCTTCGAGTTCATCATCAGAATGTTTACACTTAAATTTGATGAAATCTTTATTGCGTTCAAGACTGTCTTCTACGTCAACGATGATGAGGCGTCTTTGAGTACCATCAGGGTTAGGTACAAGGAAAGATCTGCCTTGTAGGCCAGCAATCGAAATAGTCGGGATAGTGATCAGTTGACCATTGTCATCGAATTGCGCATTCCCTTCTACGTCGGTAACAACTACCTCTGATGGGTCTACTGTAGGGGTAGCAGGGTTAGTGTGTGAGGTCGTGATGTCACTAACATCAAAGTATGCTAGCTCTGGTGGATTGAAATCATCTTCAGAAAGGAGAATGTCATCGTGTGTCTTGCTGAAGATGTGCGTCGTAGGAAGATCATCAAAACTCTCCCCATAGTTGTTAGGGAGTGGAGAAGGGGACCAGCTGGGGCTATAGGTCGATATCCAAACCCTCAAGACACCTTGGGTTCCCATATTTGTGATATGTAGGGTATGGAAGCTGCTGTGGTTGTGGCAGATACTTCTGAAGGAAGGTTTTATCCTTAGCACTGATGATGGTAGCAAGAACAGAAGGGTCCCAATGTTTGTCGGATGTCATGATAGCATGTGGCAGCGTGTTGAATTCATCAGTAGTATACTTGCGCATGGCAAGGTATGGCAGGCCATGACAAATACTGAGGGGTAATGTATATCCATCGGTTGTGGTGATGACTTGTCCACCACCCGCTTTGATGGATATATCATCAACATTGGAGAAGTATGCTTCCATCTGGCCAGAAGACAGGATGGAAGGGTGTCGTCCTGTGTATGCACATTCATTTAAAATGAGGATAATAGGACCTCAATTCGAGAGAGAATATGCTCCACATGCCGCAATGGGAATATTCTGCACTTGATGGTTGTTGATGCTGGTAACATTGACATACCATGGAGGGATGTCCTTGGAGATGAGACATGCATCATTACCAATGATACAACCATTGGCACCACAATCAACCATAGCAAAACCAGGAGTGGAGACGTTGATCTTGTGTGCACAGTAGGTATATGCCGATACTTGGTTTTCATGGTGGAGGGTCAAGTCCTCTTTGGGTTGCTACCATTTGTGGAAATTAACCAAGTAGGAAGACTTACCAATGGGCACAAGGGTATCACCATTCTTTTGGTACCGAATATCAGGGTTCTCAGAGAGAAATCTGGCTGGGTGTGCAGGTGATACGGAGGATTTGAGAGCTCATTGGTTTTTAGAGGGGGAGGTCTGAGACTTGTAGACACCAAGAAGTGATGCATGAAATACGGACACGGCGATCGTTTTTGACGGGGGGGGGGGGGGGGGGGGTGTAGATCTTCTGAAGCAGCATTATGATTATCAACATGCGAAGTTTCAGCCTCTAGAAATGTGACCGAGTGATCATGCGTACTATAAGCTTTTTGAGTGACAGGCTTGATGACATTTGGGTCTGACTGACTGTCGGGAAGTAATTCAGATTGCAAGGAAGGGACTAGCTTTTTCTTGTCTTCGGGGAGAAAATTCAACCAATTCTTCATGCCATGTTGAGATAGTGCTTTCCATATATACCGGTCGGCAACCTTGTAGTAGGGTCAGGTGAGCGTCCAGCCTTGAATACTGCGTAGTCTTGGAAATCACCTTCAAATTCTATGGGAAGGGCATATTCGCTAAGATTATGTCCTTGCTCAGAAGTGAAGTCGTGAACATGTGCCCAGACGGTAGACTTTGGGGCAGACATTGATGATTGAGACTTGAGACGTGTTGCTTCGAGTAGCAAGGTGATCTTGAGCTTGTGGATGGCTGTGGCCTCAGCTTGGAAGTCAGTGATGTTGTTTTAAATTTGCCAGGGTCAGTGATCTTGGCAAATTGCTCGCTTAGTTGAAAGCTAGAGTAACATGCTTGACAGAGTGCTGACTTGACCGTATCATATTCAAGGGGTTTGTTGGGAGGACGCAGTTTGTTGAGGTGGCTCAACTCATCGAATCAATTTTTGATGAATTTTACCTTGGATTCTTTCCACTTGTCAAGGTTCAAGTTCAGTAGTACTTTCAGCTGCGTTGAATTATTGTACACTTTAGCCTTTGATTCACTATGTAAGTTTACAAAGTCGAAGTACGCTTGTCGGCCATTTCGGGTGATGGAATGACTGTGTACACATGACGATGAGAGATCACTCTTGAAAACTTCTAACATAAGGACCCAGAAGAAGGTGCACTGTTTGACAAAGAGATCACGGGTGAATCCTTGCAATGCGGCTGGTGGTCAGGTCTCATTGAGGAACATTGTGGTATCAATATCGTATGCCTCAAGTTTTGCCTTGAATCCTACACGCCAATGTTTGAACCTTGAGTCGTTTGTGAGTGGTGTGAAAGACTTTTCATCACGTGGTTTTCTGCACCAAGATTTGTAATGTACTTGTTGCGTAGACTTGGTCTTGCTTGTTCCTGGCGGTGGGGGCGGAGGATTCAAGATGGACTCAGTTTGGAGACGCATTGCGCGTGTCATACGGAAAGCGCTGAAGTTGTTGTAGGAATATGATTCCATATTCCTCCAATCCTTCTCATTCTTGCGTAAATCCTTGGTGAAGTCCGTGAGTGCTTCTATGGTCTGTTGGATAGTTCTGGGAAGTGGTGCTTGTAATCCGCTACCAGTATCCAGATAGGTAAGTTCTCCAGCGAAACCATGTTCAATCATTGCGTCAAGGAAGGTCAACCATTCGTGTAATCCTTCTTGGAGGAGGGCCTTACACAGCAAGTTGTTTGTTTCCTTCATCATGCAGAATACGGAGACAAGTACTTGCTTCATGTGTTCGTTGAAGTTAGGGAGGCTGATCATATCTGCTGTCCTCATTTTCTTCTTCGTTCAGCCCATTGCCACCAGGATTTGCTGGTATGTTTGGCATATTTGCTTGTAGTGCATCCGGATTGCCGGAGGACGAAGAGGACTTTGATGAAGGGGATGATGGGTGGTCACTCGACTGATCTGAAGGAAGAGGAGAAGAGTGATTGCTCACCGTAGAATCTGGGCAATACTAGAAAACAGGGATTGCTCACCGTTGATACATGATGGGAATCAACGTGCCGTGGGAATCGATGTGCCGTGGGAAATGATTACTTTACTGGTACAGGACTCATTGATTCGTACGAAATAGAACAACTGCTGTCATGTAGCTTTGGTACTGCTGGACACGAAAGGAATTTAATATGTAACTGTAAATAATGTTTGCAATATGAATTAGATGAATCATGAAAAAATTATGCATGCCCTCCTTTACCTGATACTGTGTTAGTTCTTGTTACCCAATAAGTCATCTTGTGCCCTGGATTTGCACCAAACATCCTGTCTTGTGTGCCATTTGGAGAGACAAACCACAACATTTTCTGTATTGTATGTGGCAAAATTGTTCCCAATATGCATCAGATAAGTCCTCAAAAAAGTATTAATGCTGTCCTTTACCTGATACTGTGCGAGTCATTACCCAATAAGTCATCTTGTGCCCTGGATTTGCACCAAAAAACAATCTCTTGTGTGCCATTTTGAGAGACAAACCACAACACTTTCTCTATTGTGTGTGGCAATGTTGTTACCAATATGCATCAGATGAGTCATGAAAAAATTATTCCTGGTCTTTACCTGATACTTTGGGAGTCATTACCCAATAAGTTATTTTGTGCCCTGGGTTTGCACCAGAAATACCGGCTTCTTGTGTGCCATTTGGAGAGACAAACCACAACACAACATTTCCAGCATTCTGTGTGGCAATGTTGTTCCCAATATGCATCAGATGAGTCATGACAAAAATATTCATGGCCTGGACCTGATACTTTGGGAGTCATTACCCAATAAGTCAGTTTGTGCCCTGGATTTGCACCAAAAATACCCTCTTGTGTGCCGTTTGGAGAGACAAACCACAACATTTCCAGCATTCTGTGTGGCAATGTTGTTCCCAATATGCATCAGATGAGTCATGAAAAAAATATTCATGGCCTGGACCTGATACTTTGGGAATCTTTGCCGAATCAAGTATTTTGTGCCCTGGATTTGCACCAAAAATATCCCTCTTCTTGTGTGCCATTTGGAGAGACAGACCACAACATTACCTGCAGTTACTAGAGTGGCAATATTGCTCAATCTATGGATGGAGTAGACAAGAATAGAAGAAAAATGAGAAGAAACAAGCTTATACTTTTGTCATTATAAATTTTGGAATCATTTTGGACCCTGGTCACGGACCCTAGTACATAGTACTGTAGGTCGGTATGTACTTAAAAAAAAGGTAATAATCTAGTAGGAAAATAGTGTAGAAAAACACTTATGTAGATTCGGTGCGCAATTTCATTATTGAAAATAATCTAGTAGGAAAATAGTGTAGAAAACCACTCCAATTAGCTCACTCCGATTAGATTAGCTCACTCCGATTAGCCAAAAGCTCACTTTTTTTAATTGATCTAATTGCAAACCAATCGATTTAAGTAATTAAAGCAAGCAACAAGCAACAAGCAGCAAGCAACAAGCCAACATGCCCAGTCAGCTGAGCATGGATGCAAAGAACATTCGGGCAAGGGAACAAGCCCACAAACATCGTGCTCGGGCACAAGTAGCAGCAGCTTTAGCTGACATGGATCCTGCAGCAAGAATACCAAGGGAGGAGGCACAGATTGTGCAGCAAGCAAAGGACCTTGCAGCAATCCAGCGTGCGCGAGCTGTCATGCAAAGAGCTGCAGCAGCTGCAGCAGCTGCAGCAGCTGCAGCAGCTGCAGCAGCAAAAGATGATTCAGACGACGACAAACTGGAACCTCCAGAGGAAGAGGAGGAGGCCAAGGAGGAGGAGGAGGAGGAGGAGGAGGGCGAGGATGAGTATGAAGGCAAAGATAATGGCCTAGATGAGCTAGCTGCCTTAGCCTTACTAGCTGCTGCTGATGACAATGAAGTCCTAGATGACGCCGACGACTCTGTCGATGAAGTCCTAGATGATGCCCCTGCCCCAGCAACAACAAGAGCCCCCCCATCAAAAAACAACAAGGGGACGACTGTTGACCCTGCATTGTTGGACAAGAGGACCGCCCTGAAGGGGGCCAGTGCCTGTCCTTCCCAATGATGTGAACGCCCCCACTCAGCTCTTAAGATACCACCAGATCTTGTTGGAGTTGATGTCCCATATTGCTGGAGGGCATGAATACCCCACCAACCAGGTGTTCAACCAGGAAGAGCTCAACACAGTTAAGCCAGATCACATCTAAAAATGGATGTGTTTGAAGGTGTATGGGATGGAGGATCCAGGAATAGACAATAATTCAGTTAGTGGCTGATCTAGCACTTTGAAATATTGGAAGAAAGCTATCTTCTACTGTCATAACTAACACTGCAGCTTGGGATGAAACAAATGAGACTGGCAATCCTACTAGATCTATCAAGATTAACCAGCTGATCAAAGCTGTGGCTAAGAAGAAAACCCAAGCTCACTGCCGTTGGAGACAGCCTCCAAAGTATCTGGCACATGGCAATGCTCTGAGTCCAGCTGCACTTGATTGCAAGAGGGGATGACACCTCACACATGAAGAAGGCAAACTTGCAGGTTAGTAGAACATATGCTGGCTATCTTACGATTCAGATGAGGATGTCAAAGAACGTGCATGACAAGGGGGATTGTCCATTACAACTGCTCATGGGAAATATGGATCACAGGTAGTACTGTGTACTAATTGGTCGTGCTATCTACCTGGAGGCATGGCTTGGTAGTGGCGCTGGCCGGTTGAGCCAATGGCTGTGTTCTGAGGGTGATACTGACTACAGATCTCCAGTGAAGGTTCAGAACAAGGAAGCAGACAGGTGTAAGTCGGCATACCAAAAGGCTCTGAAGGCTATCATCAAAGGGGATCAGTTTAGACCTCTTGGAAGGCAGCAAAGGCTAGGAACTCATTCAGTTAAGAAGTGGGCTACAACTATGGCTAGGAGCGGATGCGCGGCTCGAGATGATGTTAGCTACAGAGCTAGATGGAAGCAAGATTGGTACTTGGATGTGCAGTTGGACTGGCCGGATATCAATGCTGGTAGCAAGCTTTCCCATAGGGGGGTTTGCTTGTACAAGGAGAAGGATGACAGTGAACTGACAGACAACTGGCTCTGTGCTTCAGTGGCTTCTGCAATTCGTTGAGCCTTTGGGGATGATGTTGCTGCTATCTAAGCAAAGCCCTTGCTTTGGGCTTGCTTTGATCCTGCTGTTGCGGACTATATCCCCCTTGAACTGAAGCAACAAATCATTCGCAGATATGAGTTGCTGCAAGGCCGACTTGAGGATGGGGTGAATCCTATTGTAGAGCTGAAGTGATTACTTCCAACATCAATGGAATTGTGTGGCTGGATGAGATCCCTGATGGAGAAGAAGGAGATGGTGGAGGGGCATTTGGTAGAGGGGAGCAGAAGTGGAGGAATGATATCTATGCCAAGCTATCCACTACTCAAACAAATGTAGCAGAGATGAGGAACCATCAGATCTCAGAGCTTGCTGAGCTTAAAAGGCAGATTAAGATCCTTACCCATATCATTCGCGGGATGGCACGGGTGCCAGGTCAAAGAGTAGAAGGAGGAGTACTAGGGAGCAAGGCCATCATGCAAATCTGCGTCAAGGGGATCCAGGTGGTAGAATAGCCAGCACTCCTGTGTGATAGACCACAAACCATCCAAGCCTTGTGGGATGAGTACCAACATGGAATAGGAGGGAGAAAGCTGGCAAGGGAGTTCACTGCCGCGGAACGCGGGAGGGTGAAGTTCAAGTATTGCAATCAAAAGGTACCTTGGAGATGTATGGAAAGGTTCCTAGACCGGGGGAATGATGTGAACACAGCCATTGTCAAGATCAAGAGGTGCTTTGGAGACTGTACTATGGCTCAGCTGATTTGGAAGATGCGTCCAGACGAGAGGCAGGGAGGAAATTTCCAGCTTTGTTGAGCAATGGGCGGTGCCGGCTGTCATTGGTGGATTCGTCAAGTGGAGGAGTGGAGTGTGTTGCTGTTGTAAGGGGTCCCCCCCTGTTGTTGCTGATAGCAGCGTGTTTCGAAGTTCAAGTTTTCATGTACTAAGCGTAGGATATGATTGATCGATTGATTATATCGGTCTCTAGTAACTGTATTAGTGATTAGATGTTACATGTAACCGATGGACAATTTCTGTCTTGATATGAACCAAAATTATTTCTGTGTCTGTATTTTGGCGTGGTGTTTCTTGCAGTGATCCAACTTGGAATTTTCTTTGATGCAGATCCCAGCGGGCTTTATGCCTCGCGATTTGATCGATCGGATGATCGATTGGATCGTTCGGACAGACATGTAGTAACACCAACGGACAATTTCTGTCGATATATGAATCAAAATTATTTCAGTTTATGTATTTTGGCGTGTTATTTGCAAGCAATCTGACTTGGAATTTTCTTTGACGCACATCCCATCGGGCTTTGTGCCTCGATGGATTGATCCGTCGATTGATTGATCGATCATATTGGTCTCTACGTCACACAAACGAGATTCGGGGTTCTTTCGGAATCACGTGCATATTTGGGCCGAACTCCACTGGTTCCCCTTTGTAATTTCACCCTATTTATTGAAATTAATGTCAAACTCATAATATTTTGATACACATTGCATTTTCCTACCCCATTGGCATCTGTTTCCAAATTAGTGGCATGTTACTGAATTTTATGCCTGAAACAAACAGTGCATGGTCGCAATTTTTCAATCTCAATCGTTTCCTCATTTTGTATTGTTATTACTGGCTATCGTACTAACGATGGTGACGACACCTAAATATCAGGTTTATTGTGTACGTTGCTACCAGGACTCCCCTCTGATCACTATAGGTAGGGGAAAGAAGAAGGTTACCAAGAAGCAGAAACCCCCCTTGTTTACAGCGCGACTAAGAAAGAAAACGGGAGTAGTTGTTTCTCCTCCTGGTCTTTCGGGACCATATTTTGAATGACGCACCATGCTATTCTTATTTCAAGCAATCTTCAGGGCTAGTAGATTTTGCATCTTGTATATTCATTAGAAAATCAAAGAAGCTCAAGGATGCTACTCAACAATTAGGTCTAACGAACACCCGTAACGGTCCACAGAGTAGTGACGGAGGTGCTCGACAATCAAGTTATGTACGACCCTTCTGTCGAACCGGTTGGGTGTGCCTTGATTGGTTGGGAATTAACAAACATAGAGGATGACGATGATTTTGTTTCCGATGACAATTTGTTCTTTCCTAACGATGATGATGAGGAAGAAGGAAGTGAGAGCATAGAGGCCCCCCACTCTTTGAGTGTCAATGGTGAAGAAGGCAACAACATTGATGTTGACAATTCCCATTGTGATTCAAACACGTTAGTAATTACTGACACCCAATGTAGGAAGGAGCACTATCTGACAAACTGAAGGTCAAGATCAAGTTAATGAAAATCATGCGGAATCATAGCATACCATTAGTTGCAGAGAAGGAATTTTATGACTGGGCTATTGAATCGGAGCAGCTTAATTTATTTTCATGGACTAAAGGCAATCTCATAAAGACCAGGGCAAGTGTCATGAAGGAGATTTCCGCAACTGTGCCTGAAATAAAAGGTGATTGGTTTGAACCTCATCTTATTGACTGGTGTTCTAAGAAATCAAAGAGTGCTGATAATTCTGGTGGTAAACAAATCTACGTCCGGTCGTTCCAAAAAGCACTTCATTCCCTATTAACAAATGTGACTTTGGTGAAGGAAGGCAATCTGTCTTTCCCCCATGCGGAAGACCCAACCTTACCAGTTTGCTTATCCAGAACTTCAAGGGAATATTGATATTGACAAACTCCATCACGGTGAATGGTGGATCAACACTTGGGAGAAGAGATGCAAATCTGGATCCAATGAAATTCTGGTTCCTATTATTCTCTACATGGATGGAATTGCAATTGACAATAGTGGTCAAACCACTCTTACCCCACTGAACATGACTCTTGGCATATTCAACACCCTAACTCGGAACTCCCGGCCGGATGCCTGGGAGGCTATATATTATCACCCAACATGTCCAGGTGATAAAGGTGCCGAATCAATTGACAATGTGAACAATCTTCAGCAACAGCGACTAGCGAGAGCAACAGCAACAGCAACAGCAACAGCAACTAGCGAGAGGAGCAACAGCAACAGCAACTAGCAAGAGCAACAGCGACTAGCAAGAGCAGCAGCGACTAGCGAGAGCAACATCAACAGCAACTAGCGGAGTGGCGTTTTGGAAGAGCAGCAGGAAGCCAACAGCATGCATCGGCGTTTAGAGCGGAGCATGTTGTTGCTGTTGCAGATCTAGGCTATAACAATATATAATAATTTAACAAAATTGGGTGAGTATCTATCGAAGTAGAGTAAATAATAACAACAGAATGATATAATTTACTTGTACATGCTAACCTGCCATGTTGCCTTCGCTTTGGTGTGGCCGTGTTGTTGCCGTTGTTGTTGTCTTCGATTTGGTGTTGCCATTGATTCGGTGTTCCTTTGGGTCGATGTTCATTCGGGTCGATGTTGCCTTTGATTCGGTATGTTGCCTTTGATTTGGTGTTCCGACAATCGTTGTTAGTCAGTAGCTTCCTACACTATTTTCGTACTAGATACTTTCTGGTAACCAATTTGCGTAGAAATCTACAGCAGTATCCAAATGGCACGAAAGAGACTATTTTTGGTGTAAATCCAGGGCACAAACTGACTTATTGGGTAATGACTCACAAAGTATCAGGTCCAAGCCAGGAATACATTTATCACAACTCAGCAAATGCATATTGGGAACAACTTAGCCCCACAGAATGCTGGAAATGTGGTGGTTTGACTCTCCAAATGGCAAACATGAGGGTATTTTGGGTGCAATTCCAGGGCACAAACTGACTTATTGGGTAATGACTCCAAAAGTATCTGGTCCAAGCCAGGAATACATTTATCACAACTCATCAAATGCATATTGGGAACAACTTAGCCCCACAGAATGCCCAACATGTTGTGGTTTGTCTCTCCAAATGGCACACATGAGGGTATTATTGGTGCAATTCCAGGGCACAAACTAACTTATTGGGTAATGACTCACAAAGTATCCGGTCCAGGCCATGAATACATTTCTCACAACTCATCAAATGCATATTGGGAACAACTTTGCCCCACGGAATGCCCAAAATGTGTATCAGCATGGTGTTCCTTGTCAATATTGTTTCATAGTCTATCCCATCCATAGTATGAGCAATATTGATCCTGAAATTGCAGCCAATGACACACATTTGCACTCAAAAACTGACTAGCACTCACTATTTTGGTACATGCATGTCAAGGGACAAACATTATTATAAAATTCATACTGACTAAAGTATCAGCCTGGTGTTTCTTGTCAATATTGTTTCATAGTCTACCCCATCCATAGTATGAGCAATATTCATCTTAAACTTGCAGCCAATGACACAGATTTGCACTCAAAAACTGACTAGGACTCACTCTTTTGGTACATGCATGTCAAGGGACAAACATTATTCTAAAATTTATACTGACTAAAATATCAGCCTGAGACTTGTCAATATTGTTTCACAGTCTACCCCATCCATAGTATGAGCAATATTCATCTTAAACTTGCAGCCAATACCACACATTTGCACTCAAAAACGGACTAGCACTCACTATTTTGGTACATGCATGTCAAGGGACAAACATTATTCTAAAATTCATACTGACTAAAGTATCAGCGTGAGACTTGTCAATACTGTTTCATAGTCTACCTCATCCATAGTATGACTAGCATTCATCCTCAAATTTCAGACAATGACCCAATTTTGCACTCAAAAACTGACTAGCAAGCACTATTTTGGTACATGCATGTCAAGGGACAAACATTATTCTAAAATTCATACTGACTAAAATATCAGCCTGAGACTTGTCAATATTGTTTCATAGTCTACTTCATCCATAGTATGACTACTAGCATTCATCCTGAAATTGCAGTCAATGCCACACATTTGCACTCAAAAACTGACTAGCACTCACTATTTTGGTACATGCATGTCAAGGGACAAACATTATTCTAAAATTCATACTGACTAAAATATCAGCCTGAGACTTGTCAATATTGTTTCACAGTCTACCCCATTCATAGTTTGAGCAACATTCATCCTGAAATTGCAGTCAATGCCACACATTTGCACTCAAAAACTGACTAGGACTCACTATTTTGGTACATGCATGTCAAGCGACAAAAAATATTCTAAAATTCATACTGACTAAAGTATCAACCTGAGACTTGTCAATATTGTTTCATAGTCTACCCCATCCATAGTATGAGCAATATTCATCCCGAAATTGCAGCCGATGAGACACATATGCGCTCAAAAACTGACTAGGACTCACTATTTTGGTCCATGCATGTCCAGGGACAAAAATTATTCTAAAATTTATAATGACTAAAGTAACAGCCTGATTCTTGTCCATATTGTTTCATTGTCTACCCCATCCATACTAGTATGAGCAATATTCATCCTGAAATTGCAGCCAATGACACACTTTTGCACTCAAAAAGTAACTAGGAAACACTATTTTGGCTACTTAATCCAAAAATCAAGAAATACTGAAAAATACCGGAAACTACCATGTGTACACGGTTCAACGGAGGATTCGATCCACCGGACACAATGACATCAATATCAAGAACCAATCATATCCTGACAAGGAAAGTTACACCACTTAAAGCCAGTCTGTTTTTGATGGACTACAAAAAGATGCCGATACATTCGAAAAATGTACTCCTGTAGAAAATAATGAAACGACAAAATAGGCTTTTCCTGCAACGCTGTTGCAGAAAATAAAAAAACAATAGGTAGGAGAATCAATGCTTGGGCTAGGTACAATTATCCTTGGTGGAACCTACAGATTATGGTCTGCGGAAAAATTAATTAAAGGGGTAGTTTCAACCACATTGCACGAGTTCCCCCCAAAAGCAAAAAAGGCATTTCCTGCAACGCCATTGCAGAAAATGGAAAAACAATAAATACAAGAATATATGGAATGATACGGTACAGTACAGTAGGGTAGGGAACATCAAAATGTCCGGGTCCGTGCAAAATTTTTGAGGACACCACATTCCAGAATATCACGGCACGCGCGCAAAAAAAGATACTAGGCAGGCGCCAGGTAAAACAACAGTCACAGGTAGTACAATTAACAGTAATACAGCACTTCCCGGGAGGCAGTAAATCAAGCACTTACAGCGCGTACAGTATGAATGAAAAAAACATGCCAAACGTTTCCTACAAACAACAGTATTATCATAAAACTAGCGCGCCAAATCAATCAAAGGAAAAAACAGTAAGTTGAGGTGCACGATTTAACAAAGAAATAATGGTAGAACTTAGTAGTTGCAGTCCGGTGACAGGTAAAACCATTGTTACCAATAACACAAACAGCCTGCACAGCAGTGTATGGGGAAGTGACCAAACAAACACAAACAATAGCCAAACATATAGAACCACTAACAACAGTAGCAACAGAAATATTCTACAGACAACAAAAGAATCCGATAACAATAACTTGGAAAACAACATTGTCAAACACGTCAAAGAAACAGTGTTCAGGAAATTTAAATTCCCGCCAGAGAATACATTTGTGAAGGCAACGATATTCAACATTGCAAAACTAACGAATAACAATGAAATATCAAATACGATCGCTATAAAGGACCAAAAGTGGAGTGGAATTTATTGCCGAGCAGTCACTACGTGTATGCGCAATGCTCAAACTCTTGCAAGGAAAAACTACAAAGGTAAGCAACCAACAATAAAATAATTGCTGGCATGCACTCTTTCATAATCCTTTCTAACATTTTGGTTGTATTAACACTGACACGTAGACGATAAAAGGAACAACCAGATACCAGATAGTTTCCCAGGGACAGTTCTAATCACGGACACCCAAGACGTGAACTCAGAAAATAGGTACCAATTGCACAAAGACTATCAACGGAAAAAGTTCACCAGAATTCAAATACTTCATGAAAAGAATTCTTGGAGCGTTGTCACCAAAACAGACAGACTTCAAAAGAAAATCAGTCAGAATGACAGTCAGTAACATTTTCACCCCAAGCAATGAAGCTTTTGCATTGCTTTTCCTTTACAACGACTACGACTCGTGGCTAAACACAACAAAGGGTACGAGGTTGAGAAAAAAATTCACTGACGGTAAGTCAGGAAATAAGGAGGGATGGAGTAACGAGGGACAAGATCTTTACGAATACCTAGTAAGCGAATTAGAAGAACGAAGGGAGGAACAACAGTCGAAAGAATTAGAGACGGAACTACTTAAAATGTACCAAAAAAAAAAATGGCAATCGTAAACAACAGGATAAGGAGGAGGATGAAGAAAGTAAAAAGGGAAAAAGACGGAAGAGAAAACGTAGCTTGCTTCAGATTCTTGGCGAGGATACCGAGGAATACAAATTATACCTCGAATACATGAAAAATGAAAAAGAGTAATTGGTGATAACAACATCATTAGAGTAGCACGGTTAGTTCATTATTAGTTTAAGCTTTGCACAATATTGTTACGGGTCTTCTGTTAGAATAGAATACAATAAACAAGGTAATTGCAAATGCTGATAAAATACCTTCATATTTGTTCCAAAATATGTTTGTTGTATTTCGGTATTTGATATGCGTAGCGTGAATATTGTGAAACGTCGGAGATGATTGCAAATGCGGATAAAATACTTTCTTATTAGTACAAAAATATGGTTGTTGGCTTTTGATATTCGATAAATGTAGTGTGAGTATTGTGAAAGCAACGTAACAGAATACATTGCTGGTTATCAAGAAGCTCGTATTTGTTAAGAAATTAGTATCAACGCTACAACAATATCAGTGTACATAGGAGGATATTATTACAAAACATGAGTTTCGTGTGGAAAAAACAAAAATTGAATGGGGAATAAATATTATCGGGGTAAGCATGAAACAAAATTGTAGAATAGAAAGATTCTGAAGCAAGCATGGTACGAGGGCTGAAAAAAACGGTGGCAAAAATAGACCTACTTGAAATTGTTGCGTGCAAAATTAGGTAGAGAATTATTTATCGGAATTTTTTAAAACATTGCACAAATTTGACGAAAACATGAGCATCGTTTATGTGACGTAGTAACTGTATTAGTGATTAGATGTTACATGTAACCGATGGACAATTTCTGTCATGATATGATGCACAATTATTTCTATGTCTGTATTTTGGCGTCTTATTTGCATTGATCCGACTTGGAATTTTTTTTAATGCGCATCCCAGCGGACTTTGTGCCTCCCTGATGTGTAAACTTCGCGCCCACATAATGTACCTCTGTAGAGTTCTACACGGTTTTTGTACTGTTGTATTTTGGGCTGTATTAAAAGAGTGCACCCCTCACGGTAACAAACTACATAGTTGCCTTCAGTACTTCTGATACCGATACCAGCTCTGACAACCGAATTCAAGAAGAAATAATCCTTAGCTCCGCAGAAAAGGAGGATCTCAAACAAAGAATTTCCAAACGCTGATGCATATTGGTACCATTTTACGTCCTTCAAAGCGAGAGAAGTGGTCGAAAAGAAAATGGAGACCTCTAACTCGACCTTTTATCCATTCGAGGACTATGCGGAGAAATCTGAGAAACCCAGCATTAGCTTTTACATTTTCGTCGCAGTTTACACATGTTTGTGCTTCGCGTTGATCACGCCAGTAGTTCTATGGAGCGAGAAGCATGAGAAATATAAACGGCAAGCACTTGAGTCGAAAAAACAACAACAGGGAGAACATGCAGAACCACAGCCTCCAAGATTATCGAAAAATGACGACAATCGCCCGGCTTTGGAGGAAACTCCATTCAAGCCTTTGTCCTACGAAGAAGGAACGCCGGCATATGATTACACTTCCAAACACGCAGCAAACGCAAACAACCGTGATGACATTGTTCACCACACACACCAAAAGAAACCGGAATCCAAGTCATTGAATGCACTCAAAAAGAGTCAGACTTCATTACAAAACACAAACCAAAAGATAGCCAAGTCATTGAATGAACTCAAAAGGAGTCAAACCTCAACACATAACACAAGCCATAGCAGACAAATATCCAATTTAATGAATGAACTTAAAATGAGTCAAACCTCATTACGAGCCACAAGTCAAAGCAAACAAACATCCGAACAAATATCGAAGTCACTGAATGCAGTCAAAAGGAGCCAGACTTCATCACAAAGCATAACCCAAACGAAACCGATATCCAAGTCATTGAGTGAACTCAAATCGAGTAAAAATTCATCAAGTGGTCCCGGCAATAAGGAGACGGGAAAGGGTTCTTCTGGCGCTAGTCGTATGTCTTCGTCACTGCGAGGTTCTTTACAGCAGAAATTTGACAAGAGCTATCCCGATCGAGATCCAGATTTTCAAAACCGTATAGCGCACAGATTCCTTCAGCATTCCTACCCCAATTATCCCCTGAATGAAAACGGCAACAACGTTAATGCAATGCAACAACAGAACCAACAACAAAGATTGCATCAGTCATTCGTGAATTACAGCTATGGTGGTAACCGCAGTATCACTGGTTCAAACCAAACCACCGCGGTCACCTCTAGCGTGGCAAGTGCAGCTACTACAAGTAACCTTCGTCAAGCTAGAAAGATAAGCAAAGGGGAAAAATCTTATCCTTTCCGCAAGGGTTTCTCAACACGTGTCTTGGATGTTGGAGGGCGACGGTGGAAGACTCGGAGACCAATTGGACGGATTGACGTCATCGAACGGCAACTGCCTCCTATCGATGTGAGTAACACTGACAGAGGAGGAGCGATAACCCAATCTGGTCAGAGAATTGGTACGCTCGGCAACATTGGCGGTAGCATCACTGGAAACTCTGCCAAGTTAGAAGCGCAACTGAAATTGAGTAAAGGTATGAGCGATATAGCCAGTAGTATCCTAAGTGAACAGCATCATGAACTGAATCACCAACCCCAAATACAAATCGACATTTCCTTGATGAAAAGGCATCAGTTTGAGCAACTCTATCAACTACAGCAATTATATCAGATGCGTTCCGCACGGAGATATAGCCCGAAGTCTTTTTCCTCGGTCATGTCTTCAATCGTGGATGACATATCCCCCGATGATGCTCCCGATGCTAATGATCCTGGCCGCGGAAACATCTTCGTTGAACCCGACCAGAAAGGAGAGATACTGAATGGTTACCAGGAGAGTCCTGAATTCGATTTGAATCGAGGCGGATGTTGCTCGTCTCCCTTGGAGGGTTTGCTGTCGTTGATAGCTCCTGATATTGACAGATTGGATGTTTTCAAGGATTCGATACCTCTTCACATTGGGCGCTTGCTCGGAAGCTCTTTTTCGACTGATTACGATAGCTTTTATTTCTCAAATTCTTGGAACTGAGTCCACGATAGGTGCGTTGACAAAAATGAAGTAAGATTGTATCAGGCTAATGAGTCTCACGTTTCCATTTGCTGTTCTTTTCCAATGCATAGCGTTTTTGTTGGTGGGCCTCTTTGTACGGCTCACCAGCGAGGAATTGGCTGGAGCGATCATCGACGCGCTCTCCTCCTTTGTGCAAGTCTCGATGGACAGGTTATCTGTTGACACCAATAAGAAAAACTACGAAGCAGGACAATACATTCAGCTGGGCGTCATACTGCAAATACTATTGAACATACCTCTCCTCGTACTCTGGGCAACTCAAATACGGCAGTTTGTGATATGGTTGCTGGACAACAAAGAAATTGCTGGAATTGCAGAAAGCTATACAAAAATAGTGGTCTGCGCCTTTATGATACAAGCGCTCAGTCGGACGTTTACCGTTGTGTTTCATGTTTGCGGTCATGAGCAGTTCGAATCTGTCATTGATCTTGTAGCAGCAGCACTGCAAGTTATTGCGATCGCTCTCGGTTTAATCTTGGTCGATGACGCCGATTTGGATACCGTGGCTTATTTGCAAAGTAAGTAACTAGACATTGCGCGTTCTGTGTGATGCTGCTTGGGTCTGAGGAATCGGAGATAATCTCTTATCATTTTTCTATAGTCTTTATCAATATATCATCAGCGATAGTGAAGATGGTATATCCGGCAGCTAGGGGATGGATAGAACCTTTTAACGAAGGTATTTTTCATAGTATGCCGTTATGGAACAATTCACATGGGATTTGGCTCCTGTTGAAAGCTGTAGGGCCACTTTTACTCGGGACTGTTTTAGAATACGGAGAGTGGGAGCTCTTGACACTTTTTGTGACTAGGTTGGGACCTGCCGAAGGTAAACTTTTCTACAGACCGATTGGTTCGATCACCTCAGAAATCCCAGGAAACGTTCTCACGGTTGTTGTAAACGTGTTATATCTTTTTATATTTTTTTGTGAAGTTGCGGCATGGGCCTTGCTGGGAGCCTTGTGGGACTTCTTCGAAGCGTTAACCGAGGGTTTTGGTGAGGCAGCTGCAAACAAAGTGTATTATCTCCTCTCGGCGGGCTGTGTTGATCGTGCGAAAAACCTTTCGTATGGTGTCATATACATGTCCGTTGTGCAGTCCGTTCTGATCACGTCGATCCTCTACATGTCCGGACAGTATTTGACCGTTCTCCTTGTAGCCGATACTCATATTCGACGCATCGTGAACGATACGTTGGTCATGTTTGGTATTGCCAATATCATCATGGCGTATTCTCGAATCGCGTGGTCGCTGGTCGGGTCACAGGGACGATTTCGACTGGCAACACTTGTCGTTTTCTTTTCGAGATGGTTGGTCACCATGCCCTGTGCTTTGATTTGTGTCACCGGCTTTATGTTGGACCTAACCGCCGTGAGCGGTTCGCTGGTAGTGGGTTACGCTACTGCATGCAGTGCTCTGACCATTGTCATTCTGAGAAGCTGATTGGCATCGGCTATCGACACTGATGCAGGTAATGAATCAAGGTCAGCCGATGGATCCTGGTGTTCCAAAAGCGGACGAAGGCAATGCCAAAGTGGACGACGCAGGCGTTGTCGACGATCCCATTCTGGGACTCTTTGATCTGGAAGATTTTGACGACAGCGAGGACGATAGTGACGGGTTCGGATTTGGGGACAACGGCGTTGCCAACGAGTAGGACGGTACCGATACGATTGAGTCGGTGTCGACAAAGGAAACCCCTGGTAGAAATGAAATTGTACAAAGAAAGATGTCCGGTAGGCAATCTCAGCTCATTACAGCGGACGGGGCTATCGTCACACAAAAGAGTGATTAACAACCGCGACAATTCGTCTAGTAGAGACTATCTGTTTCGGTGTACCGGCACACGCAGTAGCTCCTAGGTCTCTACTACTACTACTACTAATATCACAGTAGAAACAAAGTCCGAAACTCAGATCTAGCAGCTACGTATTATTCATCCCTCTCGAACAACGAGTCGCACAATCATTCATTAGTTCATTCCTAGTCGCTTTCTTCCTCGTCGCTCGATTCTTCCGACGACGTGGCAGCAGGCGGCAAGTAAAATCCGGCGCGAGAGCCACCAACACCAACTCCGCCACATGCTGTCTTGTCCATCGATTTCGATTTCGGGCAGCCTTCGTCTTCGTTGCCAAACCCGTCGGTTGTTCCGACGGCGGTCCCGCGCACGAGTTCGGTTGTTGTTTCGGATGGCGTTCCCCCCTGCCTTTGTCGGGGCAGGAAGTTTTCCTTGCCACAATCGGGTTCATTGGTGCCGCGCGGGTGGTTGGGTTGGTTGTTGTAATTGCGATCGCAATAGCGGTTGGAATTGCTGTTGCGGTTACCGCCGATGCCGATGCTGGTGCTGGTACTGTGTTCGACGTCGCTGTCGACGTCGCTGTCGCAGATGTCCCAGGAGGAGATCTGGCTGGCGTTTTCGGCCCCGAAGAGCGCCAGGAGTCGGTTCCCCGATAGCGACGACATAGCAGCAAAGCCGTGGTTTTGGTCTTCTTTGGCACCCCTGTTGGTCGATGGCTCCGAGGGTTTCAATCGAAAGGACGACGGAAAGCCATCGTTCTCGGAGCAATCGTCGTCGCTGTCGCTGTCGCTTTCTTCGTCGTCACCGTCGTCTTTGCGACTCGTTTTTGTATTTGTTTTTGTTTTTGTTTTCGTTTTCGTTTTCGTTTGCGGTTGGTGGTTCGGCATAATTTCGGAACCATCGCCGTTGCGTTTCGTGCATGGATTTTTTTCAGAGTTGACTGGTGGTGGGATGTCATCGTCCGTGTCCCGGTTCCCAATAATGCGTTTCTCGCCGTTGCTGCACTCGAGGTGCTTCAATGGAGAGAGGGACGTTGGCCGACCGTTCGCTTCGTGCGTTTCGGGTTGATCGCGATGGCAAGGATCGGCGGTGAGAACGTGTTGCTGCTGCTGCTGCTGCTGCTGCTGACGATGTTGCTGCCGTTCTTGGCGTTGGTGGTACTGTTGCTGTTGCTGTTGCTGTTGCTGTTGCTGCAGTAGTCGATCATTGAACCGTTCCTTTCGGGGTGACTGTCGGTGCTGTTCCGAACCTAGATCCCTCTTCGTTGGACCATTGGCCACGGCGTTTCGCCGATCGTCAGTTTTCTCGCCATTGAATTCGTCGCGGTTTTGGTTCTGCCTGCCGTTGCTATCGGCATTGTGATGTTGCTGTTGCTGTTGCTGTTGCTGTTGCTGTTGAGGTTGCGGTTGCGGTCGGTTGCGGTTCCGGTCCTGCCCTCGGTATATCGGCGTGGGACGGGGCTTGAGAGAACGATGGAGGAGCGGTCGATAATGGTAGTGTTGCCGAAAATGATTCTGCCACTGGTGTTTCTTCTTCCTCCTCCTCTGCCCCGTCTCCCCCTTGGTCCTCATCTATTCCGTAATACCGTGCCGCATCGAACTCATTTTGCGCAAAACCATGGCAATCGTTGCTTCGGTGTTGACGACGACGGGGATGACCACCGAAATGCTGTTGCTGTTGCTGTTGTGGTTGATGTTGTTGAGTTAGTTGAGAAGCACCGCCTCGCGGTGGCATCGAATCTGCAGTTCCAAACGAACTCGGTTCCGGCTCAGGCGTCCGATAGAGATCTTGCCGATGATCGTCGGGATGTTTGCCGTAGCCCTGCGGGGAATGGAGGTTGCGGTTGTGGTCGTGGTCGTTGTTGCTGCTGCTGCTGCTGCTGCTGCTGTGTGGGCGGCCCCGAGTGGAAGTTCCTTCCACCGGCATGGGCCATCGGACGATGATTCTCTCGGTACCGATTGTTGTCGGAGTTTTGCGGTTGGGGATGCGTGTGCGGTTGCGGTTGCGAATGCGGCTGTGGTGGTAACCGGTCCTGGCTTCGACCACCACACCGATCGTTCCATACTCCCCCGTTGGCACTGCTGCTGCCACTGCTGCTGCTGCCACTCCCGTGGTGCATCGCCATCCATTCTCCCGGTTGGAGCGGCCGCTTGCGCTTGGACAGGACTTGTTCTACGCGGCTTGTGTTGGAAGGATCCCCGGGAGGGGGGGGAACGTAGGCCCGTGGTTTTTGGAACTTGGACGCGAGAAGCTTTTGCATGGTTCGGTTTCGTTTGCCGGAAATCATCGGAATTCGTCCTCTCGACGACGACGACGACGACGACGACGAGTTCGCCGCGGCCGTTGCTGTTGTCACTGGGTGGTTCCAGGGTCCCTCCACCTCGATCAGGTATCGTTCCGTTTCGAGCATCCCGGTATACTCCTCCAACAGGGCCCGGAACTGATCCGATGAGATCTCGCAGTCCCCCAGGGAGGGATCTCCCGATCCCGCCGGCGGATCGGCGTCGTGCAGAATCGCCCGGTACGATTTGGAATTCAGCACGAGCCGACCGTCCTTCCAGACCTTGCGCTTCTGGGTCTTGTGCCGGGTGTATAGGCAAGCAAGCTGCTGCTGCGTTCGGTTGCCGCTCATGGTGGTGGGGTACGAGGGGGGGGGGGGGGGGGTGATCAGCAGGAATTGCCTAACACAGTTTCATTGTTTTTATTGTTATTTCTCTTCGTCATCAGGTTTTGGTTCTGTATTACCGTAATCCTATGGCTTCGGCGGACGAGCACGTGTACTCACTCCTAAGTACCAAGAAAAATGAGGGTTTGAAACAGGCTCAACGGGTGGAAGGAGGGAGTGGTACTCCGGTACCAGATGGTGGTACTCTGGTAGCAGAATGTGGTACTCCGGTACCAAAAAGTGGTACTCTGGTACCACAATTTTTCTGGTACTATTTTCTACGTGATTTCCAGTAGAATGTACTGTGCAATTTCCAGTCATATTTTGAGCACTGTTCTCTTACGACTAGTTTCGATACTCCCAGAACAGACTAATACACAGCAGACTAGGCAGGGACCAGAGTATATGCCAAAAAAAGCGCTAGAATTAGTAGTCTGTAGACCTATTTCTTGCTAGAGAGCACACCATGATGAATATTGAGTCTGCTGGGTGGACCGGGTACACGGGGAGGACGCATCTTGTATCGCAGCTCGTATCCCCGCTGGAATCAATCCTCGTATCGCTGCTCGTGTTGATCCAAATGATCCAAGGCAGCGCTTGTAATTCAAATGCCATAGATACAGCAGCAGTCCCCTAGATCAAAGCAGCGCAGTGCTTGTAGTTTGGATGCTGTGGATACAACAGGCACCAAAGAAGCAGGCTGGCGCCGGGAGAAAGAGGAAGGGTCCAATGGGCGCGCTTCTTCTTCCTCTTGCCGGCGGTGGCAGTTGGAGATCCAGATGGAGGGGGGGGGGGGGTGTCTTCTTCTTGGAGGGCTTGCTCAATGAAGAATTCCTGGCTGCTATCATAGACCTAGTACGTTTGTTTGTTGTTGTTGCTGTTGGTGTTGCGTCGGTAGATGACCGAGTCGCAGACCAAAGATCTTGAGCATTAGACCAAGAAGTCCAAGGAGCTGGGGCAGCCAGCCTTGCTCTTTCAGGGTGGAATAGATCAAACCATGGTTGCTGGAAGGGGTTATTCCCATGGTCAAAAGCAAAGAAGAAGAAGAAGAATGTCGTGAGATAGGAATAGAAACGACGATGACGACGACAACGACAACAACAACAACCCCCATTGAAATCAAAACAACCTGAACATTTCCCCCCAAGCAAACAAAAGAATGGCAATGACTTACAGTGTGATAGAATGGGTTGCTTGTTGTTGTAATAGGAAAGAAAGCGGCAGTAAAAATGGTCTATTCCCATGGTCGGGGGGCAATTTGCTTTTGAAAGTGGTTGATTTTGAAATTATGAATTGACCGGGGAAAAACAGCAAAAATCCAGGTTGTAGCAGGGATTCTACTAGATTCTACACAGCTCGTGGTGTCAAGAAGGAATCAACCAAATCCTGCTGCTGCTGCAAATCCCGCGCGTTTGCTCCCTCTTTACGCTTGAGTATACCTAAAAACACGTCCAATGCGTTGAAAAAATTATTACTTAACAAAGTGAGTGGTACTCCGGTACCACCAAAATGGTACCACTGATCAGTACTGTACATTTTGTACTTGTTCCTACGAGTACTCGTTGGTACCACCAATTGTTGGTACCGGTTTAGCCTTGTCCCCCCCCTGTAGCAGCATCAAACAGCTACTACTCCCCCTGTAGCAGCATCGAAATGCTACGAGTACTGTAAGCAACACCGATACGATAGCTAGTAACAAGAAGGACCGACCTCCTCCTCCATTGTACTCGTCCTTCCGAAGCCATAGAGATTACCATGTCAACACCCCTTTCCTCCTTTACCTCCTCCTCGTAGTATCAGTGGGGAGGAGGGGTGTTACTTGGTACCACTCTAGCTGCTTGTTGTTTCCTCGGCCCGGGGGGCCTCGTAAACAACAAGCAGCTAGAGTGGTACCAAGTAACACCCCTCCTCCCCACTGATAATACTCGGAGTCGATTTGGTTGGCACGTGTCATCCCCTCTCTTAAGAAAAAACTCCCTTAAGAAAAATCCTCGGCGCGCGCGCCTCGGATTTTTCTTAAGGGAGTTTTTTCTTAAGAGAGGGGATGACACGTGCCAACCAAAACGGAGGACGGGGTGTTACCTATAGTACCAGTACCGGTACGAAGGGGCTTGTACCTCGTAGTTTTTGGACGAGGGAGTCGAAACGGTAAGGTTAACCCCCGTAAGCAGCTACAGTACTGGTTTTGAAGTACCGACCCTAATATTGCCGGTAGTAATGGTACGGTACGAGTATTCCTTATCTTAGCTGTTACCGTATTTACGGTACGTGCACAACACTGCCCGCACCTTTCTTGGTCTGGCGCGAATGGATTGCAATATTTCTTGGATTCATTCGATCCCATCACACACTCGATCCCGGCTTCAATTTGATCTATTCGACTCATTCCACGAATCCTTTGGACTGACAAAACGTTATTCAAACGTTTTTGCACCTGCGCTATGGATATATATCTTCAGATCTGAATAATATTCATAGTTCGGACACACCGAACCACGGCAGAACAACATCGGCCCTCGTTCGAGAACCATGATGGCGCGGATTCCGTCTACCGGTATTGGAACCGGTACGTAACGCATCGTGCACCGGACCGGATTCATTCGTTCCTACGGTACTTGAACCGTATTTACAGGCATCGCGACAAGATTGCATGCATGCCTGCGCAGCACGCACTGCACCGCAATCGCAGCAACTCGAATTCTAGTTAGGGTCGCACATGTGGACAACCCGATTTTGGAGGGTGATTTTTTGTTTTGATTTGCCTTGACGCCTACCTCGCTCGAAATGATTGGAGGATTCTGTCACCGCGATCCTAGTAGTACCGTACGGTACATCGTACGAGTGAGACGCAACAAAAGCGAACAAAACGACGAAAAGCTACTCGGTTCCCCTGTTCAATTTGCTTGTTACTCGTATTCGAATCTCTCCCGCTCTGTGGTACTTGTACTCGTACAGTACAGCCCAATCAGCTGCTAATCACAACAACAGTTTTGTCCTCAACTATTCTTAGATCTAGTTTTTCCCTCTGTCGAGTCTACAGAGGCATGTCGATCCGGGCCTTGCCGCATTCCCAGGAACCATCAGACTAGAGTATAGTGTAGTGCACCGGCAACATTTACAACGTTCGAGACGTGAAGTGACGTGACGTGACGAGAAGAAAAGAGAAGCAGACGAGAAGCAAACGATTACTACCTAAATTGATCGATCACCTCTGTTGGAATACTACGATTTGTCGCACATCGAATCTTTGCGAATATTTTCGAATTCGACTTTGATTTTGATACAGCGACGGGGAATCCAATAATAGAGTCGCTGATACAACAACGGCAGCAACAGCAGCACCATAGAATAGAGAACCAACCGTTCGGACTCATCATTGTATAGTACCGGTACACAGAGTGACTTTTGCCTCGGCTCGATCCAGACCGAAACGAAACGGAATCAAAGCATCCAGAGTATCTTACGAGTTGAGTAGCCGTATTCACACTATACGATACGATACGATACGATACGATACAGCACGGTTGCTACCCTACCGTACTCTGCCCGCCCTCCAATAGGAAAGTTTACCAAAAGTGGATGCATTGATTTCAACCTAGCTTGGCACAGCACAGTAAAGCAAAACAGCAAAACAGCCCAAATCAATAGTACTACAACAAACCCAGTATTCGAAACCATGGCGTCTCCCTTTTCCTTTCACTGCATCATTTGCTTCGAAGAGTTCGACTCCGATATGCGATTTCCGGTGGTCTTGCCCTGCGGACACACCTACGTTTGCAACGAATGCGCGAAGCGCCTCGACAAGTGCATGGAATGCCGAACGCCCCTCTACGAACTGATCCCACCAGCCCACGACGGCTGCACAGAAGCCCCGGAGCAGCTCGCCGGATGGTCCACCCGGAGCCTGGGTCGCAACAGTTCCAGAACCAACGCGAGCCGCGGACAACAACATCTACACCACCAGCATCACCAGCATCAACAAAACAAGCACAAGAAACCGGCTCCCTACACCAAGAGGCGATTGATCCTGCCAAAGAACGTCGTGCTCATGTCCCTCATCGAAGCCACGGAACTCGCCACCGAAAACGTGCACGGCCAGGAACACGAGCCGTCCCTCCAGGAATCGCCCATGATCAATCCGTCGGTTCTGGACCTGGAGGCGAACGAGGAAGAAAAGATCCGGGCGGGAACCTCCCTGGCGATCAGCGACTGCGGGACTTACGCCGTGTCGGCCAAGGACGGCCTCGAAATCTTTCCCAATCGCCCCGAATCACTGGTCCAGAACTCGGAAGAAGACGTCGACACGCTGGTGAGGTTCTACAACCGGGACATGGCGGGCAGTGGTGCGAGCCATAACAATGGACGCACCGATGGCAATGCTAATGCCAATGGCAACACCAATGGCGATGGCGATGGCGTTTCGGACGACAAAAAGACCGCCGAGGGCGACCTGCCCCGAAAGGAGAACAATCCTCCCGGACGCCTCAGCTGGGGCGACCGGGTGCAGATCGTATCGACTCAAAACGGATGGGCCAAGATGGCACGGGGGTACGGATATGTGCGGGCGGGTCCCCAGCAGCTGGTCAAAGGTAAGAAGAACGTAAAATGGAAATGGAATGGGACGGAAACGAACGGAACAGAGCAAATCGCCGCCGCGGTTGGAAAGCAGTGACTCGCGGCTGCTGTGCTCGTGCCCGAATCGCGTTTGGTTCCTTTTGTTGCCACGAACACTGAAAGTCTCACGATTGATTTGATTTGATTTGATTTGATTTGAATTGTTAACTATTGCTGCCGATTGATATGTGTCAGTGGGAGGATCGGTAGATCGATCCTGTAAACTCGAAGCTATGCTACGGCTCATGTCTCTGAGGAGGAAAGAACTTCGAGAAGAACAGAAGAAAATCGATAACCAATTCATTGCCTTTATGAACGAACTACAAGTTTCTCTCATGTCCGACGAAGATCTCACGGTCATTGCCGCCGATACTTTTCACAGGAACCTCGAAAACAACGACCCAAGTGCGGGAGCTTCCGGCAGCACGGCAACGGTACGGACAAGGAACGAAGACGTTTCTCCTTTGGATGCAAAAACGAACGCGAACGCAAACACAAACACGAGCAGGAACAGAAATACATATCCACCAGAACCCGTATACTCGCAAGCAGAGGCAGCCGAAACGGTGCGACCTAGCAATACATACGAAGATAGTACGCCACTGAAACCTAGGTTTAACGAACGTCCCATGACACCTCCCGGTTCGGCTCCGAGAGGATCGTTCTTTTGCAGCGGTAGCGATGTTCTGAATGCATTCGTTCCATTGTCGGCCAGTGAATCCCAACCACCCGTCCTCCCAGACGTCACTCGCACTCCGGCCATCGCCCGGGAATTCAACAACATGAGCATACAACAGAGAAACCAACTCCAACACCACGGCTACCCTCAAACGCCTCGCAACGATCGTCGAGGCCATCCCTATGTGGAGGATACGCCCACACGAATACTGACTTCGGCCCATCATCCATCGCCGAGTGCATTGAGAGCCGGAGCTCGTGCTTGGAGAGAAATGCACGGTCGACCCGCGAGCAACGGCATCGACTTTCGAACGGGCATGAGTGGCCATTCCGCTCTGTTTTCCTCCAGCGCTCACCCACACGACTATCTCGGCTCCACGCAACGATTCTTTGCCGCGATGAGCAACCACACGGGCCTGACCATGTGGAAAGCTCCGAAATTCCCGTTCAGTCTGAGTTCTTCCAACACAGACGAAACGCAAGCGGAAGCGCCCTCGGGTCTCGCCTTTCCATCACCGGGTTCTTCCGTGTGAACGGAAAAAGTGATGAAACGGACAAGCACAAGTACGTGTACAGTCCTTCACCTGTCTATGGTTCTCCGAGATGAGTCGCATCAAAACTTTTTGGAAAACTTTCTCTACCCACACTGTACAATCCACTATTATACTTGCAAAGTAATATTAAAATGAAATATATCTGGGGATTTTTGGCAATCAATTCAATTCTCATTACGTTTACGCAGTATGGACTGTTTTACATTTTCTGTTAAATTCAAGGTACCACAATGCATAAGCCTTTTTCTACGCGTTCTTGTATGTGCACGGACGTGTCTTTCACCCTTGCACGACGTCTTCCGTCGGTGCTTCTCCTTCGATGCTTTCCATCTGATGCCACTTGCCATCGATTCCCTTCTTCCACAAGGTGACGTCCGAGTCGCCACAGCTGACAGCCAAAATGTGACCGGTTTTCGTCGACCAGCTCAATCTCCACACGGGTCCATCGAATTTGTGGAGCTGACTCGCCTTCCATTCCTGGTTCTGTCCATTCTGGGTCCAAATCAAGACGGTGCGATCCTCGGAACAAGATGCTACTGCGTTCATATTGGGAAGAATGGGTGGTGCCCACGCAACATCCCGTACCCAATCAGAGTGCCCAACATCTTTTGAGACCGGACACGAAGGATCTTCAACCCACTGTCCCGTTTCCGGTTGTTCCACCCAGAATCGAATCCGATTGTCGCATCCGCCCGTCACCAACCTCGCACTATCTACGGGTACCGCTGCATCTGTCGTGGATGATTCGTCCGAGTATGCACCCATGGGTGCCCAACTCACTGAATTTACTCCCAGGGGATTGTCTGTAATGTAGTCGGTGGACCAGCTATTGTCTGGCTGGTGTGTAAGGATGCTAACACGGCCATCGGAACTGGCGGCCGCCACTCTGAGGCCATATTCGTGTGGACAAAAAGCCACGGAGTTAACGGACGATTCGTGCAAGTTGCGAGCGGCATGCAAAAGAGTCCAGTCTCGTGGTCGAGTTTCTCTGTGAATCAGTACAGATCCATCAAAACTGCACGAAGCCAGAATGACTGAATCGCATATGAATATGCACGATAGTAATTTAACATAATTGGAATCAATGTTGAGCACAAAATAAGCATTCCCAATCGCAAACAATCCTTCCTCAAACCTAGATTCCAGAGAAATATGCAACTTCAGCAACAATATCAACCCTTCGATTCAACCGTTCATGCCGTACCTCCAAACTTCGGATGCGCCCAGGATACTTGCCAAACAGGACCTTCGTGGCCCTGTAGCGTAGCGGATAGTTCCGATGAATCTTCCGAGACATTGTAAATCTTAATGGTCCGATCAGACGACGATGTTGCTAACTTGCAACCGTAGTAATCCAATTGAGCATCGTGCACTAGATCCTCGTGCTGTGTATCGACGAATATCGGTCCGTTTGAAACCTCTTGATTTACGGGAGCGGTCTGTGCCATTTTATAATCACGGCTCTCAAGTTGCTTTGGTTTGGGGTGATGAGATTTGTTCGCTGTGACTTGCAATGATGCCTCGGTTGTTGACTTCCCGACGAAACAGAGACTAGTCTTCCGATGATCAAAATCAACAGGAGGCTACCGGTACGACAACGACAGGGAAACAACCACTTCACCAGTGACCCGTACCAAAAGGCTAACAAATGCCTCAAATTTTGCGCGATAAGGAAAGATAAGGAAGGGAGTTGAGCTCTTCCGAGCAGTCTCAACCCAGTCTTACCTTGTTTTTAGTCTTGAATGAGGAGCTGAAATAGTCATTTCGATTCAAGAGCTTAGCTATTGAAAATTCAAATTGCGCACCGGCCGACCTCGCTTCAAAAATCAAACACCACTCAGTGAAAACTTGAAAGGCCTCGCCCAAGATTTGCAAGAGATTTGTCAGAGATTTGCCTGAGGTTTGCCGTGGTTTCGGAAAACAGCTGATTCCAACAAACATAATTTCATTGTTCGTATTCTTTGATTACGAGTAGGACTTCTATTACTTGCAATCGACCAGAACCAAAAAAAGACCGGGGTAAAATTTCTTTGAAGAAAGATCATGACAGTCCTTTCCCCTCCAACGTTGCCGTCGGTGGCCGCATCAAGTCCTGGGATAAGTACGGAGGACACAACTAGTGTCACAACCGTTCAGAGCAAAGAAATCATCTCTTCCGTTCTCTCCCCTTCGGCTGTGTCCCAAGGTTCAGAAGAAGAGAATCCCACCGAAGGAGATGATGATGCTGAGAACGACAACAATTGGAAAGGAGACTTCTGGAGTCAGGAAGATGTAAGATGCGATTTTGATGCACCAGTACTAAGAACGCAACTTGACGCGTTCGTAAATATGCTGATAAAGACGACAAACTAACACCCAATTCGATTTCACGTTCTTTTTTATGTCGCGTATAGGATAAGAAGTTGAAATCGGTCGTCTCCGCCCGTAAGAAGGCTCTTCGGAAGAAAAGTCAGGGACAACCAGCGGATTCTTCGGATCTCATGATTAACTGGCAAGGGGTCGGTTCAGTCATGGAAAAGGACGGCGAGAAGTGCAAAGAAAGATACGACTTTCTGCGACAAGCTCAAGGGGGTAGAGGACCTGTTCCATGGACTCGCGAGGAAGACAAGCAAATTCTTGCTCTTGTAGGGCAACACGGTAAGTTGAAATAATTGAAAAAATGCTTGTTTTGGAAGTATGTCTCGTGAACTGACTTCATATTGTTTACTATGAATGCAGGTGCCAAAAAATGGAGCTCGATTGCTAACAATATTGCTGGAAGGAGTGGAAAACAGTGTCGTGAGCGATGGCATAATCATTTAAACCCAAGCATCAACAAGTCAAAGACGTGGACGGTAGAGGAAGATCGAATAATCATTGAAAGTCACATACGATTTGGTAATCGTTGGGCAGAAATTTCCAAGATGTTAAACGGTCGCACGGACAATGCTATCAAAAACCATTGGAACTCATCCATGAAGAAAAAGATTGAAAAATATCTTGAAAGAAAACGTGTCGATCCCACCACTTCCGTAGTTGACGATACCGGCCGGTTTTTGCTTAGAAGGGAGGATATTGAAGGATGTTTGCAAGCTTTACAACAAACAGGTTCAAACGCCAAAAGTGTTAAAAATCAGTCGAAACCTTTTGCCGGTAGACCTCTTGGAACTACACCTTTGAATCCTATGCATTCGAACAGAATGATACCCCTTGCAACTCCAATGTCTGCAGCTCAAAACCCCGCGGTTTACAACTCGATGATGAAACGACAATATGATGCAATGATGGGGGCCGCCTATCCAGGCATGGGATACACTCCACAGAGTGTCAAACGAATGAAGACAAATTCGGACTACTACAAAACTTCCAAGCTTGCAGCGGTGTCTCCTGCCAACAAGAAGGCATTTGAAGAATTTTTGAGCGCTTTAAAAGGTGGATACGACAAAGGTGTTTACTATTCAGCCTTAGAAAGACGTCGAATCGTTGAAAAGGCAGTGAAAAGTGGTTCGACAGATGAGCTTAATGGGATGGGTTTGACTCCGACCGAGTATAGTCGACTACAAAAGGCATTAATGATGAATCAGAATCAACAACATCAACATGGAGCGAAATGGACAACACCACAACAACAATTGTATCCTCATCCTCCACGGTATAGCAGTGGGTACATGCCACCACCCCATCATATGCACTGGGCTCATCCTTCACCTATCTACCCGATGGCACAATTATTTCCAGGCTACCCACCGGTACCTCCACGAATGGTGCCTCCTGTAGCGCCGATATCTAGTGACACAAAGCCTCCGTCGGCAAACATCAAGAAATCACCTCAACTTCCACCACCACTCCCGTCAAGCACGTCGAAGAAAATGCCCACTTCATTAAGTTTGAAGCATTCCCCCCTCCTGAGAACCAAAGACAGTTTCAGTCAAAAACGTAAGTTATTTTCGATGTTGAAAATCTCGTGTATTGTTAACTCGCGGGCTCTTATCTGACATTTTGCTTGATTGATTTGCTCGTTGATTTTGATCAGCTACTCCAATAAAAACGAGTTCAAACGAGAAGTTTGAATCGTATGAATCGACGGATCTCGGCTACAATCTGGCTGACTATCCATTACTTAGCAGTCCATGTGCGAAATCCTCGAAAAATAACTGCTTTAGTCCATTTCTCATGCCAACACCAAAACAAACAAGTACACCGGGGATGTGTACGACCTGGGGTGGGGACGATGCGAAATTGATGCACGAAACTTTTTCAAAAGGCTACGTCTCATCCTCGAAGTCTTCCGCGGCCCATACGCCGCGAGTCTTTTTCAAAGGTGGACACACAGAAGAGAATAATCTTCTTGATTCGAATGCAAAAGCAAAAGATGGAAACGATGAAACTCCTTTCCGCCGAGACCTTACAACGACACCGGGTCGTACGAAAAGCCACCTTGGGGTTGTCACAGGCAGTGGCCGTGACCGTTCTCGCGGTAATTCTGCGATTTCTGACGATAGAGACAATCTGTTGTCGACTGCAATCCTTGCCACCCCTGGGAGCCCTAAATTAGGGAGTATGCAGGACATAGACCAGTCACTTCACCATATCGATGCATACAGTGTGATCAAGTCGCCATTACATTTTGGGTCTCCCATTATGAAAGCAGCCGCACAGAGTCCAATGCGACTGCACTGATATGAAATGTATAATCAAATCAATGAATATATATGCTCTGTGATTCAATCGGGTTGAACTGCAGTTTGAATGTTTTGTTGCAACACTTTTTGAAAACATAACGATCCTTGTGCTACTTTGAAAATGCGCTTGCTCCAACAGCTTTCAGTGAGGCTCCTGTTGAGAATGGTGTTTTCTTTTGTTGACAAATCAATATATCTGGGAATACAATTGACGGGTCTTGGTCAGATTACTGAACTGAAATTCGAATCTTTAAACTTGAAAGTAATTGGTTTCAATGGGAATTTTTTTGTATCACTTTCGTATCTATACGTATGTAAATTGAATAGAAGAAATAGGAAAGTTCTTTCCAAAACAACAACATAATGATAATTGTGTTGACAATGATGCTTGAATAATATAATAATATTATGATAACTCTAGGAAACCCATATGTATGATTGTGCGCAAATTGCATGTCTCAACTGGGCGATTAATCTCATACCCCGTCTTCACGATTTAGAAAATCTCATACCCCGTCGATACACAGAAAATGCAACCCGGGTTGCATTTAATCTGGCCATGTGCAACCAGTACTGCATGTTCTGTAGACTTAGGCACCCCATTTGGCACCCTCCAAAAACAGAGGTGCACAAGTTTTTTGTACTGGAGACAGTAGGGTGCGAGTTGCATTTTAACCTTAGATGGGTTGCATTTTTTGTTGCTTTTTATTACTGTATTTGAACATGGAGGTGCGCAAGAACTTGTTACTATGCAACCCACACCATTGAGTACCGGCCCATTATTTAACTTCTTTTTGGCCATACTCAACAAGACTCTGCTTTGTTTCTAACTTCATTTTTAACTTCATTTCTTTTCCAATTCAACACATCGATTCAACGCTTAGTACTATTTAGCTCACAATTCCGATCCAAATTCAACCGAAACACGTAACACGTAGTAACACGTAACACGTAACACGTAACAAGAAACAAGAAACAAGCAAGGTATGCCCCAAGTACTCAGTACCAATCCAAGGGCTGCTGGAGCCCACAAACGCCCGGGGCTTTCCCCTTCCACCAGGCGGTCGGAGTTTGGAAGAAATCCGGAATGCTGGATCCCTTCTAGATTTCTGGAATAGTGGATCAGCACCCTGATCTCCTAGGAGATGATACATCCCACATGAAGAAAGTGAACTTGGAAGTCAGTCTTGTCTATCCAGATTACATTACACCTCAGATGAGATGGTCAAAGAATGTCCAGGAGGAAGGCAATTGTCCCCTGCAACTGCTAATGGTTGCAATGGATCATCAATACTGTGCTCTCATTGGGCTTGCAATCTATCTAAAGGTCTGGCTAAGTACTGGCGCAGGGCATTTGAGCCAGTGGCTGTTTGCAGAGGGTAACACTGTAGCTAATTCAGTTGTTGGTCTACAAAACAAGGAAGCTAAGAGCTGCAAGACATCCTATCAGCAGGTCCTCAGGTGCATCATCACAAATCCATTGTTTGAACCTGTTACTGGTAGGAACCTTGGTGCTCACTCTCTTAAGAAGTGGGGTACTACTATGGCGCGACGAGCAGGGGCTACTAAAGGTGATGTTAACTACCGAGCTAGATGGAAAACTAGAGACATGCAAGATTTCTATGTGCATCTGCAATTGGATTGGCTGGATATTCATGCTGCAAGCAAGCTATGTTACAAGGGTATCTGCTTGTACAAGGAGAAAGATGCTAGTGGTATTACAAAGGATTGGCTATGCAGTGCTGTTGCTGCCGCAATTTGTGCCAAGTTTGGTCCTACAGTTGGTGCCATCCTTGCAAAGCCCTTGCTTTGGGCTTGCTTTGATGCATCTGCAACTGATTTGGTCCCTTCAGGACTCAAAGCTCAGATCCTTAATCGTTATGAACTGTTAGAGGGCCGTATAATGGAGGATGAGAATCCTATTCAAAAGGTTCGAGTGGTTTGTTCAAATTCACATGGAACTGTGTGCTTGGATGAGATCCCTGCAAATGAAGCAGAGATTGCCGTGGGAGTAGCAGGCCATGGACAGCAGTGGTGGAAGAATGCTAGTATCTATGCAAAGATGTGCACCACTCAAAATCACGTTGCAGAGCTAAGGAACCATCATCTTGCAGATATGAAGAGGCAGATTAGTAAGCTGTTGCAACAGATCTGTTGGGGGATTAGAATGTCTCCAACGGGGCAAGAACTTGGAGGAGAAGGGAGAGGACCGGCTGGTCTTTTACAGGGGCAGCAGCCTGCAACCTTGTACAGGAACCCAAAGACTATTCAAGCATTGTGGGATGAGTACCAAAATGGAATAGGAGGGAGGAAGCCGGCGCACAAGTTCACTGCAGTAGAGAGAGGAGCCTGTAATATCAGATATTTGAACCAGAAAGCTGTGTGGAGCTGTATGGAGAGGCTCTTGAATCGTGGGAATGATTTGAACACTAATATCATCAAGATCAGAGATCGTTGGTCCGATGGAGGAACAGCTTGTTGGGTAGGGGACCCCCCCTGTTGTTGCTGATAAGATCTGTTTTTTGGTTCAAGTTTTTTCATGTACTTTGTTGCGTCTCGTGTGCTGCTATAATCACGGACAGGATCAATCGATCACCTGCTGTCTAAGTCGATGTTAGTGTTGTGTAACATCATGTGAGCAACAAGAATCGATAACAGTATTATTTGTACACAATTACTTCCATCTTCTCGTCCCTTGACACAGAAAGAGAATGGTCATTTTTTTAATTGTCTTGTTGTTCTTGTTTTAGCGAGTGATTCGTAATTTTGCCTACCAAATTTTATCGATGCTTAGTGTGTTACTTAGAGTGTTACACAAAAAGGTACGCAGTGCTCACCAAACGTTACCTCTGTAGACTTCTACATGGTTTTTATACTGTTGCATTTTAATTTGCGTTTTGAATGTACTCGTACCGTACTCTTACGATATCCCTCCAATGCAACCCCGGTTGCATTTAACCTGGGCTAGTACAACCGGCTACACGATTCTACGTAAGCACTAGTATTATGTTTGGTACCCCATAATCTGGCGAGGTACGCAATTATTTTGTACTACTACTAAGAGTAGAGTACCGGTTGCATTTTCGATTTTAGTAGGGTAGCACTACTGGTTGATTTGAAGCCCTGTATTTCCCCATGCTGAGGTGCGCAACTTATGCAACTCACGGATAGTAAGTGACTCGCTAATTTTGGCTTATCAGACCGATTGATACACAAGCAAATACACACACAGATTTGCATGTGCTTTTGTTCAAGCTCGCTTTTGTTCAAGCTCACTTGATTTTTGATCGATTAGACGAATTCTCACTTTTTTTGATCGATTTAGTTGCGAATCGATATAAAGCTTAATAAACAAGAAGCAAGCACCAAGAACAACAAGCAAGCACCAACAAGCAAAGCCGACATGCCGCATCAGCTGAGCATGGATCCGAGGAATGTTCGGGCCCGTCAAAGGGCCCGCAAACGTCGTGCTCAAGCCCAAGCAGCAGCAGCTTTAGCTGACATGGACCCACAGGCTGCTGTCATTGTGCCATTGGCTGCAGCAGCTCCCCATGTTGTTCCCCGGAATGCCCCTCCACTAGTTCAAGCAGCACTCCGGCTTGCTCAAGGTGTCATGCAAAGAGCAGCTGCTGAGAGAGCAGCCCGCCTAGCAGAAGAAGAAGATGGCTCTTCATCGTATGATGACAAACTGGAACCTCCAGAAGATGAGGAGGACGAGGAGGACGCTGAGGAGGAGGAGGACGACGACGATGACGATGACGATGACGATGACGATGACGAGGAGGAGGAGGAGGATGAAGCTGAAGACAATGAGCTAGCTGAGCTAGCTGCCTTAGCTGCTGACGATGACGACGACTGACGACGACGACGACGATGCCCCCGCCGCGCCCCCAGCAGTAAGAAGAAGAGTCCCAGCAAGAAGGATACCAGCCAGAAGGGGACTAGATCCAATTCTACCCAATGATGTGAATGCTCCTACTCAACTCTTAAGATACCACCGGATCTTGTTGGAGTTGATGTTCTTCATTGCTGGAGGGCATGAATACGCCACCAACCGAGTGTTCAACCAGTAAGAGCTTGTTGTGATAACCCCTGACGATATCTACAAATGGATGTGCTTGAAGGTGTATGGGATTGAGGATCCTGATACAGACGATAATCCAGTTAGTGGAAGATCCAGCACAATGGTGAGATACTGGAAGAAAGCAATATCTTATTTCATGCCAAACACTGCAGCTTGGAGTGATACTGAAAGTACAGGCAATCCTACAAGATCTATCCAGAACAATCGGCTGATCAAAGCTGTGGCTAAGAAGGAAACCCGGCAGCTTGGTGTCAAAACATCTGCTGATAGGGCTTTCACCCATGAAGAGTTTGATCAGATGCTTGAGCTGACTGCCATTGGAGACAGCCTCCCCAGCCTCCGGCATATGGCAATGCTCCAAGTCCAGCTGGAGTCCAGCTGCACTTGATTGCAAGAGGGGATGACACGTCACACACAAAGAAGGCAAACTTGCAGGCAAGTACAACATACCCTGGCTATCTTACCATTCAGATGAGGTGGTCCAAGAATGTGCATGACAAGGGGGATTGCCCATTACAACTGCTCATGGGATCGATGGATCACAGGTACTGTGTGCTCATTGGGCTTTCTATTTATTTGGAGGCGTGGCTTGGTAGTGGCGCGGGCCAATCGAGTCAATGGCTGTTTGCTGAGGGTGATACCAATTCCAGGTTTCCACTGAAAGCGCAGAATAAGGAAGCTGACAGGTTCAAGTCAGCATACCAAAAGGCTCTGAAGGCTATCATCGAAGGGGACCAGTTTAGACCTCTTGGAAGGCAGCAAAGGCTAGGGACTCATTCAGTTAAGAAGTGGGCTTATTATTTTCCTTATGAATCCGGTCTGTTGAGAGTCTGATTCAAAGGCTTCTGAAGAACAGCAACGCTGCGTTAGTGTGTTAGTAGACAAACGATTGTACTCTACGCGTGACAATTGTGGTTGAATACTTTCAGTAACAGACAATCTTACTACAGGTGAGGCTATGGAAACACCAGATCTCTTCTTACTGTGAACTTGTTCAGATACAGTGAGATAGATCTTAGGTATTGTAGATTACAAGTAGTTGATAGCAACTAGTGTGAATTTTGGAGATATAATCAGTCGAATATTAAAAGTATGAGATAACGTGAAATCTTGCCAAAACGCAAAATATCTCTTTTATTGAGGTGAAATACGTTGCAACTGCTGTTGCGTCGCAATGGAATTACTCGCTGATTATTTCCATGCATACATTGATCATTGATCATATATATATAGATATATTGTGTGAGAAGCTTCTGACAACGGTTTCCTTCTCCTGTTATCCTAGGAAGATTCCATGATATGTTTATCAATGAAATCAGAGATTGCTCACCGTAGGTCGTGTGATATTTCTCTGAACCAAAGATTGCTCACTGTAGAATCTGGGCAATACTAGAAAACAGGGATTGCTCACCATCGATACACGATGGGAATCGATGTGTTATGGGAATGGATGTGCTGTGGGAATCAATTACTTTACTGGATTGGAACTCATTGATTCATACAAATTGAACAACTGCTGTCATGTAGCTTTGGTACTGCTGGACACGAAAGGAAATTTAATACTCCACATGTCTCCTTGTGAAAGAACAATACGTCTAAATGATGCATTCCGTCATCTTGTAGGAGATCTCCAGTATTTCCACAGAAGTGGAAGATGGGCTTGAGCAGTGGATACACAACTGAGTGTCCCCAATGCTTAGTGAGGATATCTGCACAATTATCCTTACCGGGGATGTGCATCATTTGGATGAAACCTTTCACTATCATGCTTTGTACATAGCGATACGACAGGATATGATGGCGCTTGTGCAATCTTGCGTAGGGGAAGGTTGCTATCTGAATCATCTTCTTGTTATCTCCCCATGAATAGGAGGTGTCATGAACTCGTGTTCTGAGGTATCAGAATGATTGCCGTAGATCAACGATCTGTTTGATACAAGTTCGTCCGGCAACAAATTCAGCTCGGAATGTGGCCGTTTCCGTAGTGGCTTGTTTCTTGGAGAACCACATCATGGGAGTCTTGTTTGCAAAGTGAAGGATGCCGGTTACAGCCTTCCAACTGAGAATGTCATGCATGAGGTTTGCATCGTAGAAGTGTGTCAACACTACTGTCTTCCTGAGTGGTGCAGGAGCGTTGTCAGGTAGCTCTTCAGATTGCTCCCCATAGGCGGTGTTGGACCAATCGATGGAGTCCGTTTCAGTCAATATAAAATCCGGAGGTTCCACTCTGAACCTGATCTTGAAATGTCTGAACTTGGAGATGTATCAATAGATACGTTTGGCACGGTCAAGATGTCCTTCTCTAGGTTGGGCCCTAAAGCTTGAGAGTGTCATCACAGCGGTTTGCACATTGAATCGTCCAATGGTGATGATCCATTGAAGTGAGCCAATCATGCTCTGAAATTTCTGGATATCATTGTCTTCCAGAAATGCTGATGAGTCTAGTTTCGGGATGATCGTTCTTGGCGATGGGTGATTGGAAACTGGTGTTAGGTTTACATCCAAACATTTGTTCATATGATGCTTCCATCTTCTCAATCAATTTGATGGGATTCATGCAAAGAACGTCGTGTTCATCACGCTCAAAACCGCATCCCAAGTGGAAGTTCATGGGTCCGGATCCCTTCAACTTGAAGTTGTATGGCTCCAACTGTAGAATCTCCAGGAACACATTGGAATCAGCCATGCAAAGACATAGGTCGTCAACATATGTGCATATGAGTTCATATACATGCTCCCCATGTTTGTTTACTCCAGGCTTGAGGAAGATCTCAGGTTTGGCGCGTGACCTTTTGAAGTCAAGTTTGATAAGGCATGCTGCGAGTAGATCACTGAAACACTTGCTGGATGATCTGAGTCCATATAAAGCCTTGTAGATGATCAATAGATGACCCTCTAGTGGTCCAAATTCTGAGCCTGCTTTGATACAGACTTTCTCACATGTCACTGCTTCAAGATAAGCATTTCCAATATCGGTGCCCCATGCTTCTAGGCTGTTCAGTTCAGCTAGAAACAGGCACATATGCAGGCCGCATAGTGAGACGGCACCAGCATACACACTGTGGAAGGGGGCTTCAGTAAGGTTGCCGTTTGCAACAAGACGAGCCTTGTGTCTACCGTCATGTTTGACAGCATAGATCATGTGTACCTTGATCTGTTGGAATCCGTTTGGAATGGATCCTGCCTTATACTTTCCTTTGTCAATGAAGGTATCGTATTCCTTGAGTTGTTCCATTTCAAGAGTAATTGCGTCTTCCCATTTGTGGTTTCCGTTGGCCTGGTCAAATTGGATGGCTTCTTCATGATTACGGGGAACCTTGAAGCCGTATTGGTATTGCGGAGCGGTACAAAAGGAGCAAAGTTTGGCTTGATGTACAAGTCTATCAAGCTTCTTGGTTCTGCGTGCAAGGTTGGTGATTCGTTTGAGTTGTTTCCAACCTGGTAGGTCAAGCATGTTGTTGTCGTTACCATATTATGATCACGGTAACTGGATCATCAGCTGCAATATTGGCTAATGGTTCATACGTCCACTCCATATTTTCCCATTCAATCCAAAGTTTGTACTTGGAGCCCTTGTACTGGGGATGCTTGTTATTCAAAGGACCTTAGTGTCCTAGGATTCTGCAAAATGACCAAAGCTTGCCATCTCCTTGGGTTGAATCACAGTTGATGTAGTTCATGACATTGTCGTATGCAATGATATCTTCGAGTTCACCATCAGAATGTTTACACTTAAATTTGAATGAAATCTTTATTGCGTTCAAGACTGTCTTCTACATCAATGGTGGTGAGGCGTCTTCAAGTACCATCGGGGTTGGGCACAAGGAAAGATCTGCCTTGTAGGTTGGCAATCGGAATAGTTGGGATGGTTATCGGTTGACCATTGTCATTGAATTGCGCATTCCCTTCTATGACGGTAATAACTGCCTCTGATGGGTCTACTGTAGGAGTAGTAGGGTTGGTGTGTGTGGTCGTTACGTCACTAACATCAAAGTACGCTAGCTCCGGAGGATCGAAATCATCTTCAGTAAGGAGAACGCCATCCGGTGTCTTGCTGAAGATGTGTGTCGTAGGAGGACCATCAAAACTCTCCCCATAGTTGTTAGGGAGTAGAGAAGGGGACCAGCTGGGGCTGTTGTCGACCTTCTTGTAAAGAAAGCTTGGTAAAGAGGGTTGGGTGGGTGGCTTGATATTATACTGAGTACCAGGTGCCGTAGGCTTGTTCTCTTCAGATGCCGCAGAATTGTCGGAGTTTGTCTTGTTATCAGATTCCGCGGAGGAGTCTGCACTAGTAGGAGCAGCTGGGATATCATGAGGTTTAGACTTCCCATGTGTGATATCAGTTGGTGTCTTATGCTCCCCATTTTCTGTAATCATAGGTGCATCACCAGATGCATACAGTTTGGTCGAGGAGTCCTTTGCTCTATGTCACGCGACAAAACCATCATCGGTAAACAGGCCCTCTTATTTATTACGGGACGCAGGCATGAGAGCGGATTGGACACCGGAACAATCAAGTAGTTTGTTGGTGACTGGGTCCCAGATCTGGAAGCACAGGCCATTGCCGTCCTGTTCAGCAATGCCAACAAAATGGTCAAGGCGTTTGGTGGACTTCGTACCAAAAGGTGAATCATTTGTTTTGAAGTAAACAGGTTTGAACCAAAAGAAACTGGTATATGAGCTAATATCACCAATAGAACCGGTTGCAATGAAGATTGGTTGTTCATCAGAAAGAGTGGGGTCTGAAATAACATTGAGGAGGCCAGCAACGTCCGAGAACTGTTTCGCAGGGTTCGAATTTACTTCTCGCGCACAAATTTTGTGCGTGATTTTAACACGGCAATATTTCTGGACACCCTGAAATTCGCGACGATCGTATAAGGGTATATGTAAACTCAGCACTATTTCTGTGCGCGTGATGCACATTACTCTACTCTCGAATAAAAATAATTTATTTCAGTCTCTAGCAGAACCCAATTATTATTCTGTACCAACAACACTTACTTCTATTCACGAATAAAAAAGAAATCTTGAGTCAGTATTAATTCCAAAATATTAATCTACCAAACAACAATTCGATTCTGCTCTCCTAATTGTGAATTCTATTTCTCGACTACAATATTCCCTTTTTAAAATGTAGATTCTATTATGCTTGATTTATTCCTATTGCAACATATTACGAATCCTCCATTATTTCTAATATTCTCAAAATTAAGTTCAAGGTTAGTAGTAGTTTTGTATTATGTATGTACTGTTATTTTCTACATTAGTTCACCAAAAGATAAACTTTCATTCATCGATGCTGTTATTGCCGGATCAATATAGATGTTTCTTTTCTTTTTCTTTTTTGGTCCACTACAATTAGTGGAGCTGGTGCTACTAGTAATATTTGCATCGCCATGCTTATTGTTGGTGTAATCTGTTGAACTTTTGTTCCTAAATCTGTCCCTCGTCATTTCTTCCAATTTCCTTCCTGTTTCTGGGTGTTTTCGCATCTCGCCAATTTTGTCGCACAAGTCACTGAACAACTCGCGACCTTCCTCCATCCATCCATTTCTGCTTCCACTGTCTGAATCGCAGAATTTTTTTTTGGTCGCGGAATCGTGGCATCACCCTTTCGCCGCTGCTGGTTCACCCATACATGATGCTCATTGTAGATCAGTACCAATGCAAATGCTTCATCTGCTATAGTAAATATATCACTCAGCAAGTGCCTCTCCTTCCGTTGTTTGAAATTGGAATTTGTCGGATTGATTGCCGACATGATTCTTGTAACAAAATAATAAAAATCTTCATCTTCCGCGTCTTTGTATGTTCTGTATTGAGGGTTTAAAATACCTGTGTCCTCATATTCTGTGTCTTGAATAACTGCAACAGTACCAGGGAATGTGATAGGGACTCGACCTTTTCTGTAATCGTCTGTACGGAAGTATCATCAGTATCAACGAGCAGCATGTTAGTGTTGTCGGACCAAAAATAGATTCCAAAATTCCTAATTTCAACAACCAATTCTCCCACCTGTATTTACCTATCCAGTTTTTTCTCGCTAATGTTTGTGAGTTGTGCCTCAATGCAGTCAGTACTGTCCCTACTCGTTTCCTGTAAAAGGAACAGAATGACGCAAGTGGAATATTTGGTGGCTTCATAACCGCACTTGATTGAACAGCTCTTTGTATTACATGCGCCGTTACCTTGTCATTGATAGGGAACTTCATGTTGTGGTACCAATGTTTTTTGACGCAATCCCTTAGCTGCTTGTCCACTGTTTCAGTCATATCACTCAAAGCCTTAAGCATATCGTTGTCTGTTATAAGCCCATATTCGTCTGTAATTGTACTTACTGCTCGTTCTCTTGTGTCGCCGGCATTATCAGTCCCCTCTCCCTGCATGGTTGCCTCCGTTTGTTTAGGTACCATTACTACCTTTCCCACCCCTATATGTGGTTCCCTCTCTTGTTGCCGTAAGTGTTTTGCCAGTTCCTGTGCCAATTTGTCATATTGGATTTTTTTCAGGACACGTTCTGCAACATCCTCTAAATCGTAGCATTCTCCGTTAGATGTTTTCTCTACCACATTGGTTTTTGTTCCTTCTTTCTGTTTGTTCATTACTGTAGTGGTGGTTGTGTTGGTAATGCTCAGTGCTGGTCCGTTACTCTGGTTGATGGTGTTTTGTTCTTCCGTGTTTGTAGTAGTAGAAATTGTGTTGTCGGTACCATTTTTTTTACTGTTGCCCTTTGATGCGCTCATAGTTTTGGTATTACTGTTACACACTTTGTTAGTAATTGCGGTGTTTGTTTTCACTCTTTTTTTCTTACCGTTGTTGTCCCCTGTATTTTGATGATCACCGGGCCGGATGGTTTTGTTGTTTCGAAGGGTCTTCCCCTCGGATTTTTTGCTTCGTCCTGTCTTTCCGATAGCATTCATATTTTTTTTTTTTTTTCTGAATACGGTGTCGATCAAGAATCATGTGTTTCTTTTTGTGTGGTTTTGTGTGTGTACTAATAATTTTGTCGAGTTGTGTACGGTGTTTTGTGTTGTGTGTGTCGTGTGTGTGTGTGTGTACGGTGTTTCAGGTAGTATGTGTACGATGTTTTGTGTGTAGAGTTTTTCCGTGGGTTCTGTACTATGTTGTTTGCCCTAACTTCTTCTGTGTTGTCTGGCTTGGGCGCGCTGTTATATATTTGTAGAAGTAGATCACGTACCTGTGCCAGCCAGCCCTCCCGCGCCATATTTTTTTCAGAAGGGAAACTTTTGATCACACTAAGGTTATGTATTTCAATCCTCTAGTCACATGTAGAATCTCGTAGACTGCACCTAACATACCGTACTGTCTTGTGTGCCATTTGTATCTACAAACCACAACATTATCTGTACTGTGTGTGGCAAAGTTGTTCCCAATATGCATTTAAAACTTGTTCCCAACATGCATTTCGTAAGTCATGTTATATGCATTCATGGTCTGGTACAAAAACTTTGGTAGTCATTACCAAATGAGACTGTTTGTGCCCTGGAATTTCACCAAAAATACCCTCATGTTTGCCAGTTGGATAGTCAAACCACAACATTTAAAGCATCATTCTGTGTGACAAAGTTGTTCCCAATATGCATTTGATGAGTCCTGATAAATGTATTCATGGCTTGGACCGGATACTTTTGGAGTCATTACCCAATAAGTTAGTTTGTGCCCTGAAATTGCACCAAAAATACCCCCATGTTTGCCATTTGGAGAGTCAAACCACAACATTTTGGGCATTGATAGTTTTGGAGTCATAACCCAATAAGTAAGTTTGTGCCCTGAAATTGCACCAAAAATACCCTCATTTTTGCCATTTGGAGAGTCAAACCACAACATTTTGGGCATTCTGTGTGACAAAGTTGTTCCCATTATGAATTTGATGAGTCATGATGGATGTATTCATCGCTTGGACCAGATACTTTTGGAGTCATTACCCAATAAGTTAGTTTGTGCCCTGTAATTGCACCAAAAACACCCTCATGTTTGCCATTTGGAGAGTCAAACCACAACATTTTGGGCATTCTGTGTGACAAAGTTGTTCCCAATATGAATTTGATGAGTAATGATGAATGTATTCATGGCTTGGTCTATATACTTTTTGAGTCAATACCCAATAATGTAGTTTGTGCCCTGGAATTGCACCACAAATACCCCCATGTTTGCCATTTGTAGAGTCAAACCACAACATTTTGGGCATTCTGTGTGACAAAGTTGTTCCCAATATGCATTTGATGAGTCATGATGAATGTATTCATCACTTGGACCAGATACTTTTGGAGTCATTACCCAATAAGTTAGTTTGTGCCCTGTAATTGCACCAAAAACACCCTCATCTTTTCCATTTCAAGAGTCAAACCACAACATTTTGGGCATTCTGTGTGACAAAGTTGTTCCCAATATGCATTTGATGAGTCATGATTAATGTATTCCTGGCTTGGTCTATATACTTTTTGAGTCAATACCCAATAAGTTAGTTTGTGCCCTGCAATTGCACCACAAATACCCCATGTTTGCCATTTCAAGAGTCAAACCACAACATTTTGGGCATTCTGTGTGACAAAGTTGTTCCCAATATGCATTTGATGAGTCATGATTAATGTATTCCTGGCTTGGTCTATATACTTTTTGAGTCAATACCCAATAAGTTAGTTTGTGCCCTGCAATTGCACCACAAATACCCCATGTTTGCCATTTCAAGAGTCAAACCACAACATTTTGGGCATTCTGTGTGACAAAGTTGTTCCCAATATGCATTTGATGAGTCATGATGAATGTATTCATCACTTGAACCAGATACTTTTGGAGTCATTACCCAATAAGTTAGTTTGTGCCCTGTAATTGCACCAAAAACACCCTCATCTTTTCCATTTCAAGAGTCAAACCACAACATTTTGGGCATTCTGTGTGACAAAGTTGTTCCCAATATGCATTTGATGAGTCATGATGAATGTATTCATCGCTTGGACCAGATACTTTTTGAGTCATTACCCAATAAGTTAGTTTGTGCCCTGTAATTGCTCCACAAATACCCCCATGTTTGCCATTTGTAGAGTCAAACCACAACATTTTGGGCATTCTGTGTGACAAAGTTGTTCCCAATATGCATTTGATGAGTCATGATGAATGTATTCATCACTTGGACCAGATACTTTTGGAGTCATTACCCAATAAGTTAGTTTGTGCCCTGTAATTGCACCAAAAACACCCTCATCTTTTCCATTTCAAGAGTCAAACCACAACATTTTGGGCATTCTGTGTGACAAAGTTGTTCCCAATATGCATTTGATGAGTCATGATGAATGTATTCATCGCTTGGACCAGATACTTTTTGAGTCATTACCCAATAAGTTAGTTTGTGCCCTGTAATTGCTCCACAAATACCCCCATGTTTGCCATTTGGAGAGTCAAACCACAACATTTTGGGCATTCTGTGTGACAAAGTTGTTCCCAATATGCATTTGATGAGTCATGATGAATGTATTCATCGTTTGGACCAGATACTTTTGGAGTCATTACCCAATAAGTTAGTTTGTGCCCTGTAATTGCACCAAAAACACCCTCATCTTTTCCATTTCGAGAGTCAAACCACAACATTTTGGGCATTCTGTGTGACAAAGTTGTTCCCAATATGTATTTGATGAGTCATGATGAATGTATTCATGGCTTGGACCAGATATTGTTGTAGTCATTACCCAATAACTCAGTTTGTGCCCTAGAATTGCACGAAAAATACCCTCATGTTTGCCATTTCGAAAGTCAAACCACAACATTTTGGGCATTCTGTGTGACAAAGTTGTTCCCAATATGCATTTGATGAGTCATGATGAATGTATTCATTGCTTGGACCAGATACTTTTGGAGTCATTACCCAATAAGTTAGTTTGTGCCCTGGAATTGCACCAAAAATACCCTCATTTTTGCCATTTCGAGAGTCAAACCACAACATTTTGGGCATTCTGTGTGACAAAGTTGTTCCCAATATGCATTTGATGAGTCATGAGGAACGTATTCATTGCTTGGACCGGATAATTTTTGCGTCATTACCCAATAAGTTAGTTTGTGCCCTGGAATTGCACCAAAAATACCCTCATGTTTGCCAGTTGGAGAGTCAAACCACAACATTTTGGGCATTCTGTGTGACAAAGTTGTTCCCAATATGCATTTGATGAGTCATGATGAATGTGTTCATCGCTTGGATCAGATACTTTTGGAGTCATTACCCAATAAGTTAGTTTGTGCCCTGTAATTGCACCAAAAACACCCTCATCTTTTCCATTTCAAGAGTCAAACCACAACATTTTGGGCATTCTGTGTGACAAAGTTGTTCCCAATATGCATTTGATGAGTCATGATGAATGTATTCATCGCTTGGACCAGATACTTTTTGAGTCATTACCCAATAAGTTAGTTTGTGCCCTGTAATTGCTCCACAAATACCCCCATGTTTGCCATTTGGAGAGTCAAACCACAACATTTTGGGCATTCTGTGTGACAAAGTTGTTCCCAATATGCATTTGATGAGTCATGATGAATGTATTCATCGTTTGGACCAGATACTTTTGGAGTCATTACCCAATAAGTTAGTTTGTGCCCTGTAATTGCACCAAAAACACCCTCATCTTTTCCATTTCGAGAGTCAAACCACAACATTTTGGGCATTCTGTGTGACAAAGTTGTTCCCAATATGTATTTGATGAGTCATGATGAATGTATTCATGGCTTGGACCAGATATTGTTGTAGTCATTACCCAATAACTCAGTTTGTGCCCTAGAATTGCACGAAAAATACCCTCATGTTTGCCATTTCGAAAGTCAAACCACAACATTTTGGGCATTCTGTGTGACAAAGTTGTTCCCAATATGCATTTGATGAGTCATGATGAATGTATTCATTGCTTGGACCAGATACTTTTGGAGTCATTACCCAATAAGTTAGTTTGTGCCCTGGAATTGCACCAAAAATACCCTCATTTTTGCCATTTCGAGAGTCAAACCACAACATTTTGGGCATTCTGTGTGACAAAGTTGTTCCCAATATGCATTTGATGAGTCATGAGGAACGTATTCATTGCTTGGACCGGATAATTTTTGCGTCATTACCCAATAAGTTAGTTTGTGCCCTGGAATTGCACCAAAAATACCCTCATGTTTGCCAGTTGGAGAGTCAAACCACAACATTTTGGGCATTCTGTGTGACAAAGTTGTTCCCAATATGCATTTGATGAGTCATGATGAATGTATTCATCGCTTGGATCAGATACTTTTGGAGTCGTTACCCAATAAGTTAGTTTGTGCCCTGTAATTGCACCAAAAACACCCTCATCTTTTCCATTTCAAGAGTCAAACCACAACATTTTGGGCATTCTGTGTGACAAAGTTGTTCCCAATATGCATTTGATGAGTCATGATTAATGTATTCCTGGCTTGGTCTATATACTTTTTGAGTCAATACCCAATAAGTTAGTTTGTGCCCTGCAATTGCACCACAAATACCCCATGTTTGCCATTTCAAGAGTCAAACCACAACATTTTGGGCATTCTGTGTGACAAAGTTGTTCCCAATATGCATTTGATGAGTCATGATGAATGTATTCATGGCTTGGACCAGATATTGTTGTAGTCATTACCCAATAACTCAGTTTGTGCCCTAGAATTGCACCACAAATACCCCCATGTTTGCCATTTGTAGAGTCAAACCACAACATTTTGGGCATTCTGTGTGACAAAGTTGTTCCCAATATGCATTTGATGAGTCATGATGAATGTATTCATCACTTGGACCAGATACTTTTGGAGTCATTACCCAATAAGTTAGTTTGTGCCCTGTAATTGCACCAAAAACACCCTCATCTTTTCCATTTCAAGAGTCAAACCACAACATTTTGGGCATTCTGTGTGACAAAGTTGTTCCCAATATGCATTTGATGAGTCATGATTAATGTATTCCTGGCTTGGTCTATATACTTTTTGAGTCAATACCCAATAAGTTAGTTTGTGCCCTGCAATTGCACCACAAATACCCCATGTTTGCCATTTCAAGAGTCAAACCACAACATTTTGGGCATTCTGTGTGACAAAGTTGTTCCCAATATGCATTTGATGAGTCATGATTAATGTATTCCTGGCTTGGTCTATATACTTTTTGAGTCAATACCCAATAAGTTAGTTTGTGCCCTGCAATTGCACCACAAATACCCCATGTTTGCCATTTCAAGAGTCAAACCACAACATTTTGGGCATTCTGTGTGACAAAGTTGTTCCCAATATGCATTTGATGAGTCATGATGAATGTATTCATCACTTGAACCAGATACTTTTGGAGTCATTACCCAATAAGTTAGTTTGTGCCCTGTAATTGCACCAAAAACACCCTCATCTTTTCCATTTCAAGAGTCAAACCACAACATTTTGGGCATTCTGTGTGACAAAGTTGTTCCCAATATGCATTTGATGAGTCATGATGAATGTATTCATCGCTTGGACCAGATACTTTTTGAGTCATTACCCAATAAGTTAGTTTGTGCCCTGTAATTGCTCCACAAATACCCCCATGTTTGCCATTTGTAGAGTCAAACCACAACATTTTGGGCATTCTGTGTGACAAAGTTGTTCCCAATATGCATTTGATGAGTCATGATGAATGTATTCATCACTTGGACCAGATACTTTTGGAGTCATTACCCAATAAGTTAGTTTGTGCCCTGTAATTGCACCAAAAACACCCTCATCTTTTCCATTTCAAGAGTCAAACCACAACATTTTGGGCATTCTGTGTGACAAAGTTGTTCCCAATATGCATTTGATGAGTCATGATGAATGTATTCATCGCTTGGACCAGATACTTTTTGAGTCATTACCCAATAAGTTAGTTTGTGCCCTGTAATTGCTCCACAAATACCCCCATGTTTGCCATTTGGAGAGTCAAACCACAACATTTTGGGCATTCTGTGTGACAAAGTTGTTCCCAATATGCATTTGATGAGTCATGATGAATGTATTCATCGTTTGGACCAGATACTTTTGGAGTCATTACCCAATAAGTTAGTTTGTGCCCTGTAATTGCACCAAAAACACCCTCATCTTTTCCATTTCGAGAGTCAAACCACAACATTTTGGGCATTCTGTGTGACAAAGTTGTTCCCAATATGTATTTGATGAGTCATGATGAATGTATTCATGGCTTGGACCAGATATTGTTGTAGTCATTACCCAATAACTCAGTTTGTGCCCTAGAATTGCACGAAAAATACCCTCATGTTTGCCATTTCGAAAGTCAAACCACAACATTTTGGGCATTCTGTGTGACAAAGTTGTTCCCAATATGCATTTGATGAGTCATGATGAATGTATTCATTGCTTGGACCAGATACTTTTGGAGTCATTACCCAATAAGTTAGTTTGTGCCCTGGAATTGCACCAAAAATACCCTCATTTTTGCCATTTCGAGAGTCAAACCACAACATTTTGGGCATTCTGTGTGACAAAGTTGTTCCCAATATGCATTTGATGAGTCATGAGGAACGTATTCATTGCTTGGACCGGATAATTTTTGCGTCATTACCCAATAAGTTAGTTTGTGCCCTGGAATTGCACCAAAAATACCCTCATGTTTGCCAGTTGGAGAGTCAAACCACAACATTTTGGGCATTCTGTGTGACAAAGTTGTTCCCAATATGCATTTGATGAGTCATGATGAATGTATTCATCGCTTGGATCAGATACTTTTGGAGTCATTACCCAATAAGTTAGTTTGTGCCCTGTAATTGCACCAAAAACACCCTCATCTTTTCCATTTCAAGAGTCAAACCACAACATTTTGGGCATTCTGTGTGACAAAGTTGTTCCCAATATGCATTTGATGAGTCATGATTAATGTATTCCTGGCTTGGTCTATATACTTTTTGAGTCAATACCCAATAAGTTAGTTTGTGCCCTGCAATTGCACCACAAATACCCCATGTTTGCCATTTCAAGAGTCAAACCACAACATTTTGGGCATTCTGTGTGACAAAGTTGTTCCCAATATGCATTTGATGAGTCATGATGAATGTATTCATCACTTGAACCAGATACTTTTGGAGTCATTACCCAATAAGTTAGTTTGTGCCCTGTAATTGCACCAAAAACACCCTCATCTTTTCCATTTCAAGAGTCAAACCACAACATTTTGGGCATTCTGTGTGACAAAGTTGTTCCCAATATGAATTTGATGAGTCATGATGAATGTATTCATCGCTTGGACCAGATACTTTTTGAGTCATTACCCAATAAGTTAGTTTGTGCCCTGTAATTGCTCCACAAATACCCCCATGTTTGCCATTTGGAGAGTCAAACCACAACATTTTGGGCATTCTGTGTGACAAAGTTGTTCCCAATATGCATTTGATGAGTCATGATGAATGTATTCATCGTTTGGACCAGATACTTTTGGAGTCATTACCCAATAAGTTAGTTTGTGCTCTGTAATTGCACCAAAAACACCCTCATCTTTTCCATTTGGAGAGTCAAACCACAACATTTTGGGCATTCTATGTGACAAAGTTGTTCCCAATATGTATTTGATGAGTCATGATGAATGTATTCATGGCTTGGACCAGATATTGTTGTAGTCATTACCCAATAACTCAGTTTGTGCCCTAGAATGGCACCAAAAATACCCTCATGTTTGCCATTTGGAGAATCAAACCACAACATTTTGGGCATTCTGTGTGACAAAGTTGATCCCAATATGCATTTGATGAGTCATGATGAATTTATTCATTGCTTGGACCAGATACTTTTTTGAGTCATTATTCAATAAGTCAGTTTGTGCCCAGGAATTGCAACAAAAATACCCCCATGTTTGCCATTTGGAGAGTCAAACCACAACATTTTGGGCATTCTGTGTGACAAAGTTGTTCCCAATATGCATTTGATGAGTCATGATAAATGTATTCATAGTTTGGACGGGATAATTTGGTACTAGTCATTACCCAATAACAAGTCAGTTTGTGCCCTGGATTTACACCCACAATATTATCGTGTGTGCCATTTGGATAGACAAACTACGTAGAAAAACACTAGCATACATCAGGTTCGCAAATTCAGTAATTATTTTTTCTTATATGTGGACTTCTCGCAAGTAATTTACCCCCCTGCACCATGTTGATACACTACTATTTATCTTGTACAGCAAGCATGTATTAATCATCTCGCATAGAATCCTACACCCTAACCCTAAAACTAACCCTAAATCCTAACCCCAACCCATAAGTTGAAGTATTTTTTTTTCGTACGTACGAGATTGATTTTTTTTTTGTACGTAGGAGATTGATTTTTTTTTGGTACGTACAAGATTGATTTTGTTTTTCATACGTACGTACCGGTACCAGATTGATTTTGTTTTTCGTACGTACGAATTATCTAGTACTAAAAACGTGTAGAATTATACACTAGTACAAAATCATGTAGAATTCTACATGATGTACTAGAAGTATCCTCTAATTCGATCGATGGATCGAAAATCGTACGGCGAAAAAAAAAAAAACCTCTCTCACACAAACACACAGTAATTTTCTTTTCTACCTCGCGACAAAAAAAATCCCTTTTTCTACCTTTCTATCATAATCTTACCCGACTTATTTGAGTAGAGTTGCTATCGGCACTCCATCTGTGAACGTGGGATTCCACTTAATCCAATGATCCCTTGATCGTTGATCAGCATTAGGCAGGTAATCCGTGCTCGAATATTTTAGTCTGAAATAACAGCCTTGTACTGGAAAAAGAATTAGCTCGCATTGGACAAGAGGTGGTTTGCTGGATAGATATTGTTTGGGTGCACACAAACATATACGTCTTGAAAGCAATAAATCTGCATCCATTGCTTCTATATCAACAGGCTCTTGGTACTGTTTTTCGTGACAGAGGGGAAGAAGGCTGCAAATCAACGGCACCCGAATCGCTCCTCCTGCAACGGCAACGAATCGTCCCCAACGAATCGACCGCAACGAAATTGGAAGCAACCATCGAATCGGAAGCAACGGATCGTAAGCAACCATCGAATCGGCAGCAACCCTCAAATTGGAATCAGAAGCAACCATCAAATTGACGATACTCACCCATTTTCTTGTTCAATTATCATATCATATATTCGAATAGGAGCGTCGACAACGGCAACAACTCGTCGAACTGCAGAGAGCAACAGCGGCAAGCGGAGGCAAGCAACAGAAACAGAAACAGCAATCGTCGAAGCAACCAAGAAGGATTGAAGCAACCGGGAACGATTGAAGCAATCGGGAACGATTGAATACTACTAGAAGCAACCGGGAACAATCAAATACTAGAACCAAGCGGGAACGATCGAATACTAGAAGCAATCGGGAACGATCGAATACTAGTAACCAGGAACGATCGAATAGGAATCGGAAGCAACCATTGAATCGACCAGAAACAACAAATCGGAAGCAACCATCGAACAAGATAATTATGAATCGATCGGCATGTACTACATTTATTATATTATTCTGTTATTATTATTTACTCTATGTAGTACATCAATAGATACTCACCCATTTTGTTCAATTATCTATTTGAATAGGATCGTCAGCAAAGACAAGAACGGAACAATAAAACCAACCGGGAACAATCGAAGCAACCGGGAAAACGAATCGATCGAACACCAATCAATCCAACACCAATTGATCCGCAACACCTTCCACCGGCACTCCACCCGAATCATCGAATCGCTCCACCTAACCATCGAGTCAACCATCGAATCAACCGGGAACCATCGAATCAACCGGGAACGATCGAAGCGCAAGCAAGCCGGAAAGATCGAAGCAAGCGGGAACCATCGAACCAACCGGGAACAATCAAAGCAACCGGGAATCAAACGGGAACCATCGAAGGAACCAGCAACCGGGAACGATCAAAGCAAGCGGGAACGATCGAAGCGCAACCGGGAACGATCGAAGCGCAACCGGGAACGATCGAAGCGCAAGCAAGCCGGAACAATCGAAGCAAGCGGGAACCATCGAACCAACCGGGAACCATCAAAGCAACCAGGAATCAACCGGAAACCATCAAAGGAACCAGCAACCGGGAACAATTGAAGCAAGCAGGAACCATCGAAGCAACCGGGAATCAACCAGGAACCATCGAAGGAACCAGCAACCGGGAACGATCAAATAGAAGCAAGCGGGAACGGGGAACGATCAAAGCAACCAGCAACCGGGAACGATCGAATAGAAGCAAGTGGGAACGATCAAATAGAAGCAAGAGGGAACGATCAAAGCAACCAGCAACCCCAATTGATCCAACACCAATCAATCCAACATCAATCGATCCAACACCACCAATCGATCCAACACCAATCGATCCAACACGAATCAATCCACAACACGAATCGATTTGCAAAACGAATCGATCCAACAACACCAACCGATCCAACACCAATTGATCCAACAACACCAATTGATCTGCAACACCAATCGATCCAACACGGCAATGGCAATTCGTCCCGGCAACAACAATGGGATTCAAAACAACAACAAAGCTATTGCTAGCAAAAGCAATCAAGCAAAAATCAAAGAGGAAGCATGGGAAGACTGATAGAAAGAAAATGACTTCAAATTTTCTCCAAAACGCAGCACCATCATCAATCCACCAGACTTACAAACACTTGTCGGAGATAAAACCTAACAAGACAGCAGAAGGGGACAGGAATCGGCGCCGAGATCCAAATGCAATTTTCAAACATGTCGAGGAAATAGCATTGAAAACAGTTCACAAAAATGGGTTTCAAGGAAAATTCATGGCTACAAATTGGGGCCGGACAACAGTTGGAGAGAAGAAATATTCTTTGGCACAGGCTGTGTCTATTGACAGTTTCAAAACAGTGGATAGTACCAACAAGAAGTTTGTTCTAGCGTTCGCCGAATCAGAACCATCATCGAGACTCTTTGCAAAAGCTTCCAGACAATTCGCAAAACAACGTTTGGGTACCCCCGAAAATATAGAAATCACAAGAACATTCGCTGGGCAGATTGTTCAATCGAAACCCAAAATAGGCCAAGGAACCAAATGTGACAGTGTAAACAGTGGATATGCTATTATTGGGATGAGACCAAATTGATTGAAATCGGGAAATGGTGTGTACGTTTTCAAAAACAATGTGGACTCGACAACAAAAGCCAACCTTGAACAGAAAGCCCTACACATTGTGAAGGAAATGCAGCTTTGTTTAACTCCAATGTCCAAACTTGTCAACCTTGAAACGACTGTGATGAATGAGGTTGTTAATCGTACAACACTGAATGCAATCGGCCATCACGCAACGGCCTTTTCTATTGGAAAGGATTATCACTCAAAAAGCCATACCGATGCCGATATGTTCTATACAAGGCTGACGGTTATTGCTCCAAAACATGTAAGTGATGACAAGGTGATTTATTACTTTGTGTTCCCAACGTATAAAGTGAAAGTTCCATTGAGGTCAGGCGATACTCTATTGTTCAATCCATTAGTATTACATAGCTGTTCGAATCCAAAATTCGAAGGGTGTTATATTATGAGTGCATATGTATCTCGCAAAACTGTGCTTAGAGCTAACCCTCTATAGTAATATTAAACAATAATTGAAAGTTAGCCGTTACATTTACCCTTGCTACTCAATCGGAACTGCTGTCCGAGCTTTCGCTGTCTGAACTGGATACATAATCACTGGATTCGTTATCATTCAATGCTATCTCAAATGGTTCCAACTGGATGTCGTCCTGTAGTGTGCATGCCCTGTACAAACATTCGTAAGACGGTGGTGTAGCAGCATTTTTGCTTTCAAAAAAATTTAGCCATGAGATCTGATTCGATATCACTAGCCAATCGCAATTGGTAATACAGCCATCAAGTCCTTGCTCTGGAACAACTGCCAGCTCGGAATGGATAGTGTCGACATGAAATAGGTACAGTGAATTCATCAGGCACCCACTTTGGACAAATTCAGAAGCTGTTTTCTTAGGCACATCTTGAAACCGACGAGCCACAGCATACATTCCGTTTGTATCAATTGGATAGCCACCAATACTACTGTATTGCTGCTTCAAACTCTGTACAGTTAAAAAGCATACCAGATGGCATGGTATGAGCTTGGGGTTGTTATTTAAATCAAAGTCCAATTTCATCAAACACCAATCCATCCATACGGAGTTCAGCAGAGAACTGTCCGATCTATATGAAGGATGCGAGCGAAATATAAAATTAGAACCACAAGCAACATCGAAACGATTGTGCTCTGTAACTCCACAAATGTGCGAAGGATTCTCCAATAAAGGTAGCACAGAATCACAAACAAAGTCAAGTATGTCAGAAGGAAAAATTGGTTTGCTTTTGTTCGTAGAAGAAAGCCACTTCATTGTTGATTCCCCATTTTCGGTTCTCATTATTTGAAAATGAGAACCGCCACCATCAGGGCGTTCAATTGGAGGAGGATCAGGTGGATTCAAGTTGTAGTGATATGTTGCCTGGCTTAGCATCATTTTCTTGGACTTTCTATTGGCAGTTTGATTGATTAGTGATGCAGCATTACCTTGCGTGTTCTTGGAAGGAGCTTTAATCTCAGTTTTGTGATGAGATTCATTGGGAGCACTATCCCAGCCTGCAGGGCTTCCCCATAAAGAGATATAATCTGGTAGGTGAAAGTACAGGTGATTCTTGATTAGTTTTGTTCCCATCCCTTTCCTGTGACAAGTTGAGTTTATACAATTGATAAAGTGAACAATTGTTTTTGGGAGGTTCTTTAAGGAAGCATATTTCATTCAACCGTGTTTAAGAAATTCTTCCATTGATAGAATTAGCTGAATTACCTCTATCTGTTTCTTTACAAAACGATGGTCACCAATAATGTCAGATCCAGGTTTGGAAACAATAGCGATCAGAAGAGAAATAAGCATTCCAGAGAAATCATGCCCTTCTTTCTTTGTGGTTGATAAAAGCTGAGTCCCAAATTTGGTGTGAGGAAAATCTCTATCAGACTGGCGTGATAACAAACCACCGTACCGTTGTGCTAAATGGCCAATACTGTTAGCAACAGCCACGCCGTGATTCAAATTGGGGGCATAAACACATGTAACACTTCCGCGGAGCAACAAGTCAATTGACTCAACGGCCCGTTTGGCAGTGCCAAGCTGGTGCATGTGCAAACATTCACCGGGAGTTGCAAAATGAATGTTGTTCTTATTTGTACCAAAGCATAAATCATGAAATACATTCCTTATGTTGTGATGAGAGTTGTTTTTGAAGTTCTTATTGATATTGTTTAGATCAGTGCCGGGAAAACAATGAAAATCAACAGGTGACCACTTCTTTGTTGCAGGTTGAACAGAAGGAATGTTTATGTTCGGAGAATAACAGTTGCAGTGACGGCACATCCGCATGACGCCCTTATTGAAGGAGCCGTATTTTCCACACAATTTATCATGAAGTTCTGTGTCGCCAATAACATAGGCAATGGCAAATTTCATTTTTACCTTCCACTGTTGATTTGCGTACGGAAGATAATTCCATTTGATACCACCATCTTCGTTACATGCGGCTTTGAAGGAACGAAACGCTACTTCCAAACCATTGTGAAGATTCTGAATTGTTTCCTTTGAAGTGGCAGGACGAGAGTGTCTGGTTGACTCCCATTCAGGGTCGGGATGGAAGTAAATAGTTGTCCATGCTTCAGGTCGAGATCGGGTCTCCACATTAAAGATACCAAGTGTCATGTTCAATGGTGTTAACGTAAGTCGTCCGTGCGCATCCAAAGATATGCCGTCCATGTAAAATATAATAGGAACAAGAATTTCTTGCGAATTGGGATTGCAAATTTCTTTCCAAGAAGATTTCCACCACGAGCCGTGATGCAATTCTGAGATTACAGAATGAGGATTCAACTCAGGATTATTGTCGGGAGATAGAGGGGTGGAATAGTCCGGAAACGAGAGGTTTTCTTCTATCATTAGCTGCTGGTCAGGAAGAAGAGAATAAATGGCATCCTTAAAAGAACGGACATACACCTGAGTGGGCTTGTTATCAGGTAACCAATTCAGTATATGAGGATGAAATTTCATATCAGAGAGACCAAGATTGGATTGGAGATTGTCAAAAATTGCTTTCTGAGATCTAATTTTGGCATCGCAAAAATCAAAACCCAGTCTCATTTGACTTTTCTTTGCCCACTGGAAAATGGATTTGAATGTGTTCAGTGGCAATTTATGTCTGGCCATTAAATTCATGAGTTCCAATTCGGCAAGAAGATGATGGGGCGGCGGTAGTTTTGTGTGGCTTTGAAATGTATCCTCTCTTTCGTTCAGATTAATGATTTCATGAAAAGATGGTGGTGGATGGGCTGGCTGAGCAGTAGCGACGTTAACATCAGAATCATTAGTGTGATCTTCTTTGTTGTCTCCACAATCTATGTTGTTGGTAAAATTGTTGTCGTTATTTTCATTTACGTCATCGTCATTGTCATCCTCGTCATCGGAATTGTCGATATCATTATTCAGCGGGAATGAATCTTCATCTTGAACAGCAGAAACAGCCATGTAAGATTCAATGGCGTTCCGATCCATTGGCGGTAAAAAGACATCATGTACAATCTGTTGGTTTAGAACAGAATGAAGACCCGTGGCTGATTGACTTGTGACGGTGTGGTGCTGGGAGATATAGGAAGGGGGAACAGATGGACCGTTTTGTGTCATAGTCATCCCAAAATCTGACGGAGAATGTTGAACAGACGGCAAGGTAGGCTGCACTTTGATAGAGGTGGAGAAGTTATAGATCTTTCGTTTAATTAGACCCTGACTATGGTAAAAATCCCGGCACGTATCTCTATGCCAGAGATGTTTTCTTAGGCCGGTGGAGACGTATTTCAAGTTACCATTTGAAATGGATTTATATCCTAAAAACTCCTTTGATTCTTTTCCTTTCTTATCCCAGCAACCACGGCAGTAGAATAGAAGAGACGTTTTCATAACAGGAGGCATGATGTTGCTGAGTTGTTTGAAGGGAAATAGCAGTAGAATAGGTCGAGAGGACGGAGGTCAAAAAGATGAATCGTTGAAAGGAAAAAATTAAATGTATTATTTTGTGTGTGATGTGTTTTCTTGTATGGTAGATTTCCTTACTACCATACTTCGATTGCAAAAATGGTCCGTAAAGTAAATGCATTACTACTTAGTGATGATTACAACATTCCTCGTACAATATGTTTAGTAGTGAAAAGTACGTACAGTCAACTCCTTAAGAGGGTTAATACACAGCGCCGGACGGGTCAATCATATCAGTTCTTCCAAACATTTGTTGGCAGGCGCGTCAGTTCTTCCATAAGGTGCACGGAAATGTGAATCGAAATGGAAATAGTGGACAATTGCGTTGTTGATTATCAAAATGGAAATCGTGGACAATTGTTTTGTTGATTGCGATCGAGTTGATTCCGACTTTCATGTACCGGTAAAACCAACTAGTACGCTATTTTGCATGAGTTATTACTAGTAGATACTAGTAATACATTATTTTCACTAGTACTTCATCATTATAATTCATTATTTCATTTTCTTTCTGACGAGCAAAACAAATACCAACGTGTTAGGTGTTACTACTACCTAATCTTCGAATAGATAATCTACTCTACTGATACTACTAATACTAATCTTCCAATCGACAGTCGAACCAACCATGGAGGGAATTTACAAAATAGAAAAGGTGGTTCAGGAACACCCAGCCGATCTCGAACAAGAACTCCAGAAAATGATTGTTAATTGCAAGACAGAGATTGCTGGACTCCAAAAAATGATTCGTAAGATTCGTGCAGGAAAAAGCAATCATCCAAATGTTAAAAAGGAAATCGTCGATCCTACTAGCAATCATCAAGTCGTTCTGAATGTAACCAGCATCAATCCACCAAGCGGGTTATTTAAGAACGAATCAGATTTTGGTGGCAATTCTGACAGTGCAGCTTCTGAAAATACAACGGATCTTCCTGCCATTAAACAGGAACCAAACCCTTGAGTGCAATAACCCGCCTGGGGTGGATTCGACTTGGAGTTGGAGTTGGGATTTGAGTTGGAGTTGGAGGATTTGGGTCGGAGCCCATTATACCGGTATGGTGGAAACATGTTGAGAAAATGAAATAAGTCATTCGTGCACAAGTTGTACACAAAATAGTGCTTGTCACGAAACGAATATGATATCCTTAACCCTAAAATAGTTATTTTATTTGAGGAGTGACGAGATATTGTCTCGAAAGTAAAGGTGTGCAACGCGCGAGGTTTTTTAGTAGACACGCGACCTAAAAAGATAGGAAATTTAAAAAATAGGGTCGAGAATTGTAAAAATACCGCGCGATAGCCCGCGGGGGGTAGAGAAACAGTTCTCGGACATGTTAAGCCAGGCTGTGCGCCGGTGTGTGTGGGCACAGCAAACTAAGGGACCGGACTACAGCCTGCAAAACAACCAACAGGCTGGAGTTCCCGGCTCCCCCTCTAGCATTTGCTTAACCCACCAACACACCCATGAACTACAAGCATTGCACATACAGTACTACAAGTAGGCTGGCTGCTGAGGCTATCACGAATGTAGTGAGTGATAGCCTTCTCGTTCTTCTTTGAGATTTTGAGTGCACGTTTAGATTTTAACTGTATTTTACCGCTCTTACATTCTGTTCACAAGTCACCTCAACAAACGGTAGAAAATAGAGTAAGTCTTACTACTACTCGTGCAGGGTCCTGTCACCCTGCGCGTATCAAGTCGTAAATATCTTACGGTACGTAACGGGTGCTACCGTACCTTAGCTAATAAGTACGAGTACGGTACACGACGAAAAAAGAATTTTTTGGTGCTTTCGTTGAGCAACGACCCAACATTCATTATTTCAGATAGTCAAGTCAAACGGGTAGCATTCTCTAATACTCCTTTGCTCATATTAAATAATTGACGACACCTCGGCCGTGACTTCAGAAAATGGCAAGTAGCACGAAGCGAAAACCGGGAGTCCGCTTGCTTTCCGAATTGTGTTTGAACGCTATCGTAAAAGACCTCGAGCGATATCCTGCCGCTGCATTTGGAATAATCGATGAGTTTCAATGGGATTCTATCATTCAGCTCCGCCACAAGAGAACGAAGCCACTGAAGGGCAAGGGGGGAATAGATGGGAGTGGCCGTTTGCATCCAGCCGTCACGGATAAATTTATGCTGGAAGTGGAAGAAGTAAACCCACATTTAAACCAATCCAAAATTGCGGACATTTATGCATGGAAGGACATCGTGGAATTCAAATTTAAAAAGGGTGGCCTCTCGCGGCCAAAAGGATTGCTGTATCCTTGGCCGGTTCTTGTGCAACAAATGGAGGATTCTGGAAATGTTCTTGCTGATTGTATTACTGCATTAGCAGGAGAACATGAAGCAAGCGTTGCCGAGAACGAAAAGGTCAAGGCATCGACGATTCGCGTCATAAAATTTATTTCAGAGTCCCCAATGGATCTCAATCTATTAAAATGCACTGGCATAGGGAAGAAGGTAAAAAAGTTCCTAAAGAAGTCAACGAAATTGGAGTTTATGGATGAACCTTACGTATACACTTCTGGAAAGGATATACGACAAACACCTCGAACCACCTTGAACCAAACACTCCAATCCTGGATGGATTTGGCGGCTGATAGCGGGGTAAAAATGAAAGAAGACGAAGCTAGATCCGGAGACAACTCGACAGCGGCAACCACTGCATCCATTCTTACAGCAGCCAAAAAATGTGATTCATGGCGATCACTGTATCACACGCTCAAAATTCACGATGAAGACCGTAAATCCATGCATGGAGAAAAAATGAGAGCGCGGCGGCGACGATTGGACACGGTTCGGCCGAAGATCGTCAAGGTACATCGTGCATCTGCTAAACAAGATAGAATGCTCAACAGGTCATCGTTTGGTAGTGGTTATAATCCTTCTCGGCAGACCGAGACGTCTGGCTCTTCGAAAATGCGAGAACTTCGAATGGAAGCCCAGGTAACATCAACGAGACGTGCACCACCCTCGGCCGCAGCTGTTGCATCTGCCCGCAAACAAACAAGCGGTTTTGGGGCCGCAGTGGCATTTGCGGCAGTAGGCAAAAAAGTTACCGGTCGACGGAAAACGGCACCGATCACCAAAACCGTGAACCTGGCCGGTGGAAAGCGAATTTCTGTTCCCGATGCAAAGGGCGTGAGTAGTGTCAACGTTCAAAAACGATTGAAAATGCTGAAACGGGGCCAGTCGTCGTTTCGTTCTTGATTGGATTGGTGATCTATTTACATCACATCCGTTTTTTCTCGAACACGCAATCTACGTTGCTGTCGTCGTCGAGAAGAAACCGAGTAAAGTAGCAGAGCACGTTAATAAATGAATTGATTTTTGCGCATGGCTCGAGGGAAAACAAGGTATTTCAACATTTAGCACAAAAAGCGTTGCTGTCGACAGAAAATATGTACTCCTAATTCATAACGAACTCTAATCTCTAGTATCGTCCACGCCCACGTCCTCCTCTGCCGCCGCCGCCACGGCCGTGAGAGAAAGAGGCAAGACTGTTCAATTCGGGTGGAATGTTCTGGCTGGTACGTTTCAAAATTTCGAGAAGATCCTTTGCCATGCGACCATTCTTTTCCGACACGAAGAAGGACACCGCGGTTCCTTTTCTTCCCGCACGACCTGTACGACCAATGCGGTGAACATAGTCCTCCATGTTGCTGGGCATATCGAAGTTGACAACCATTCGAATGTCATCGACATCCAAACCACGGGCTGCAACGTCTGTGGCAACCAGTAAGGTGCTTTGGCAATTCTTGAACTCACGTAACGCCCAGTCACGCTCTTCTTGGCTCTTGTCCCCATGCATTGCTCGCGCTTGGAAACCATCCATGCGCAACGACCTAGTCAACATGTCGCAACCTTTCTTCGTCTCCACAAACACTAGAACGCGGTCCTTTTGGGTCAGATTCTCACGCAAATAACGAAGAAGGGAGCGATACTTGTCCGGATCTTGGCAGACCTCAATAATTTGTGTAACGTCCTTGTTACCGGTTAGATCTAGAGATCCAACCGTGACCTGGTAATATTCATCCAAGTAGTCCCGTGCTAGGGCTTGAATCTCTTTGGGCCAAGTAGCCGACCACATCAGTACCTGACGATCAGGACGAATCTGACTGACAATCTTGCGAAGTTGCGGTTCGAAACCCTGCCAAAAAAATACAAACAGGTTGACACAGTTAGATAAAGATCAATACGGGTGCGCTAGGTGCAATTCCTGATCGCTGCAAAACTGTTGACGACAAGGAGAAAATCGTCGAAGCAGAATGATCACTTACCATATCCAGCATGCGATCGGCCTCGTCTAGAACAAGATAAGTCACACGCTTTAGGTTGGTATTTCCCTGGTCGAGGTGGTCAATCAATCGTCCGGGGGTTGCAATGACAATTTCGATTCCACTCTGCAAGTCTCGAATTTGTCTGCTCTTTGGAACACCACCGTAGACCACGGTATTTTTGATATCGCTGGATTTTCCAAACTTGTCGCACTCCTCTTTGATCTGGACCGCGAGTTCTCGGGTCGGTGCGAGCACCAAAACGATGGGTCCTTCACCGGGTTTCAAGTAGGGCTGTACATGACGAGACAAAGACACGAAGAGGAGCGGGGTTAGCAAAACACTATACGTAGCACGCTTTTCATCTGTTGATTATCCGATATCGAGAATGTTGTTTGCGACACCCCAAACAAAGTCGGCGGTTTCAACCAAGTTCCACGAAGCTTCTCTTTACTTTGACGCCTTCATCGGATCAAGGACGTTGCTTTGGAGTGGGACGGGACGGGACAGGACAAGTCTCGGGGTCGACCGAATCGAACAAGCACCGAAAGAACCTTCCTCTGCACGCAATTACGCACGCAGATGCATCGCTACTTACTGGCTTACTGGATAGTATTCTGCAAGCAGCGATGGAGGTCGGTAATACGTAAAACGCCACTGTAGTGAAACAGCGCGGTGCATTGCGGCAGCTCGATTCATTTGATCGGGGTAGCATTGCGCACACATTGCGTCACATGGCACGGCAATGTATGCGACAAAATGAAATATTGGTTGCAATGCCACCATACAGTATTGAGAGACTTGGGGTGAAGCATGTAGATCGATCATTGTTCATCAGTCAACCTAGTCTTCCCGTTTTTGTCGTTTGTGTTGAAAATAGTAGAAGATTTTGTTGAACAAAGCGACAGGCAACTATTGCAAGAATTAATCACTTTTGCCAAGCCCCATCTCTGCCATCTCAACAAAGAAAAATAGGAAAGCAAGTTGCAAGGATCAAAATCTGCTTTGCAAAAGCAAAGTTTCATCTGATCCTTCGCCTGTGAACACCCTCTCCATCGACCACAAATGAAAAAAGTCCCATCGGATCCGTCGCTAAGTCCACAGTGTGGGAGTCGAATGGCCCTGCCCATTCGAGATGCGAAGAAGCTTCATTCTTCTCGGATTACTTTGATTCGCTTGGCTTGACTCGATTCTGTACGACCCAATTGTCAACTCGACATCGACACCAAAGCCTGTCACGTGTACTGCACGCGTTCTTGTCTTGTATCCATCGTTGTTGTGACGAAAAAGCAAGCACTTCGACCCATCTTCATTGCTTTACCATTCTTTGCACGCAACTATTATTATTTCTTACCTGTGCGTTGATGTGAATCATCGCCGGCAACAAAAATGCCAGCGTCTTTCCACTTCCGGTGGCACTGACTCCCACCGTGTTCTGCCCCTTCAGAGCCATCGGCCATCCCTGGGACTGAATGGGAGTCGGCGAGCTGAACCCGCATTTGAGGACCTCGCTCAGGATGTATTCCGGCATGGATGCTTCCTCAAAGGTCATGCACGGCTTGGGAACGTCCTTTCCGATCACCACGATTCCCTTGGAGGCTCTCCACTCGGCCGCTTCCTGTTCGCTGCGTTTTGTCACGTCGGGGTGTTCCATGTAGAAATTCTTCTCAAAGGGAACCAGTTGCTCCTTGGAGAAATCAATGTTTTGCAGGTTGGCTCCGAGGTTTCCTCCCCCGCGGCCGCCACCGCCTCCATAGCCGCCGCCTCCGTAACCGCCGCCACCTCCTCCATAGCCACCGCCACCGCCACCGCCACCCCCGTAGCCGCCGCCTCCGCCGCCGTTGCCTCCGTAGCTGCAGAAGAATAGTAATAAAACAATATAGAATAGAAACGGTTTCGACGCTGCGTGAGATTCGTGATACAAAAAGGATCGGAACTGCGTTCGGTTCGGTTCTATTATTCTGTTTCGTTCTTACCCTCCCCCGCCGCCGTAATTTCCGCCGCCTCCGTAGCTGGATCCACCTCCACCGTAACCACCGCCGCCGCTGCCGCTGTAACCTCCACCGCCGTATCCACCGCCGTATCCAGACATGTTATAAGTAGTACAGTTGTTCTAACTAACTATTGCAACTAGTATGCTGTGTCGAGTTTGGTTTGTAGTATCTAAACAGAACGCGAGAAGCAACGACAGAAAATTATTCGTGCGCGTAGAACACCCCGCTGCTGAGACAGTAGAAGACGCTAATTAATGATGTTAAAAGAAGAAAAAATACCGGCACCAGCTGCACGATCAATGACGATAATGAACGGAAGGGCCTCGAAACAAAGCGAAACGTGGTCCTGAACGATGACCAGAATTTGGACGTGCCAAGTCTGTCCGTCGAAAGAAGAAGAAAATCACTCTGTTGGAAGGAAAAACGAGCTTGTGCGCGCAAATTCTGTGACGTGCACTGACACTTCAGTCATGAGTCACTGACACACTCCATCAGTCCAGTCACCCGTCAATGACACACAACATAAGTCACAAGTCACTGACACATTCCCGGTCATCAGTCATTGTTCAATTGTATTGGAACATCAGCAAGATAATCTTCTCCTTGAAGTCTCATCCGAATTCCGATTATCAAAGAACCCACTTCTTTTCCAACCGTATCACAGAACTAGCTGAGAAGCATCTCGGATTATCTTGAAGTCGACATCGCAGACCCTTAATCTCAATAGCACACAATTTCATACACAGGGTAGTTCACAGGTGGTTCATGGATACAACTGCGCTAAATGAAAGTACAGACCATTGTTACACACCCACACCCACTCACACACACACACACACACACACCACATTGCCAAAAATAATTTCAAGAGAAGGGAACTACACTACGGCATCATTGTTTGTTCTTAGATGTCATGTTTGGTGGGAGAGTTGAATCTTGAGCAGGTTTTTCAGTGCTACAAATAATGATTACACCCCAAAGAAACAACTGTTTTTTTAAGTTTCTTCTGGAATGCTGCTGGTCGTGCTTAAGAAGAACAACAAGGCAGGCAAATTCCTATTCATAAATTCCAACACCAAGGAGGAAAAAGTGGAACAATGAAAACTGTAACAGAGCTCAAGCAAGGCGGCAACTGGTATCAACAAAGACAGTACATTTCAAAAATTCTCTTGCTGATGCACCATTCCTTTGTTAGTAATGGATGGTGACAGTTTCTTGATGCAGTGTTGAAATACAGACAAATAGAGATTTCCAACTGAGTGCAATTGTATGTATGTCCTTCTTCTTGACTCTCGAAATGAAAAAATGAAAAATGTTCACCCAAAACATATGGCTACACATTCACTGATGAGGAGCATTTCATCTTAATATAATGTCTTGTACAGTGACTCCTACAGGGCCTTTCTGACACCAAACAAGTTCAACTTTAGTGCATACCATAGTAATGCTTGATGAAAAATATTGCTGGTGGATATTTTTCAATCACAGGGCATCATTTTTAGATTGTTTCACAGTGAGAATCAATAGCATGAACAGAAAAGAAAGGAAGAAAGAAAACTAATTTGCCAAAGGAACTCTGACTTAATTTGCAGAGATAAACTGATCTTGTTAAGTATTGATAGTAATACATTGGGTCAAAAACAGCATGTTCATAGTATATGATTTCATTGAAACAAAATCCATTTGCTCAGTGTGTTGAAATAATGAGCTGTTGTTGTACACTCATAAAAAATTGACCAAAAGGTATAAGATGTTTAAAATAATGATTGAGGTACGAGCTGATGGAGAGGCTCTTATTTTTGCTACCTAATGTGTGTATTTTGCACTGTGTCAGGGCTCCCTGTATTTCACATGGTATAGATCTTCCCCAGTTATGTGTTATTTAACCGTGTACCAGGATGCTATATTGCTGTGTTAGTATTGTGTTGGTCTTCTGGTATCGGTCTTTCAATGGTATCAGGACTTTCAAGAGGTTAAGTAATAAGTTCAATTGGCCTTTTGCTTGATCACCATATCTTCGTGTTTTTTAGGGAATAAATGATGCCCACTCCAAACCAATATTTCTTTTTCATGATCCTCATGGGCTGTTATGTGTATTCTTTTTGAATACACATATGGGTTCCAAGTGTTTACTTAGTGCTCTTCTTTTTATGATATTCTTATTGATACCTTTTAACCTTTTTAATCATGATGTTAAGTGGGATTGTTTTACCACTTATGGATTTTAAAGTAGTGGAGGTGCATTTGGTTTTCAGTCAACGCGTAGCATTTTACTCGTATTATGTGTGAACGTACATATCTTTTGTACGGTGTTTTTGTTGTCATATTTTTAACTGACAACATGAGTACATAAGTGTTGTACATGTAGGTGTTTGGATGAATCACAAATATAATGATGGACAAATTCGAGGTAAACATTGACAGTGAAAGTTCTTTGTGTTCTATTCATACTACTGTTGCATCCATTCTTTAAAAAACATTTAAACCACCAGAACATCGTCAAAATTCTTCTTCAACCTGGAACTAAGAATTCACATAATAACTTGGACTTTATTCAAAAAGGTCAAAATCATTTGACACGTCAGTCCTACTGCAACTCACCTTCATCTATTGAGAATGCATGCTTCCATTTTCTCCAGAACAAAGAATATGAAATGGAACCAACTCTGTGGACAACAAGGAGATACTAGTATACTAGAACATTCAATGCATACTTTGATCAATAACGCACCAAAAAGATTCCAGTCAATGATGACTTTGTTCTGTCTGGTGGAAGATCCACCACCACGCCAAATTTACTGACAGGTAGTGGTCTCACTGGATAGAAGAAAGAGAAAAATGTATTATTCCCCATTGTCGTTGTTATTTGGTAGACGATCATGCTCTTCACAATGTAGTGGTCACTGGTACTACTACTAGTAGTAGTGAGGAACAAATAAAAAACATGAAGAAGATGCAGTTTGTTTGAATTTTTGCCTGCTGGATTCACTGCACACACTGGTTCCGGTAGTAGAAGCCTACGGTACTAGTACAGAAAGAGCGGATAAGACTAAACAACATCATGAATTGGTGTCAAAGAGCAGAAAAAAAACTTAACGTACAGTACGGTAGGAGTACTCGTACTGTACTTACTATGATTGAAGTACGAGTATCGTACCGTACTCGTCCGTAATATTCAATGAGAAGTAGATTACCTCATACTCCGTATGTACTAATCGTATTCGGACTATCATATGTACTTGGTATCTAAAAGTTTTTGTTTTTACTAGAAACAATTCCAATCCGAATTTTTCACAAGCCTCCGAGTTGGCTAAATCTCAATGGAACTCGGTGCTAGTAATTTAGTCAAAAATGTGGTCGCAGTTACGCGCCAGCTGGAGGAGGTCACGAATTTTTCATTTGACGCGCTCCGAAGATCGTCATTTCTTTCTCGCACAAATGCAATCGTTGTTGGTGGTTGGAATCCGAAACTGAAAAACAAAAACAATACGAAGTGAGGCAAAGTGTTAATAGTTTGTCGACGGAAAAACACAGGGCCCAGTCAGATCGGCTATTGTACATCGGTTGAATAGTTATTGTAGTCAAACTCTCTCTTGCTTTTAGGCCATATCTCTTGGGGAAATCGCACCGAAACCGAGATACTAGAAGCAGGGATATACTTTGCCGCCAAAGGAACTTGCCTTCGCGAATATTATTATTATTACCTTCTCATAAACAGACTGTAGCCCAGACATCGTTCGAAGGGAACCATTAATATTGATGTGTTTTTGAACTGAGTCCATTCGGTAATGTCAGAATACAATGACGGACAGCGTCAAACGAAAATGGTAGGTGTGGTGCCTTCGTCGTCGTCACCCTTGCCATCGTCAGGGAGCAATGATCAATCGCGGGGAACACATAACACAGGGACAACGGAACCGACAACGGAACCGGCGATCTCTCACCGGCTTCCTTCGACCTCGGATTCAACCACAACCAACAACCAAAGTATATATTCTTATATGCAGAAATTTTCGACGCAGAAGGCTTCAGGCAATACTAGTCACACGGTAGGCGGCATTGCCAAAACAATTGGAAAAACATTTGAAACTTTGATCAACGATACTGGCTATGGAGAAGGTTTAGCCCGTTTGCATTTGCAACTGCCCCAATTTCAGAGTCAGCAAAACCAACCCCAATCCCATCAGGGCCCTCACCAACAAGGCAGGTTCCTCGAACCGATAGCTCTACGAAGACACATCCATTCGACACCGCTTCGCCGCACGCCAATTTCATCGCTTTCTGCGATCCAAGACGAAGGCGGATACAACAGCAATAGCGATAGTGACAGCGATGAGGACAGTTCACCTCCAGCGGGCCTAGAAATTTTGGATTCCGCACGCTCCAGATCTACGCCGCTGACGACGTCCGAAAACAGTGCCTTTGGTACCATTCTTCGCACGCAATCTCACAGAGTACACGATGAATCATCTATGGCCCGAGCGGGAGATGGTCTCGGCAGTGCCTTTTCTTCTTTGGCGCCGTATGCCATGACCAAAGCAACCAGCCGCTCCCATTCCGCCGAGAGAGTAGCTCGACCTGTCATTTTTAATCCGATTGTACACGAAGACGAAATTTTGAAGGTAGTGGACGGCGAGGATGTCTTGGGGGAAATGACATCCATCGAAGTGACAAACGTGCCGTATGCCAGGGAAGAAGAGGTGTCGCCACAGCGACCCACGAAAAAGAAGAGTGCATTTGCTCGAGGCGCTAGGTTCTTTACCGACAATCTGCGAATAAGCGGCGGAAATAGTAGCAAACGCGAAAATGCGGGTGGACGTTTTCGTCCACGAGATGGTCGAGAGAATCCTGCCACACCACCCTCGATATCATCGGACGAACACTCTCGAAGCCCGTCGGCACCGGCACCAGCGCCAGCACCTAGAACGAATGCAAGTAACGATAGAAACGACTTGGTTTTACCCTGTGAAGTCGCAAGTTCCACCGGAGCTGTCAACAATGTCAGTAGCCAGGGAAAAACTGCATCCTCGGACACAACCGAGCATGCCGACACTGATCTATCTCCGCGGACGGATCGCGTGTGCATCGAAGTGAACGACAACACAGATATCGGCAACCGAATTCAATACTCTCTGTCTAGTCCAGATCCTATGCCACAGTCATTTGGACTGCATAATCATGATTCACCAGACTCAGCCAGATTCCCTCCGAGTATATCGAATTCTTCGGGTCGTACCTCCCAGGGAACGTCTACTTCAAACAGCAGCAATGGTCGAAGTCATGGATCGCAGTTATCTTCCATTTCGGAGACAGATCGAGAAGTGGCTAATGTGAATGTTTTACAACGTGATCGACGACTCCAAGTGGTTGGCGAGCAGATCGAACTCTCTCTGTGCTCCGATCGCAGCATTCGGTCCGGCGATCTAAACTGTTCTCTCAGCACCACAACTCCCGAAAGCCGCATTCGTGGAGATGGAGCTAGCGTAAGGGCCGAGCGCTTTTTCGATTATAGCAAGGACTCGGGGAGATTCCGCAATCTACCGCCATTCATGAAGAGAAGCTCCTCGGTGAAATCTCCTACAGCCGGCTCTTGTTCTGCGTCTGTCTATACCAGTAGTTCCACTGGCTCTGACGAACCACCAAAGATTGTTACGTACATGGATCGCAAACAAGTTTCGGATTTGAGTTCCCTTCACTACCGACAAATTCCACTGGAAACGTCCTCCCCTCGAGCAGACCACGATCAAGAAGTCCGGGAGGCATCTCCATCGAAACAAATACAAGCAGAGTATTCGGAAATTTTCTTCGAGGGAGCCCATGCAGGAAAGATGGATAACTACAACAAACCTCGACCCCATTGGCCTGGTAAGGGTATGAGTTCACATGTGGCACTAGGTCGCAAGAATCGATCTCTTCCACCGAGAAGCCCCTGCAACAAATTATTTTCGTCAACCTCGCCTACTCCTCGGGGAGATTCTCCATTACATGCCATATCTCCACCGCGACAGATCGTTGGTCATCAATTTGACATGGTGTCTACTAATCTTTCGAAACCTTACGACATAGCACCTTTATCATCCCATTTGAATTCGCCACTGTCAACCGAGCTCCTTCATGCTCCTAATCAAGGATCTCACCAGGTTGTGCGGTTGTCCCCCAACTGTGACTATTACAACCTTAAACCTGCGGCACGGGGCCTTTCTCCTGTATACGGACATCAAGTCGCAAGGACATACGAGGAAAGTAGCATAGAAATTCTCAAGACCGACTCGAAGGATGACAATTCTATTCCCCTTGTCACACCTGACAAGGGGACCCCATCCCCGTGAGGAAGTCGCTCGCAACGTACATAATATGTGTCATATCTGTTTCCCCATGTAACTGGAATGTCTATACGTCATTTTCTATTCTTCTGATTCATTGAAATCACTTTCCAGACATGCGACTTTGCCATCGCTCTCACAATGCCGTGCTATACCGAGCAAGCAACATTTTTCATTTTATAATTGAGCATAGCATAACGGAATAATAATCGTGCCATAACTTATGACCGTCTTTCTTCTTAGAATCTTAAACACGACGAGCACGTACGTGTTCAGCACGCAAGTCGTTGCAATTTCTTGTTGTCGTTCACGACATAAGTGCTTCTACAAACGCACGCCATGTTCGCAATCAATGCGAACATAAATTCCAAAGAGAGTTGGAATTTCGTTTCATAGATTATATCCTTCCATCATGATCAAAGACAGCTATACTGACTTTTATTGCGTTGTCAAATTAACATAACAGTAAGGTTTTAAAACGAGCCACATGAATTCACCCTATGTTCGGGCATCTTTGGATTCCAAAGACGTTTTCCTCATCAACATTGATATTAATAATATTTATAATGCTTATTCGAAAATCTATTTTCAGTCTCCAATAAGAGAGAGGTAAATACAAACCAAGCCCGAGCTATCGAAACATTAGAGACCTCAGGGCCAATAACTTTGAACAATAAGGCATGTCCATTTGTCACTTGATTTCTTTCACAAATTAATTTACATTCCGTCGCATGCGAACGCTAGTTGTTGTCATGCCGATTCATTCATTCGATTCTGCGTGTTTTCAAATAGAACATTCAGCACACACATTGCTCTCTCAGGAACCAAGCTGCTACACCAACCAAAAACATTACAACAACAGCCGGAGAATCGCTCATATCTCCCATAATATCCATCGGTTGTCCATCCTGCTGTCCGTTGTTGCCCCCGTTGTTTCGGTTTCGTCTGCTTCCGTCGAAGGGTTGTTCCTTCGCCGCCTGACGCCCATTGTTTTCGTTGTTGCGGTTCGGGTCGTTGGGTGGTAGACTATCCATGATTTCTGGTACGAATAGAACAAATCCGAAACAAAAGAAAAAGCACGTCGCGTTAGAGACTTCTGGAGCAGGTGCTTCATCGAGAACGTGGAATTTCGATAATTGGAACTTGCAAAGAGAACCTCAGGAAATTATTCACGGTAAGAAATTGGATCAAAATGCACTATCATCGATGCAACTATTGCAAATGAAATTTGTACCAGTTTCGTTGGTCCTCGTTTCGAAAAAAGAGGAGGAATTTTTACGCGATTTTGTTTCGCCTCTCTTCGACAATAGGTTTTGAATTGCAACAACGAACCGCTTCTCGAACGATAGTGTAAAAGACGATGGCATGGACCAGACACTTCTTACCTCGTTTCAGGGGGGAATCAATTACTTCGAGTATGATATCCAATATGATACAGTAATAGCAACGAAGAAAAAGGAACAAAAGAATACGAGTAATACGGTAGGAATATGGATACGGTGCGATACGTCGACGTCAACACAACCCGATATGAATGTCAAAATATTTCGTTGCCGGCAACGACCGTACCATACCGTACGGGGAATTAAGGCGACGACTACTGCATGTAATGGCCAATAGCGATTCAGTACTCATACCGGTACTCTCTACCTACTTGCTCGGCGGGCGAAAAACTTGATGTGACGATTAGATAGTTAGTACGAGTACGAGTACGAGTATGCTAAAGACTGCAAGCGTGTTGTCTCCTAAGCCGAAAGGTTAACAATAATTATTATCCTTAATTATCATTTTTGTACCGGTAGTCTAAACAATTAACGCTAAATTTCAACAGTCATTGATCGCGCGCAGTCACGCTCGAAAGTTATTATAACAATTAGTTCAACATTATGATCTTCATAAAAAATTTGGATTCAATTCCTTCTTCGCAGTCGATGTAAGCCTGATACTTAATCACGCAAGCCTTTACGGTGAACATAAAAGTTCGATTCCGTCGTCTCCTATTGTACCGTACGCGCATACCGTACGAACTTGTAATCTCCTTGACCTGAAACTTTATCATACGGTAGATCGTACCGGTAATTAAAGTCAATATCTGGTATCTGTCAAACCTTGAAGCAGGAAAGCAATCCTACCGGTAGTATTGGCTTGTTGTCCATTCACCAATATTTGAAAAGAGGCTAATAACTGACAAACCTAGAAGCAGGAAAACAATCCTAGTGGCTTATCCATTCTCCAATATTTGAAAAGAGGCTTCGAAGTGTACAATCGATTATGGACATTTTTGACCAATTTCAATCCCTTCCTCTTTTCACGAGATCATGGTTGGGTCTGACATTTGCCATTACGGCAGCTGTCACAATTGACGCGATCCCTGCCCATCAGGTTTTCCTCGACTGGGGCCGCGTCACAAGCATCTTTTCCGCTAGGAAGCAGGATCAATCGCCACGGGAATTACGTTCGGCCCGAACTCTGGCGACTCTTGACTGCGTTTTGTTACTCCGGAGGACCACTGAATGAACTTCATTCGATCTTCTTATTGTACACGATATATTTGCACAGCAAAGGTTACGAGAAGAATCCATTTCCTGCCGGAAGCGGAAGTCGGGCCGCCGACTCTATTTTCGCCGGGATCTTCTGCATGGTTATGCTGCTGTGTACACATCGCGTTCCCGGGTACCTCTTTGGTCCAAAATATGAATTGCATCCTATCTTGACTCGAAATCTGATGGGTTCTCTGTTGTATCTTTGGTCAAAACGCAATCCCCGTGCCATGATACAGCTGAATTTAGTTCCCATGGAAGGACGGTATCTTCCATTCGCCCACGTTGGTGTGTCCCTACTTATGGAGAATCGGCTCCACGAATTGGTTCATGGTTTTGTCATCGGTCACATGTATTATTTCCTTGTCGCCATTGCTCCTGTTCAGATGGGAGGAAGACGGATCTTGAGCACTCCTAGACTTTTGGTAGACTTGCTCGGGGAGGAGCGAACTATAGTACCAGAAGATGACGAAGTCTATCAAACACGACAAGAACGACGAGAATTCACACTCGGAGACCGAGACGGTGCCACACCGGCTCACATTGCCGCGAAGCTAGGAAATTTGTCGGACCTGCAACGGCTCGTTGAAGCAACGACGACCAATGCTGGGGGGCACAGCCGACGTCTCTTACTGGCGGCTCGCGACCAGAACGGCTGGCAACCCTTGCACGAAGCTTGCCGGGGTGGTCACACAGAGATCGTCCGATATCTTGTCGTCGAACAAGAACAATACGTTGATATTCATGCGACAACAAATAGTAGGCATAGTGCTCTGTCGATATCTCGGCAATTTCAGGGAGAAGACCATCCCGTTACCAATTTATTAGAGCGAATAATGGAATCAGAAAATCATGCCGTTGGCAATGACGAGTCTTGTGATGAAGATAACGAAAGAAATGAATGATGAATCAATTGCTCTCTGTAGACGGCTAAGAAAACATCAGGACGAGGGCAAATGGTTCGGCAATCATCTTACTGTGAAGGCGATTTTCCATTGCAATAGAGCAATGTAACAATCATGTTAGATTGACTTAGTGGTATGGGGCAGACTAACTCAGACAGAGGAGCAAAATCATTCAAACTTTCTTGAAAGCGAATAAGTCGCTGTTTGGGACAACAAGGTCAAGTGAAAATTTACAAATAGAAAATAGATCAAATCCTGGTACAAGGCAGATACGGTACCCCAGTAGACAAAGATTACTACTCTGAAGTACCGAAGTAATAGATACTGTAGTGCAAACCTAACAGAAGTAGATAATACCCAAAGTACTTCATAATGAATGTCGGCAAGAATGATTCATCCTCACAAATTGTGGTGAATTCCTAAAAATCTTCGTTTCAAACAATGTCGTATGCCTCTAGATGAAGATAGTAATACAACGTGTAGATTCGTATGAAGTTGGTTGAAGGTGAACTAAAACTAAGATTGTGATCAAGCTTAATCAACTAGTATTCTTTAAGTGTTGAAAAACTTGTCTTTATTTGTTAAGCCTTGGAAAGGCGTTGAACTTGAAATCCAACATCCTTTGCACAGAAAGGAATTAAGATATGCATTTCATTCAAACTTCAACATTGAAGAGCCGGCTGGCGTGTCATTTGGTCTGACATCAGCTTTCAGATTTTTTATGAATCGTGGGAATTCAATCGTGAGGGTTTGTATACCACACTCTTTTTCTTCTTGTAAAAACTTTGATTGGTTGCACAGAATTTTTATGTTTGAACGCAACCAATATTCAATAGTTAGGTGAAATTTTTAATTTGCGTGATATGGTTTCAGGTTCCAAATGTTCATGTGTTGGACCACGTTTTGGTCAAAGAGGACGGAAACAGTCCCATTCATATGAATTTGCTGGATAGTGTAGGGACCCTTGCTTCTTGCTTCAAAAGCAGCTGGAATTTGCTTTTCATTTTTCATCATAATTTGGTCTCCAACACCATAATCATGCAGCTTCCTATGGCTATTCTCCTTCATAGCGTTCTTGTCAATTTGAGCTTGTCTTTTATTTCTGACCATGGTGATGTCAGGTGAGGTCTGTGATAACATGAATTGGAAGAAACATTCTGTGGTGGAAGACAAGGGAACCAGGTGTCATTCCAAATGTTTTGTGGATGGTTGATCTAACAGCAAGCTGAGTCAAAGCAAAGACACTAAAGGAGTATTCTCCAAGCCATAATCCTGTAACTCGTGAGGTTTTGGCAAGTCAAATTGATGTGGTCTGTCCACACTATGATTTCTGCACCCCAAAGGATTGGTCTGAATTACTTGAAAACTTCAACAATACAAAGCATTTCTTTGTCAACTGTTGGGTACTTCTGTTGAACGGCGTTGAGTTTTCTGGAGAAGCAAATGATGATTCTGCCTTCTTGGATGACAACAGCTCCAAGTTGATAATCAGAAGCATCGGTGTAAATGTGGAAGGGATTGTTTGGATCCGGAAAGGCAAGGAGGATATCCTGTGCAATAAGGGCTTTGGCTTTGTTGAAGCTTGGATTAACTCTGGAGTTGGAGAGAGCTTTCCTTTTGATCAACTGGAGAGGGCCCTGAGTGGTGAGAGGACTTCAGCTCTCTTTGGATAGAAGTTTCAATAGAAGTTGATCATCCCAACAAAGGATCAAAGATGGGTAATTGTTGAGAGAAAAGCCAGTTTCAAGATTGGATCTATCTTGTTTGGGTTTGGTCTGATTCCATCTCTGGAGATGCTGTGGCCTAGGCATAGGGCTTGTGATTGAAACCAATGGACACTTGGCTGGTTTGACTACAAAGTTGTGGTCTTTGAGCAGGGACAGAACAGAAGAGGCAGATTTGCAGTGAGCTTCGAAGGTGTCAGAGAAGATTCCAATATCATCCATGTATACTTCAATATCTTTCAGATGGAGAAGCATCTGTTCCATACAGCCTTGGTCCCAGCTTGGAGAGTTGAGGGAGCCCATCTGGAGTTGGAGGAGTCAAAACTTTCCAAAGGCTGTAACGAGGACACATAGTCAAGTGGAAGCTTCATCTAGCTTGAAGGTGTGGAACTGCATGCTGACGTTGATAAGGTTGACATATTTGAACCTTCTTCTTCTGTAGAAGTTGATCATCCCAATGAAGGATTGAAGTTGGGTTGTTGTTGAGGGCAAAGCCAGTTTCAAGATGGGATCTGTCTTCTTTGGATTGGGTGTCTGATTCCATCTCTGGAAATGATGTGGCCAAGCCAAGGTGCCTGTAATTGGAGCCAATGACACTTGGAGGGTTTGACAGCAAAGTTGTGGGCTTTGAGCAAGGAAAGAACAGAAGAGGCAGATTTCCAGTGAGATTCAAGGGTGTCCAAGAAGATTCCAATATCATCGATGTATAGTACTTCAATGTCTTTCAAGTGGAGAAGCATCTGTTCCATATAGTAGCCTTGGGCCCAACTTGGAGAGTTGAGGAAGCCCATTGGCAACTGGAGAAGCTGGATTTTTCCAAAGGCTGTGACAAGGATGTAGAGCCAAGTGGAGGTTTCATCAAGCTTGACGGTGTGGAACTGCATGCTGACATCAATGAGTGTGGCATATTTGAAGTCTCTTCTTCTGTGGAAGATATCTTGGATCTTTGGAAGTGGGTAGGTGAGTTTCTTGGTGACTTTGCTGAGCTCCCGAAAGTCACTAATGAGTCTACAGGAGCCATCCAGTTTTGGGATAATAAATGTTGGCATTCCCCATTTGGCTGCATAGCATCTTTCAAGAATTCCAAGTTTCACTTATCTGTCAGTTTCCTTCTTCACAGCCTCTTGTTTGTGAAGTGGAATTGGATATATTTGATGTGGTATGATTTTGCATCTTGCTGGAGATCAATATGGAACTCTTGATTAGGGAAAATACCGAATGGCTTGTCATTAAGTCCATAAAAAAGTTCTTCATTGTCAATGAGGATCTTCAGCAAGCAAGATTTCTCATGGTCCAAGAGATGTTCTTGTTCAGATACTAACTTGTAAAGGTCAGTTGTCTCATACTTGGTGGAGCCATCTGCATAGGCTTGTTGGGTGGATTGGTTGGAGTAGCTCTCCGCAACAGAATGTGGCTCTGCTGCCATTTGTGAAGCATGGACTTGTCAGTGAAGTAGTTCCTTGGACAGAATTGCATAGTCTTGCCATACCATTCTATGGTGCAAGCTTCAAAGTCCATCTTCATTCCAAGGTCTCTCATGGTCCGGCGGCCAAAGAGGAGGTGGTAGTTGATATTTTGGGTGACAACAAAACACTTGATTTTTAGCACTCTCATGGAGTAGGATAGCTCCGGAAACATGATATTCTCCAGGATCACATCATGGTTACAGGTGACTCTACCATTGGTTGTTTGCATTTGGATTGGTTGAGCAAGGGATGAGTGCTTCGTGGCTCCAGAAGGAATGGAGGGCTCAACGATGAGGTTGTCTATGGATCCAGAATCAAAGAGGGTCTTCAGACAGTATTTTCCTGGTGTGCTGTTGATGGAGTTGCAAATACTGACTGTGGTCAGAGCAAGAGCAAGGTTCTTGTCATCATTGATGCTACAGGAAGCAACATTGCTATTCTTGTTGAGGGAATCCAAGGTTTTTGCTTCAGGGAATTGTCAAAGGTCTGAGTTGTAATACTCAGCGTCAATATCAATATCAACATGGAAGAGGTCTACCAAAGGTTCTGCTGGAGCCGTCTCTTCTGGTGGTTCATTGATGGAGGCACACATGTGTTGCTCAGGTTCATTTGAGTTGTTGCCATAGGAGAATGAATTGCTTGAACAATTGCTGTTGTTGCTGTTTAAATTGCAATCATTCACATGCATGTTATTATTGTTGTTATACCTGTTTGGCCAGTTTGGATTGTTGGCGTTAAGAAAGCACTGTCCCCAAGTATGGTTTGCACCAGGGTGAATAGGACAAGGTGAGGTTTCAGATACTCTTGTGGAGGGATTGTTGTGGTTGTTGCCTTGGCTGTTGTTGGAGCCTTGTTGTCGGTTGTGGTATTTTGTTGTTGTTTGATTGATTGTTGTTTTGATTGTTGCCGTTGCGATTGTACCGATTGCAACAATTATTGTTGTTGATATTGTTGCTGTTGACATTGTTGTTGCTGCTATTCCTGTTCTGAGAGGAATTATCTTGGTGACTATTTTTGTTACTTTTCTTGTTTTCCTTGTTTTAGTATCTCTCCATCCTTGTCAGTATTTGTGTAAGGGTATCTTCATAGGGAGAGTGGTGTTCTTCATAAGAATCCTTCCATTCGATCGGCATGGATTCAAATATCTGACTCTTGAAGTCTTCATTGTTGATGGCTGCATTTTCCAGTGGGCGCCCTGGAAGCAGTCAGAGGATTATATTGTTGTGGAAGGTAACCATGGAGACAAATTGGTGTACAGTCATATCGGTGGTCTTCTTGATGTTGTTAAGGAACCTTTTGTGGCATTGGTATGCGCCGGTGCTGTTGTTGAATTTGTAGGTGATGAAGGCATTGATTGTGGTTGGAAAATTCTCAATGGTCCGGTTTGGTATGTTGGATGATATATACTCATTCCACCAGTTTTGATTGGCATAGTCTCTGAGGAGATCAGTAATTTTTTAATATTGCTTTGGTCCTGTTGTTAAGGAAAGAGTTTTCTTTGCATGCAAGAATTCATTGATAGTGAAAAGAACTTGGAAAAGGGATGCTCCGGCAATAATGAGAGGTACTTTAACCTTGCCAGTCTTGGAGACTCAATTGGTAGTACTTGTGTGTTTGATTTCTATCTTCTCAAGGGATTCTTGGTCAAAGTCAAACTTGAAAGGGATAATAGAATAACTTGTCATTGCTGGACAATCTGGAAAGGAGCAGTTGGTTGCTTGTTAGTAGTAGCTACTCAAGTGAAGGATAGGTTGAAGCAGTTATTTGACTGTTTAAACAGTATTGCTATGCCTCTAAATGAAGGTAGTAAGACAACGCAGTAGATACATATGGAATTGGTTGAAGGTGAACTAAAAGTAAGATTGCGAGCAAGCTTAATCAACTATCGGACCGATTCTGTTACTACAGCAGATTCTGTAGCGTTGAAAAGCTTGTCTTTATTTGCTAAGCGTTGGAAAGGTGTTGAACTTGAAATCCAACGTCCTTTACACATAGAGGAATTAAGATATGTATTTCATTTCGACTTCAATATTGAAGAGCCAACTGGCTTGTCATTTGGTCTGATATCAGCTTTCAGATTTTTTATGAATCATGGGAATTCAATCGTGAGGGTTTGAATACCACAAACAAATTGCTCGTGACTCGATTGTTTAGTAACGAACAATAATTCTGTGGTATTCCAACGCTCACGATTGAAATTACCCACGATTCAAGAAAATCTGAAATCTGACATCAGCATCAACGCCACACCAACCGGTCTTCAATATTGAAGACTGGATGAAGAACATATCCAAATCTTCTATGTAAACTGTACGTTGAATTCCGATCCAACGGCTGTTTACTGTTACAAGCTCCCAACTGCTCCTCGGAGTGGTTGACAGAAGAGCTAGCTCACAATCTTAGTTTTTAACCAATACATAAACCTTATTTTAGTACCTTTTCTAGAGGCATACGACACTTTTTAAACAGTCGAATAACTGCTTCGACCTTATTACTACCGGTAAAGACTACTTCAACTACTACACGAACAAAAAATACCACTACATCTAATAAACAACCAACTGATCCTGACAATTGTCCAGTAACAAGAGAAACAATGTCTTACTCCATCATTCCCTTCAAGTATGACTTTGATCAAGAGTCTATCGACAAAGTGGAGTTCAAGAACACACAAGAAGTCAATGGAGTTCAAGAAGTAACCAAGATCAAGATCCCCTTGATTACTGCAGGATCAACCAAACTACAAATCCTTTTTACCATCAATGAGTTCATTTGGTCCAAGAAGATGCTCAATCTAACCACAGGACCAAGACTCTATGACAAGTTTGTAGATCTCCTCAGAGACTACACCGACAGTAGCTGGTGGAATAGCTATGTGTCCACCAATGTTCCACAGAGAACTGTGGATAACTTCCAAATCACAGTGGAAGAATTTGTCAATTACAAGTTCGACAACAACCTTGATGCCTATCAAAACCACAGAAGATTCCTCACCAATATCAAGAAGACAACCACCATGACAGTACACCAATTTGTCGCACAAGTCAACTTCCACAACCATGTCATCCTTCCACTACCTCTGGGACACCCACCAGAAGATGCAGAGATCAAGGACCGAGAGTTCAAGAATCTAATCTTTGAATCAATGCCTGAGGATTGGAAACACACCTACCAGCAACACCACTCTCCTCATAGGGATTCCCTCTCTGAAATGATGATGAGGTTTGAAAGGTATCAATATGCACAAAATCGAAAGAAGAAATCATCAGATAATCCATCTCAAAACAACAACAACAGCAACAACAATGCCAACAACAACCGTAACAACCGGAATGTAAGCAACAATTGCAACAATCAAAACAATCGCAACAACAATTGCAATCAGAATAATAAGACCAACAACAATAACCAACGCAACAACAACAACAACAACAATAATCAATGCAACAACAACAACAACAGCAACAAAGGGCCGACTAGAATCTCCAATGACTCACCATGCCCTATCCATCCTGGTACCAACCACACCTGGGGCCAATGCTACACCAACAAGTATGGCACCAACTCCAATCAGTCCAATAACAACAATAGAGACAACACCGACTCGCATGTGAATGATTGCAGCAGCAATTCCAACAACAGCAATCAATCCACTACCTCTTCCCACGGCAGTAACTACCATGAACCAGAACAACACATGTGTGTCTTCATCAACGAACCAGAAGAAACTACCATCCCTGCAACTCCTTGGGCGGATCTCTTAGAATGTAGACATGGATATTGATGAAGAATACTACAACTCGGATCTTCAAAGATTTCCTTCTGAAAACACCGATTCCAGCAACAACAGGCAAGAGGTTGCTCCCAGCACCGCCAATGGCGACATCGACCTTGCTCCAACCACAGTAAGTGTCTGCAACTCAATCAATGGATCCCTTGGAAAGTACTACTTGAAAACCCTCTTCGATTCCGGATCAACCAACAATCTCATCGTGGAATCAGCAATTCCTTCTGGAATCAAGAAGCACCTTCTAGATCAACCGATCCAAATGCAAATAACAAATGGCAAAACCAATTGCAACCACTATTTAACCTTGGAGAACACCGTACTTCTAGAACTGTCTTACTCGACGAAAGTCCTACAAATCAAATGCTTTGTAGTCTCTCAGAATATCAACTACCACCTCCTTATTGGAAGGAAAACCATGAGAGATCTTGGAATGAAGATGGACTTTGAATCTTGCACCATAGAATGGTATGAGAAGACAATGGACTTCCACCCTCGGAATTACTTTGACAACAAGTCCTTGCTCCACAAAGTCATGTCTGCAGAACCACATACCATTGCAGAAAGTTACTCCAACCAATCTATCCAACAATCATATGTGGATGGAACCACCAAGTATGAGAAAACTGACCTCCACAAATTAGTCACCAAACAAAACCATCTCTCCTACCATGAGAAACAAGCCTTGTTGCCGATAGTACTCCTCCAAAATGAAGAACTTTTTGAAGGATTGAATGACAAGGAATTAGGTATTTTCCCTAATCAAACCTTCCACATTGATCTCCAGCAAGGCACAACTCCATATCATGTGAAACAACCCTATTCCATTCCACTGCACCAACAAGAAGCAGTGAAGAAAGAAATTGATTGACAAGTGAAACTTGGTATCTTCGAGCGCTGCTATGCCACAGAATGGGGAATGCCAACGTTTGTAGTCCCAAAACCAGATGGCTCCTGTCAACTTATCAGTGACTTTAGAGAACTCAAGAAAGTCACCAAGAAACTTCACTACCCACTTCCAAAGCTCCAAGATATCTTCCACAGAAGAAGAGGCTTCAAATATGTCACCCTTATTGATGTTAGCATGCAGTTCCACACCTTCAAACTTGATGAGGCCTCCACCTGGCTTTGCGTCCTTGTTACTCCATTCGGAAAGTTTTGACTGCTTCGATTGCCAATGGGCTTCCTCAACTCTCCAAGTTGGGCCCAAGGCTGTATGGAACAAATGCTCCTACACTTGAAGGACATTGAAGTATACATCGATGATATTGATATCTTCTCAGATACACTTGAATCCCATTGTAAATCAGTCTCTTCTGTCCTCTCCTTACTGAAGTCCCACAACTTCTCTGTCAAGCCCTCCAAGTACCACTGGTTTCAATCCCAAGCTCCTTGGTTTGGCCACATTATCTCTCGCGATGGTATTAGACCCAATCCAAACAAGATTTCTCCTATCCTGAAACTTGCTTTTCCCTCAACAACAACCCAACTTTGATCCTTTGTTGGGATGATTAACTTCTATTGCAACTTCTATCCCAAGCGCGCTGAAGTTCTTGCACCCCTTACCGACCTCTCTGGAAGAGCCAAAGGCAAAATCTCTCCAACTCCAGAACTTCTTGAAGCTTTCAACAAAGCCAAGTCCCTCTTTGCCAATTATATCCTTCTTGCCTTTCCTGATCCAAACAAGCCCTTCCATGTCTATACTGATGCTTCTGACTACCAACTCGGAGCTGTCATCCTCCAAGATGGAAAAATCATCCTTTGCTTCTTGCGAAAAACTCAACGCCGCTCAACGGAAATACCCAACGGTCGATAAAGAGATGCTCTGTATTGTAGAAGTCTTCAAGGAATTCCGCACCATTCTTTGGGGTGCTGAAATCATCGTATGGACAGACCACATCAACTTAACTCGCCAAAACCTCACAAGCCATCGCATTATGACTTGGAGAATGCTCCTTGAAGAATTTTCCCCAGTATTCAAATACATCAAAGGCAAAGATAATGGGCTTGCTGATGCTCTCTCAAGGCTCCCACTCCAGCAAGACCCTCCGGAGAAAAAGAAGGAGTTCTTCGGTCCTCCAACTCCCAATCCAACGGATGACTCGGACCCTGAAACTGACTCAACCGACTCCAACCTTCTCTCTCTTTCCGAATTGTTTCTTAACTACCCAGAAGCCATTCCCATGTACCCCTTGGCCTTCGGCCAACTCGCCCAAGATCAAGCAGCCAATGTAGATATCTCTACCAATCCCTGGTACACAACTGAAAACTTCAACAGCACCGACTTGAAAGTTGTAGACTCCAACGGCTGCCAGAAAATTGTACTCCCGCCAAACCGAGTGCAAGCCACAATCAAATACTACCACCACGTGCTTGGCCATGCCGGCGCAGAAAGATTGTATTGAACCATCAACCAAGTCGTATACGCCCCAAACTTGAAGGACGAAATCAACTCCTTCTGCAAAACTTGTGACCCGTGCCAACGGTACAAGAATAGCCACCAAAGCCATGGACAACTCCCTACCAAAGAACACCAATATGTTCCTTGGGACACCATTGCAATCGACGGAGTAGGCCCTTGGAAAATCAAGATCCCTGGCCACAGGAACAGTCTCCTTCAATGGCTCTACCATCATGGACATGCGCACCAACCTCCTTGAAATCATTTGAGCTCCTCAAGTAAACCCAACCGGCCTCATGGCAGTCCATGCCCTCGACAATGGCTGGCTCTCCAGATATCCCAAACCAGTAAATTGTATCATCGACCAAGGAACCAACTTCATGAGCAATGACTTCCAACTCCACCTTGCGAACCTAGGAATCAAGGCCAAGGTCTGCTCAGTTCGAAACCCACAATCCAATGCGGTACTTGAACGAGTCCACGATACCATGAAGTCTGCAATGAGAACAGAACTCAATACCAATCCTCCACAGACCCTCCAGGAAGCCACCGACATCATCGATAGTGTGTTTGCGTCTGCTCAGTTTGCTGTTCAATCAACCATCAACAAAACGTTTGGAATGACGCCTGGAGCCCTTGTATTCCACAGAGACATGTTCCTACCAATTCCTGTAATTACAGATTTGGCCATGGTCAGAAACAAACGCCAGGCTCAGATAGATAAGAACAGCGATGAAAGAGAATAGCCACAGGAAGATTCATGATTACAGTGTAGGAGACCAAATTATGGTGAAAAATGAAAAGCTCATTCCTGGTGCTTTAGAAGCAAGAAGCAAGGTCCCATACACCATCCAGCAAATCCACACCAATGGTACAGTTTCCTTTCTCTTAAGAAATCACGTTATCCAACGTATGAACATCCGAAATCTGAAACCATATCACACCAATTAAAAATTTCTTATCTAAGGAATACTGGTCGCACACGACTAACAAAATTCTGTGCCACCAACCAAATCCGTACGAGAAGGAGAAGAGTGTGGTATTCCAACGCTCACGATTGAAATTACCCATGATTCAAGAAAATCTGAAATCTGGCATCAGCATCAACGCCACACCAACCGGTCTTCAATATTGAAGACTGGATGAAGAACATATCCAAATCTTCTATGTAAACTGTATGTTGAATTCTGATCCAACGGCTGTTTACTGTTACAAGCTCCCAACTGCTCCTCGGAGTGGTTGACAGAAGAGCTAGCTCACAATCTTAGTTTTTAACCAATACATAAACCTTATTTTAGTACCTTTTCTAGAGGCATACGACAAATTCCTCCACACGATTCGATTTGGCATCACCGACATCAAAAATCATTTTGATCTCAGTGAACGGCACGGCACGACACATCACGAACCACGACGTAACGTATTTGAAATATTGGATTGCTTCGAAGGAAACGACTCAAATACCGGTAGCAGATTCCAATTTCCCGTATCAGTAAAGGGTTCCTCAGAAAGATCGAGACAGAGGATATGAAGGATGGTGGAACCGCTATGACGTCTTGTACAACAGCTGACCAACCGACCAAGAGCACCGCAGGTTCATTTTCATCCCCATCGTCTCCGTCAACATCGCCATTTCCATCATCATCAGCAATGCCAGTAACTTCGTTAGAAGATCAGTCATCACCAAGTAAAATTGCATGCTGTGCCCTCAACCATTATCACAGAAAATTACCGAAGAAGGGGAAACCAAAACCAGGGGAAGAATGGACCGTTTATGCTGCTATTGTAGCATTTCACCGGATACAGAAGCGTATGTGGGTTGTCAGCTGTGCAACGGGAACGAAGTGCACTGCCCAACGGCATAATGGATGTATTTTGCACGATTCGCATGCCGAGGTGCTGGCACGGCGTGGATTGATACGAGTGATTTTGGCCGAACTTATGGCGAAGGAGGACGGATGCGCGACGAAGAATTCTGTCACGGAACAGTCTCCGCGTACACGTAGTGGTTCTCATGCTTTGTTGGTAGAAAGGAAAGATTCCCATGACGAGTCGAACAAACAACTGTATCAGATGAACCCCGACATCGAATTGCATTTTTATATCAGCGACTCGCCCTGCGGGGATGCATCTATCTACAGTGTGCCGGCCGACGACTCGACAACCAACAACAATGGTATTTTGTATACCGGGGCAAAAGTGATCGTTTCCAAGGCTACTAAAGTCGATGCAACAGATTGCGGCGGCAAGCACCAATTGCTCCCGGCATCAGAAAACAAGACCGCTTCCGGTCGCGAGGGCAACGGCAAAGAAACTGGTTCGGACGGTTCCACGACACCCAACAACAAAAACCCCGTATTCGCTCGCGAGGAAGTTCAGGTGTTAGGAAAGTTGCGAATAAAGTCGGGTCGATCCAATTTGCCAGCTCACATGCGAAGTCACTCGCATTCGTGCAGCGACAAGCTTGCCTCCTGGAGCGTGCTCGGGATGCAGGGGGGATGGCTCACCAGATTTTTGGACCCACCAATCATTCCCCTCACGAGCGTAGTCGTTAGCAGGGATTCGCGGCTGCACAACGGGGCCGGCGAGATGGATGCCAACCGCGACCACGAAGAGCAATACAGACCCCAGCAGATTGCCCTGGAACGAGCCATTCCCGGTCGCGTTCAAAGCACGTGGAACCATCTCGGTGCATCCCAGAAGGGTCGACTCCCTTCGTGGAAACCCCCGATTCCGACCGTTCACGTTGTTCCCCAAACGTTCGTGTCCGGAAAAGCAGCCATGATGGTTCCTCCTCCGGTCGGCAATAGCTCGACCGGGAAAAAGCGCAAGCAATCCGGTGGTAGCGGGGGGAATCACGCGTTCGAGAATCGCAACGAACACCAAACCCCACCCCCAAAGCCAAAGTCTATACCGCCCTGTGGTATGTGCCTCAATTGGAACCAAACCGAAACCGAGTGCATCGAAGTCTTGGTTGGCGCACGCGGCATCCAACAAGGAAAGAAGCCCAAAACGCCGGACGACATTGAAAAATTGGCATCGCGGCTGTCCCGAGCCAGGCTCTTGCGGGAGCACTCCTCGTTTCTTCTCGGGAAAACCCCCGATATCCACTGCACCGCGTGCACCGCCATCGAGGAGGAACGATCGTCCCCGACGACGATGAGACCCGTGGATTCACCGCTACCGCTACCGCCACACTCCCCCAATAGTGCCACTACCGACTATCAGCAAATCAAACGGGACGGCGCACACCGTGAATGGAGTTCTCTCAAAACGAGGCTGCTGACCGACGACAAAAGCCCGTTCGCGGGCTGGCTTCGCTGTGTGCCGACAACGGACGACGAAACTGCGTAGAGAAAGGACACGGAACGGAGCCGAACCGAACCGATAGCAGTCCAAATAAGCTGGTAAAAGCGACGAAACCGGTGCGGAGGAAACAAAAAACACAAACAAACACAGACACAAACGGCACCGACTACTATCACTAGTTTGCCTGAATTGGCACGGAAGAAAACTATAGTTCTACATTGGATACTATTATTTCGCATGCCGTTATGTCGTGTCATGCCATGCCATGCCATGTCATGTCATGCCATCTATCGCCCTCGTTGTTGTTGGCGTTGCCTTCGAACCACACGTACTGTATATATCACAGAGGCAGATATTCCCCCCTCTCGTTTTGATATATTTTCCCCTCCAGTTGCAAGTCTTCGGTTATCTCTTGGATCTCGCGCTGCGATTTTCGCAGGACCGCCGCCAGGTCTTTCAGCAAGAGGCCCTCGAGGGACGCCGGTGTTGTTTGTGTTGTGTTTGTGTTTGTGATTTTTGTGGTGGGGGTTCCGGAGCAGTGGGATGCATTCGCGGCCCCGTCATCGTGCTGCCGTGATCCCGGACATGGCTCATTTGTAGTCCTTGTTGTCGGTGTTGCAGCTTTGGTGGGTGAAGCGATTTCCCGCAGCTGCCACTCGATCGTGGAAGGCCTCGTTTCAGTGGAATTCGGCCGTTGTTGAGTTTGTTGTTGTTGTTATTGTTATTGATGTTGTTGTTGTTGTTGTTGTTGAGTCGTCTCGATCTTAGTGGCTTGCTCTTTAGCCCTGGTGGTGGCGGTTGTTGTAGTTGTTGTTGTTCCCGTTGCAATTGCGCGTGGAGGCGAATGAACCGACACACCGCGGACGCATTCTTTCGCCGCGTTGGAAATCCCGATTGGTGGGAGAGATTCGAATTATTCGAATTCGAATTCGAGTTTGAGTTCGAGTTCGAATCACACCGAGGAGCATGAGCATGAGCATGCGCAAGAGCAAGACCCGAGCGCCGTTGTTGTTGTTGTTGTTGTTGTTGTTGTTTTTGTCTGGATCGATGATGGCGATGGTGGGCGAGTTCCATCCACCGAAGCTGTTCGTCGGCGGGGGTTTCGATCGGCACAAAGGCATCGGCAAACCATTGCTTGATCGTGGAATGCTGTCGCAATTTCAGGAGACAATCGTAGGTGGTCCCGATCTCGATCCTGATCCCGGCGTATGTGGTGGTGGTGGAGTTGGATGGCGTGGACTCTGCTATACGTGCGTGCACCATTTCTCGGGGAGCCCACACGTCGATGGAATCCGTCCCGTCGTCGATCGACACTGAGCAAAACAACGCAGCATTGTTGCTATTGCTATTGCTGTGCGTATTTGTCGTCGTTGTCGCTCCCGCGTCGTCGTCGTGGTCGTGGTGGGTTGTCCCGCTTCTGGTTCGTGCTGCGGTGGTTGGGATTGTGGTCGATTGCGCCGGAAGTGGCAACGGTCGGCTGCGGTTTGTGCCGATTGATCGGTGTGTCGTGTTTGCGTTTGTATTGGCGTTCTCACTCGATGAGTCCATTTCCGATTCGAATTCCCATTCCGATTTCGATGCGGGGTTCGCTGTCCACGGGGACAGAAGGGCTTGCTCGTCTGCGGAACATCCTCCGAGGGCCGTCACGACGCCCATGACTCGGACCGATTCTCTCGACGAATTAGCAAGAAAGGTCCCCGTCTTCAAATCTCTCACCCAACAGTAGTGGGTATTGGTGGTGTTGGTGTTAATTGTCTCCATCATTGCACTACCGGTACCTATCCGATATCGAGCACTCAAATCAGTTGTCGTCCACATTCATTTTCGTTGAACAACCAACGGAGAAAAGTTGCAGAATGAATGAATCGAATCAGAATCAAAATCAAAAGACGAGACGGCAAAAATTGGCGCGTTGTATCACGAGGAATCGAATTAGGACTCGTTCGACTCAAATTTGAAAGATTCCGACTCAATAGAGCGTTAGTCACGGACTTCACGTACGGTAGTACGAAGTACGGTTACGTACCAGTACCTAGTTTTTATTTCGTACGGAGTAATACAGTAGTAGGGTAATTATGGATACGTACGTACTGGTACCGGTAGGTTCGTACGGTAGGAGCGTTTTGTGTTTTTGATGGAGGTTCGGTAAAAAGTGAAAACCGGCTCGATTTGTATTCTCCTGGCTCCTCCTTTCAAATCTCAATCCTTTTGTCGTGAAAACTGACCTGCTTTCCTCCCGGACGCTGATCCATCGATCGATCGAATCCAAACAAGCCATCGACAGTTGTGGAGAGAACTTCTGGGGGAGAAAACAACGCCATCGAGCAACAATAGAGCACACACACACACACACACACACACACACCAGCCATCCATCCTTTCCAACAGTGAAGAGGAGTGAGGTGAAGCGACGCGACGCGACTTGACACGACACGACGGGCACCTTTTTCGTTCTGCGTAAATCATGGTGAACATTCGAGACACCAAACAGGCCCTCCAGAATGCCCTGGTGAATCGGGATCCGCACAAGCTGGCTCGGATATTTGAGCTTCCCATAAAACGCGCCGATTATTATGATGCATCGGGTTCGTCGGCGTCGGGTGGTGAACAGCCGAGAAAGCACAATCCCCAGTCGTTCGCGGTGGACGGAAAAGATTGTGGGGGTCTGTTGACATCCTTGCTCGACGCGCACGCCGCCGCGGAAGTCGTAAGTGCCGTGATTCGTTCGTTCGCGATGTTGGGATTGGATTGGATTGGATTGGATTGGATTATAGTGGAGTGCAGGAATCTGGTTGTCTCGATCGTCTTGCCCAGTTTCGTGTTGCGTTGCGTTGCGTTGCATTGCGTTGCCTGGAACCCACGCTAGAAACCACACAGGCATCTCACCGTTGCACACCATGTGTTGAAATGATAATGATAATCGTGAAACCCACACTACACTTCTCATCAGGACAACATCGAGGCCATGTTCGAAGCGCAGATCCGGCTCCACCCGAGGTTCAATCAGTTGTTCGGTTCGTCGGAGGGAAACTGGATGGTGCCCGCAATGGTGGTCGTTTGCAAAACCACCCACAAGCTGGGGCTAGAAGCCGACCGGCACCTCGCGCGGAAGAGCCACACCCGGCAGAACCACCACGCCAAACTGCAAAAGGTCGTCCCCATCCTGCAGGAATCCTACTCGAAAACCTTCAACGATCGCACCGAATACCAGCCGGGAGCACCCTTTGACAACGCCGGGAGCAAACAGGCCGGGGTCCTGGCCATTGTCAACGAACTTTTTGGAATGTACTTTCGGCTCAACATCCTGAGGCTGTGTAAGAACCTGATACGGCCCGTCGAAACCAAAAAACTCTCCGAAAAGGGAAGCACGTCGGAAATGGTGACCTACCGGTATTACATCGGCCGGCTCTCCATGTTCGAGGACGACCACGCACGGGCCGAAACCAACCTGGAGTATGCCCTCCGGCACTGCCACAAAGACGCCGCGAGCAACAAAACACGGATCCTGAAGTACCTCGTGCCCGTCAAGCTCTACCGAGGAAAATTGCCGACGACCCAGCGTGAGTTCTATTCCGTATATCGTCGCACCGCATTGCAGCGCATCGCAGCGCAGCAAATCGCATTGCAGCCCATGGCAGCGCATGTTCCGTTGGTGGCTGTCGACCGACGGTGGAGTGTTCGATCAAAAGTGCACGGCACGAATGATTTTAGGATCACATGGTAGACTGCACTAACTAACATTGCTCATTGGTCCGTTGCTTTTCCTGCTTGCTATTTGTTATGTACTGCACCGCACCGCACCGCACCTAACCATAGTATTGGACAAATACGGATTGGAAGAATTCAAACCGCTGGTGGAGGGCATTCGCAGGGGAGATCTGCGAACCTTTCAGGACGGCTTGATCCGGTACCAGGATCGGTTCATTCGACAGGGAACCTACCTGCTCCTGGAAAAATGCAAGACAGTGGTCTACCGCAACCTCTTCAAGCGTGTATGGAAAATCATGGACAGCCACCAGATCAAACTGGAGCACATTGCCAAGGCATTCAAGTGGCTGGGAATGTCCATCGACCTGGACGAAATGGAATGCATCCTGGCCAACCTCATCTTCAAGCGATACATCAAGGGCTACCTATCGCACGCCAAGCGAACCCTGGTTCTGTCCAAGAGAGATCCCTTCCCGACATCGGCTGTGATTTTAGAGTAAGCCGGAGTGGAACGACGCCGGTGCATGGTGCTGGAACGCATTCGTATTGGAAAGGGGGGTCGGGAAAAACGAGTTTCGGTCGATGGATCCGTTTTCACTCACGCAGACACAAACACAAACACAAGCATGTAACAGACATTTTAATAATAAAACAAGACAGTCTATAACAAAAATAACATTGAATAGTACTTGCGTGCCATCGACAAAAATCTGTTGCTTGTTACTTTTTCGAATAGTCCCTGATCAAGAAGGCCCAGTCGACATTCTGCTTTAAATTGGGTTTCCAATTCGTTTCGACGCGCCGCGGGGGGCCGTCGTTCCAATTTTTTTCGTAACCGAGGCCATCCATTAATGATTCCATGACATCGTCGACCTTGGCCCGAATGATTTGTGCCGCCATTTTGTCTTTTGGCGTTGCTTGAAGGTTGACTATGACAAAATTATCGGCAAGCAGCGGGAGACTCCCAACGGGCTCGATGCGCAGCGACGTGCCGAGGCACAATATCAAGTCCGCCTTTTCACACTGGGCCTGGACTCGCTCCATGTCGAGAACGGGATCTTCCCAGTCCAAGAGAGTGTCTCGCATGTCACCTCCATCGACACACTTACCGCATCGGTTCCCCGTCGGTTGAAAACTCAGGCCACCCAATTCTTTGTCACCAAAGTACTCGAAGCCACATCTGGCGCACTTTTCGGTAAAGATACACCCATGGACCGTCGAATGGTGATTTCTCGACAGTCCGGATCTTCGGTGCAAGCCGTCTACGTTCTGCGTGACGCAGTATTTGATCTTCCCGTCCTCCACCAGTTTCGTAATGGCGTGATGCGTCAATGAGGGTTTCGCCCGTGCAAACATGTGTTCGTTTTGTGTTTCCGCTGACGGAGAAGACGCTGGTGTAGTGGTGGTCTCCGACAGCTTGCGTTTCCGGTTGGGGGAAGTTAATTTTTTCTTTTCCAGTCGCTGTCTCTCTTTTTCCTTCGTCCAAATGCCATCTGGGCCACGAAAGTCCGGGATGCCACTAGCCGTGCTGATGCCCGCCCCGGTCAAGACAACGGTGTATTTCGATTCCTTTACTGCTTTCACTAGGTGTTTTAGCTTCATCGATAGAGCTCTGCTAGAATCGTAGCTCTCGGGTAAGCCTACGGTCCCCTTGTTTGGGTATTCGGACAAGCGAGAAGCATACCCCGCAGACATTATTGTTGACTCCGATAATGATAATAATATTAATGACAATAACAAAGTTGACGTTCGGTACCGTAATCTTACTTGCACTGAGTTGAAATTGGAAACAATTACGAAGTATTTTCAATACAGTATCAACGATGCTACGTACTTGTGTTGAAATCAGCGTATTTCGAGCACGTGATGCTACAAAAGGGCTACAAAATAATAAAAAATGAGTGATTCCAAGCAGTGATAAATTAGTAATAAAATTTTCGCGACCAAACTACGGAGTAATACATTTATTCCCACAGTGAGTGATCCCACCACGAATAAAGTAATAAAAGTTTGCGACCAAACTAATACCTTTATTCTCATAGTAACAGATTTGGCAGTCGTCCTCGACTGCCAGATTTTATAACACAGAATAAACTCCAACGGAATGTTCAAGGGTGATTCCCGAAATACTTTCATCATGTACTACATAAACCGGAATTTTTTTTCGTCGACTATGATTTGTACCGATAGAAGTACTTTTTTATTCCGGAATCCGAATCCACGTTGTTTCGAGCATGCTTGTTTATTTATAAATACCAAGAATTCCACATACATTCCAAAATGAGATTCCACATTGTTCCAAAATGAGATTTATGTACCTACTAGCCCGCCAAAAAAGTATGCACAAAATTTTCATTCCCGAAATTCTAAAAATAGTTATCTATGTAATACATAAAAAAGTATTTCGGGAATTGATGTAGCGAGCCGAATGAAAGTAATGGTAGTGCCACATGGCACTCCCTACATCCGGTAGAGAGCCAGACCGGGGGAAAACCTAGTAGAAATCTAGTAGATTTCACTATCCCTAAAACCAGCTTCTAGCCTCAACAAGCCAACAAAGGATTCTTCCAGCAAAGCGCAAACCTACCACACGCCCTACCAGAAGGAATACGATCACGATCGATTCCCTGTATCACGCGCTACCAGAAGAATTACGATCTACACGCACGATCGATTCCCTGTATCACTACTAAAACCAGCTTCTAAGCACACGCTTAGACCCCGATAGCCTCAACAAGCCAGCAAAGGATTCCTCCAGCAAAGCGCAAGCCTACTACACGCCCTACCAGAAGGAATATGATCGATTCCCTGTATCACCGGATAAGATGTATCAATGTGTCACTGTATCACCGTAGCCCATAGGAATGGATCGCTTGCGACCGAAAGACGCGTACGAAGTCAAAATGAGCTTCGTATCAACCAAAATTACAGGCTAGCACTAGAACAAGCCTGTAAAGGAGCAATCCTCCCGCAAAGGCTAGCAAAGCTCACTCTTTTGCTCCTAAAACGATTAGTAGTAGAATAAATTGGCTAACACGTCCAGGTCCAATAGTCATCCCTATTGTACCCGTACAAGCCTACCGATTCGATAGTCATCCCTATCGAGACTAGTCATACTAGCGCATCGACTATCCAACGACGGAGTACTATCTCATCGAGACTAGCCGTAGCGCATCAGTCAGTCACTTACTAACACACTCACACAACCGCTCCCCATTGTCACCTTACAATAGGCCCGGCCTTGATACCGGCGACTCCGACGTCACCCAGCAACGCACATATCGGCAGCGAGTAGACTTCCAATAATCCATCCGCGAATCGATTGGCGGCTCCGACCTGCACCAAGCACCTCAGACGTTCTGACCAAGAGATGTTGACCTACTCAGAGTACTTCCGGACTACTCCAAGCCCCTTTGGGAGCACGGCAGAGCGAAACAAAGCTTATGCCACCATCTTTAGCTACTTCACTCTGGCCTCCCCCCCCCAGGTCCTCTTGGAACATCTACTCAACCTCTTTGAGGCTGAGGCTGTGGGCGCGCTGGGGATCTTTGTAGCTGACTCCCAAGGCCTGCCCTGCCTCCGATTGGTGCATGGCCTTCGAAAGTACCCGGGGCCCTTGGCTCAACACAGCCCCAACAAAAACAAGGCCTTTGGGTACTTGGACGACAATGAAGGGGAAGCTGGGGAACTGGTGCTAGTAGATTCAGCCATGCTGTCCCCCACAACAGCCACGCGGGTGCTAACCCTGGATCATCATCTGGCGGAGTTGGAGGCGCACCCCGCAAGACTGTCCATCCCAGTGATACCAGAGGGGACCACCCACTCTGAGTTGATACGGGCCCACAAGGCCTTCTTCATTCCCTTTGAGTTGGTGCACTTTCTCTTGGGAAAGGGGCTCTCTCCAAAACAAGCCATGGAGGTCCTCCATCCTTGGCTCAACATGGCGGGGCTAATGGAGTCCTGCATCCCCCTGTTTAACACTCTCAGGTCAGCCGGGACTACAGCTACAGAACCCGGTGGCAGCCCCAAGCTCCAGCAGCCAGGTCCATTCTTTAGAAGTGAGACAGGCCTTACCAACTACATGAAGCTCAAGGTGATGTACCGGGACCTGCCAGAACTGGAGCAACCTTGGGATCCACCTGGAGACCCAGCACTCACAGCAGCAGTCACGGCCCTCACAGACCACCAACTAAAGCTAAGTGAGAATATGGACCACAAGCGGTCGCAGTCAGTGAGGACCACTTGGGGCCCCTTGTACACCCAGCGCTTGCTTCTGCTCTGTGGTAAACAGGAAGAAGCAAACCTCCCCCCTATCTACCAGGCCTGGGCTCAAAAGAGCAAGCACGAGAGGACCCACATGATTTTCCAAAGCCAAGTGGCAGCCAGGGCTTCTGAGTTGGGGATCCAAGCCCCCTTGATTACCACCGCCGCTCTCAAGAGGTTCCAGGATGGCAACTTCCATGGGACTGACCCCTTTGATGTGGCAGATGGAATACTCCCCATGGCTTTCACACCCCCGGGTGGGTCTGCCGCCACCCTGAAAAGGGAGCAGGAGGCCGCCGCCACTGTGGCAGCATATGACACTATGATCTCCACTGAAGGCAACTCCCTCACCTTGAAGGACTCCCTGGAGCTCCAGAAGACAAAGGCCTACATCCCTGTCGACTGGACTGAAGCCACCACCCAGCTGGAGAGCTACCTGGCCGTCCTAGCCACCATCCTAGGACTCAACCATGATGTCGTCACCAGCTACCAACAAGGCCTCCGCAGGCTCAAGATCCAGCAGATGCCCCTCCGAAGAGCAATTGCAGATGAGGTGGGAGAATTCCTCACCCCTGCCATTGTAGTCTACTACTTCCAAATCCGAGTCAGGGGATGGCTTGAGGAGCAGTGGGAAGCAGCCTCCATCCTTCCCTCCCCGGACTTTGGGGTGGACTTCCACACCTTCAGGATGAGCCAGAACCTCAACTGGCTCCCCAATGTCTCCAATGTGGCTGCCCTGAGACTACTGCGACGACCGGATCCTCCTCCATCCCCCACCAAGGCGGGCGCCAAGGGGAGTAGCCACAACAACAACAGCACCACTCCCTCTAGCAGCCCGGGAGTCCGCAACCCAACCGGAGGGACTCAACAAACACGACTCACCAATCCACACCGGGACTCCCGCCTCCAAGACAGCAATCATCCCATTGTCAAGAAACTGGAGTCAGCAAAAATGAGGGAAGCCATCCAAGTTATGAGAGACAAAGGGAAAGGCCCCCTCTCCAGACCAGATGGCCAAGAGAGATGCCACTCGTGGCACATCAAGGGTGCCTGCTTCAGCAGCTGCAAGCACATATATGACCATGTGGCCATCACTCCCACCGAGCAAGATCTACTCTGGGAATGGTGCCAAGAGGCATATGCCTGACCGGTCGGCACGCGCCCTCACTTGGGCGCGGAGCCCTCCCCACCCCACATGGGCATTGGGGGGATCATACTAAGTAACAATCCATCATCTAATCACGAATCTAATCCTCCCTTACAAATCACACATGAATTAGGTAAGCACGAACAGCATGCGCGCGCATGTACCCACCCCGACTTGTATGTGCCTTCCCCCACTTCCACAGGTTCCAAAGAAAAAAACCCCCTGCCAAGGCCTACGTCCGAGTCCCTAGTCCCTGCTACAGTCCCTACCCCCTTGCCAACCACCAACGCGGTGCCTCGGTCCGAGCCCCAAGTCATCCCCCTCCTTTCTCAGTCCAGCAGCATGCTGGCCTCTCCACCCAGCAACATGCTGGCTCCTGCAACCATCAACGCGGTGCCTCGGTCCGAGCCCCAAGTCACCCCTATCCTGTCTAAGTCCAGCGACGCGCTGGCCTCTCCACCCAGCAACTTGCTGGCCTCTTCAACCAGCAACGCTGTGCCTCGGTCCGATCCCCAAGTCACCCCCCTGCTGCCGTACCCCACTGACAGGCTCGATGCGCACGTCAACCGGGCTATCAAGGTCTACAACAACAGCACTAGCTGGGGGAACTTCATCCGGACAATCCGGGGACAAGGTGACATCCACCCAGATGTGGGTAATATCCCCCATCCAGCCAGTCTACTCTTAGCCCACTTTGGGAAAGAAGGCACCCCGGCCTCCATGACAGGCCAACCTTGGACCCCTGCCAGGATTGACAGTGCCCTCTCCAGGGGGCCTCACCAATCTTCCCACCAGGGCATTGCCTTCCTGCGGGAGGAGTATGCCGACATGATGGACAAGCAGCAATGGACTGTCCCTCCCAGCCAGCCTCATCCAAGACCTGCCCGACCTAAGGCTCAGCCCACTGGGGCTAGTCCCACAACGGGGACGGCGCCCGCGCATGATCTCTGACTACACCTACTCTGAAGTCAACCAAGACACCAATCCCCTAGCCCCAGCAGAGGCCATGCAATTTGGACGAACACTTCCCCGGCTCCTCCACAAGCTGCACCGCGCCAACAACAGGTTTGGTCCAGTGTATATGTCCAAAATTGACCTCGCCGATGGGTTCTACCGAGTCCAGTTACAACCAGAAGACACCATGAAACTGGGCGTGCTGTTCCCTGCCAGGAAGGGGGAACCTCCCCTTGTGGGCATCCCCCTCACCAACCCTATGGGGTGGAAATCCAGTCCACCAAACTTCTGTGCCTTCACGGAAACCATTGCCGACCTAGCCAACGCCACTCTCTCCACAGGGTTGGCAGCAGCCCGACGCACGCCACACCGGCTGGATATCCCATCTGAAGAAACGCCAGATGCATCCCCAGCTTCCACAGTCCTCCCCGCAACAACCCCACCAGACGCTCCGGCAGGCCATCCAAAGCACCACCCCCAGCAAAAAGCCTGTTCGCTACTGGGATGTCTATGTGGATGACTTCTGTGGCCTTGCGCAGGGCAACCAATGGACCCGCCATGCCATCAAGAGGGTGCTCTTCCAGTCTCTGGACAAAGTCTTCCGTCCCCTGGAGGCCTCTGACACTCCCTTCAGACAGGAACCGGCCTCCCTCAAGAAAATGCGCCAAGGGGACGCCAGGTGGACCACCAAGAAAGTCATCTTGGGCTGGCTCATTGATTCCATCAACAAAACCATCAGCCTTCCTCCCCATCGAGTGGACCGCCTACAGGAGATTCTTCATTCAATCTCCCCCAACCAGCGCCATGTCCCTATCCAACAATGGCACCAAGTTCTGGGGGAACTTCGCTCGATGGCCCTTGCCATCCCTGGCGCCATTGGCCTCTTCTCCATCCTCCAAGAAGCCTTCCGACACCAGGAACCAGGACGGCAGCGCCTCCGCCTCACCAAGCGCGTCCATAGCTTCCTTCGGGACTTCCAATGGCTGGCCAATGATCTATCCAACAGGCCTACTTCCATTGCAGAACTGGTGCCAGATCCTTTCCCTGCCACCATGGGCGCTTGTGATGCCTCTGGTCTGGGCATGGGGGGCATTCATTTTGTCCCCCTTCCAACTGGCGCGGTGCAGCCCATCATGTGGAGGCATGCATTCCCCAAGTGGGTCTCCTCCCAATTAGTCACCTTTGACAACCCCAATGGCACCATCACCAACAGTGACCTTGAGCTCGCTGGTTCCATTGCCCACAATGACATCCTTGCCCAAGCTGCCTGTGTCCAATCCAGAACCACTCACAACTGCTACGACAACACAGCAGCTGTCTATTGGCAACGGAAAGGCGCCACCACTACTACTGGGCCTGCAGCCTACCTCCTTCGGATTCAGTCCCTGCACCAGCGGCTCCATAAATATGTCCCCCTCAGGGATTACATCCCTGGACCTGTGAATCACCTAGCTGATTTGCTCTCTCGCTCTGACCTCTCTGACACTGCCCTTCTCAATCATTTCAACACCAACTACCCCCAGGACTTGCCCTGGATCTTATGTCCCCTGAAGCCTCCCATGCATTCTGCTCTGACCTTGGCTCTATCCAGAAGACCATGCGCGCTTCAGTCACTGAGCTCTATGCCAAGCGCAAGGATGCCCATTGGAATCAATGGGTTCAATTCTGTTTGTCTCAAGGCTTTGAACCAACCCTCCACTCTGTTACGGATCCAATCCCCATCCTCCAAGTCTTTGCCCAGCGCCTCCATGATGGCCGACTCTCACATAGCCGCAAGCCCATCAGATCTCGCACGGTATCGGACACCCTCAGGTCAGTGGGCCAGACGCTGGCCCGCTTGGGGTCCAAAGACCCATGAACCAACTCAACCGGCAGTCTTGACTTCAGGCTAACTGCCCAGTTCAAGGCGTATGCCAAACTCGACCCAGCCCCTTGCCGGGTCAAACCAGTCCCCATCACCCTTGTCATGCATGCCCTTCGCTTTGCATACTATGACTCCCCATCCCCTACCCGACAGGCCATTGCAAACATGATATGCATAGCCTTCTTTTTCTGTCTGCGCCCTGGTGAGTACACTGGTACTACCAGGGACGACCAAGCCTTCCACCTCAAGGAGGTCTCCTTCTATCTTGGCTCCAAATTCCTCCACCATGATGGCCCTGAACATGAGCTACTGGCTGCTACCTCTGTCACCCTGACTTTCACCACACAGAAGAATGGGGACAAAGGGGAGGTAGTTGCTCATGCCAGGAGTGGTGACTCCCTCTGCTGCCCTGTAGCAGCATGCACGCGCCAAGTGCTCCACCTCAGGGGCTGCTGTACTAGCACCCATCCCTTCAGCCCAGACCTCAAACTTGCCAGTTACTTTGACAATGGGGTTCTCACCCTCGTTCGCACGGCAACTGTCACATCCTCCATGAGAGTCTATGCCCAGACCCTCTACCATACCACAGGCATCTCCCCTGCAGCAATCTCTGCCCGCTCCCTTCGAGCGGGAGGGGCTATGGCACTGCTCCAGGGCAAATGTGATTCTAACGTCATCAAGCTCCTCGCAAGATGGCACAGTGACTGCATGATGAGGTACTTGCACCAGCAGTCCCTCCCCATCTTCCAGAATCTGGCCTCTGTAATGTTCAACAATGGAACATACTCCTTCCTGCCAGAAGAGTGGGTGCCGGCGGCCGCCCCCACTCCCCCTGGCAGCTCTCTCTGATTCCTCTTGGGGAATCTCCCACCCTCGCAGTCTGGCCTCCTGTCTCCTCCAGGTCCAGTCTCCATCCAGCTCCCACCCTGTGGCTTGTGGCCCAATGGCAGAAAAGGCTTAACAGCCAAAGGCTTAACTACCCAAGCTGTTAAGCCAGGCTGTGCGCCGGTGTGTGTGGGCACAGCAAACTAAGGGACCGGACTACAGCCTGCAAAACAACCAACAGGCTGGAGTTCCCGGCTCCCCCTCTAGCATTGCTTAACCCACCAACACACCCATGAACTACAAGCATTGCACATACAGTACTACAAGTAGGCTGGCTACTGAGGCTATCACGAATGTAGTGAGTGATAGTTGATGTAGCGAGCCGAATGAAAGTAATGGTAGTGCCACGTGGCACTCCCTACATCCGGTAGAGAGCCAGACCGGGGGAAAACCTAGTAGAAATCTAGTAGATTTCACTATCCCTAAAACCAGCTTCTAGCCTCAACAAGCCAACAAAGGATTCTTCCAGCAAAGCGCAAGCCTACCACACGCCCTACCAGAAGGAATACGATCACGATCGATTCCCTGTATCACGCGCTACCAGAAGAATTACGATCTACACGCACGATCGATTCCCTGTATCACTACTAAAACCAGCTTCTAAGCACACGCTTAGACCCCAATAGCCTCAACAAGCCAGCAAAGGATTCCTCCAGCAATGCGCAAGCCTACTACACGCCCTACCAGAAGGAATACGATCGATTCCCTGTATCACCGGATAAGATGTATCAATGTGTCACTGTATCACCGTAGCCCATAGGAATGGATCGCTTGCGACCGAAAGACGCGTACGAAGTCAAAATGAGCTTCGTATCAACCAAAATTACAGGCTAGCACTAGAACAAGCCTGTAAAGGAGCAATCCTCCCGCAAAGGCTAGCAAAGCTCACTCTTTTGCTCCTAAAACGATTAGTAGTAGAATAAATTGGCCCACCACGCCCGCCCGCAGAAAAGGCTTAACAGCCAAAGGCTTAACTGCCCAAGCTGTTAAGCCAGGCTGTGCGCCGGTGTGTGTGGGCACAGCAAACTAAGGGACCGGACTACAGCCTGCAAAACAACCAACAGGCTGGAGTTCCCGGCTCCCCCTCTAGCATTGCTTAACCCACCAACACACCCATGAACTACAAGCATTGCACATACAGTACTACAAGTAGGCTGGCTACTGAGGCTATCACGAATGTAGTGAGTGATAGTCACCCAAAATCGTACTATAATCAAATATTTTAGTCCCCAACACATGAATCCGGGCGCGCTTGCATGCTTTTTCTTTGGTGATCATTGCAATCAATCATGTGCACCTCTTATTTTGAAATCATTAAGTGGTAAAAACGATTCCACTTCAGGCTACAACAGAAACAGGTTAAACTATTCGAACCAAGTCATCATTAAAGACCGGATCGATAAGTAAACACTTGGAACCCATATGAGCATTCAAAAGAGTGCATCTGAAATGGACCTCATTGAGTGATTCCCACCAATAATAAAGTAATAAAAGTTTGCGACCAAAGTAATAAATCTATGCACATAGTGCATAGATTTATTAACTATTGAATATAATTTGGCAGTCGAGACTGCATCGGCTTTCAAAACTTTATTAACTGAATAAAAACAGTATAAACTCCAACGGAATCTTAAAATCATATTAAAATCAAATATTTTAGACCCCAACACACAAATCAATCATGTGTGCACCTCTTGCACCTCTTTTGCCGGGAATGCTTGCATGCTATTTTTGGTGATCATCACTAATTTTGCTGAGCTGAAAAATTGCAGTCCAGAAAGAAAAGAAAGACCGGAAAGAAACAGCAACAACAGTACGACTTGTTGCTTGTCTCTCCAGCTCATGATTAGACAGCAGGGCACCACCAATGTCTTCCTACACTACTGTTGCTGCTCTTGTTGCGCTTGCTAGATTATTAGTAGACGATTTGTCAGTAGAGGATGATTCGCTGGACAATGAATCAATTCCATTTGGCTGCTCACATAAAAAAACCCAGCACCACCAGCAATACCATCAATCGCAACAATCATGCTGACTGGGGGCAGGAAAGCCGGCATCAGCAACTACACCAAGGCCGAGTTGGAGAACATGTTTGCTGCCATTAGAGCTATCCTACCATGTGGAACAGATGACTGGGATGATCTTGCAGACCTACATGCTAAAAAAATTCCTGGAAGGGATGCTGATTCCAATCACAACAAATTCAATCGATTGCACCGGAAGAAGGCGCCAACAGGCAATCCAACCATGAGATGAGACATTAGCGAGGCAAAGGAGCTCTTCTGAATGATAGGCAATAAATCACGCATTACAGACAGAGAAGATAGGTATGAGATTGAAACAGATGAGTTTACTCCTCCTCCTCCTCCTCCTCCTCCTCCTGCTACAACTCAACCGGTACCACTTCTACTTGGTCAACCAACTCAACCACTTCTACTTGGTCAACCAACTCAACCAACTCAAGAAGTTACACAGTTCGAAGAAGTTAGTACCATTAGTAGTACTAGCAAGAAGAGACATTACAATTGCAAAGGAGACGAATCAAAGATGATGAATACAATTGCTCAAGTATTAAAGCTTCAGCAGCAGGCATTGGAACAACAGCAACGACGACAGGAAAAGGCAGATGAAGAGAGGAAGGTGTTGATGCAGGCACTCCTTGCTCAACTTGGCGCCGGTGGTAGTGGCGCCGGCGGCGTCGATCCTATTACAACCTCCTCTCCTTCTAGTGTCAGCGCTGGTTGTGGTCCTCCTCCTAGTGTCGGCATCAGTCGTGGTCCTATTACTCCACAGGTTCTTACTACTCCCCAAGTTACTAATGTTACTAATGCTGAAGGGAAGCTGACTGCTGAAGGGGGGAAGCTCAAAAGAAAAGTAAACAGTCTCCAGCATTGTGGCTCCAGCAGTGACAACAGCAGCAGTGACGACGATTCGTTGACGTCGATTAGTTAGGAATCGAATTGATCAATTAGTTAGTTACTTCTAGTTAGTTAGTTAGTTAGTTAGTTAGTGAAAATAAAGGAATCAATTATTACTAGTTAAACACAACAACACTACCAACATTGCTCCAGACAGAAACTTAGACTATGAAGGCTGCAAAGGCAATAGAAAAACTGCAACCCCTTACAAGAAGGATCCAAAACCACTAGAGGTGCGCTGGAGCAAAACTATTCGAACGTGTTGTGGACTGCTCTAAATACGACTAATCGATTGATCAAATCGATCAGACGTGTTGAATCTAATTTGTAATGCTAATTCGTAACTACTATCAATTATCTAATTTACTAATGTAATTGACCAACTTGTAATTGATCGATTCAACTCTAAAATACATCGTTTGCGGTTTCAGTTGGTATCAAACCGTAGGAGAAGAAACCTTTAGTCTGACTCATGTAGGTGTTGAGTGTGGTGTTGATTCCAACCTTAGCTGTCTGGAAGTTATACAACAACACGACAAGCTTCAGAATGATCCTCCTGTCTTCCGTTTCTTCCAGCAACATGTTATCTTTGAGTAGAGGGAACCCACCTTGGATCTTCCGCATCCCCCATTCAGACATCTGTTTAACGCTAGTCACATCTCTGTCCACTGCAATAGCCTTGCAAACAGCCCGTCTTCTTATTGCTCTGACCTCTTTGATAGGTGTATCCTCAGGTATTTCTACAGGAGCTGTCACAGGGTCATATTGACTACTTCTGAGAAGATAGTTGTTTGTAGATAACTTAAACACTGAATCGACTACAACCTTTGCCTTATACAGCTCATACATGCGCCCCATCTTTTCATACAGCCCGTAGCCGTCCTGAGTACTATCATGCCAAGACCCAGGAGCATTCAAGACACACGCGCGGATCCTACCATCCGGGCAGAAAAGAAAGACACTATTCACATATGTACCACAAGTCCAACCATTGTAGTATTGGTTCTGTTTGGTCCAGTTGATAGACTGTTGGAGATGCAGTTTAAGCCCATCGCAAGCACCCCACACTCTGTGTGGACAAAGAGTTGGATACTTTGCAGCAATAGCATCGATGTATTGTTGAGTCTCTTCTTCATTTGGCAAGCAAACTTTTGCAGCAGGATGATGGTCTTGTAATGCACAAAGATTGAGTTTGCGTCCAAATTCAAGCCAGCTGTACATAGGAGAAGCTGTTAATCCAAATGATATAGCAACTGCTCTTGCTGCTGATCCTCTGGTTCAAAACCAGAATAAGATAAGAACAAGACATCTGGTTGCATCAAACTCTTGGCAACAAATAGTATTGTGTCACACAGAGTGTGGGGTGCTTGTGACGGGCTTAAACGACATATCCAGCAGTCTGGTGACTGGACCAAACAGAACCAATACTACAATGGTTGGACTTCTGCTACATACGTCAATAGTGTCTTTCTTTTCTGCCCGGATGGTAGGATCCAGGTTTGTGTCTTGAATGCTCCTGGGTCTTGGCATGATAGTACTCAAGCTGACTATGGGCTCTATGAAAAGATGGAGCGCGTGTATGAGCTGTATAAGGCAAAGGTTGTAGATTTGGCGTTTAAGTTTTCTACAAACAACTATCTTCTCAGAAGTAGTCAATACAACCCTATGACAGCTCCTATAGAAATACCCAAGGGTGTGCCTATCAAAGAGGCCACGGCAATGAAACAATGCGCTGTTTGTAATGCTATTACAGTGAACAGACAAGCAACTAGTGTTAGACAGATGTCTGAATGGGGGATGCGGCAGATCCAAGGTGGGTTCCCTCTACTCAAAGATAACATGTTGCTGGAAGAAACGGAAGACAGGAGGATCATTTTGAAGCTTGTCATGTTGTTGTACAATTTCCAGACAGCAAGAGTTGGAATCAACATCATACTCAACACCTACATGAGTCAGACTAAAGGTTTCTTCTCCTACGGTTTGGTACCAACTGAAACCACAAACAATTTATTTTTTAATTAGATAATCATCAATAGTAGTTACAAATTAGCACTACGGTCGAATCGATTGATTAGTCGATCGATATTAGTAGAGCAGACGACAATACAGTCGACAATACGGTCGAATCGATCGATTAGTCGATCGATTGATTATAGCAGCAGTATTTAGAGCAGTCGACAATATGGCCGAATAATTTTGCTCCGGCGCACCTCTAGTGGTTTTTATCCCTCTTTCAAGGGGTGTCAATAGAGTTTTTCTATGGTCTTTGTAGCCTAAGTTTCTGTCTGGAGCAACGGTGGCAGTGTTGTTGAGTTTAACTAATTTGTAATTGTTTATTTTAACTAACTAACTAACTAACTAATCGATCTAACAGTTCAATTCGTCATCTAAGGATTTGATTCAATTTGATTTGATTCAATTTGTCTAACGATTCAATTTGTCTTCACTAATCGATTCACTAATTGATTCCTAACAAATCATTGTCACTGCTGCTGTCACTGTCATCACTGCTGTAGGCCCGATGCTGGAGACTGTTTACTTTTCTTTTGAGCTTCCCGCCTTCAGCAGCATAAGTAACATTAGTAACTTGGGGAGTAGTAACCTGTGAAGTAATAGAAGGTGTAGTGCCATACCCCGGGTCTACTAGTGATTAGAGTAGTAATGATATGCAAATTGTGAACCCTATCGATTAGTCTATTTGCTATTAGATCCAGCAGTCCTCCAAATCGGCGATTCGTAGACTTGCTGATCTTTCATTTCCAGTCCCGAGTAGATTCGTGACTGATTCCAGTGCACAGCATGCTCCTCCATGGCACTGTTATTATGGTTCTGCTTCGGTGCTATCCCTGCAATAGTAGGGGTGGATGCGTCTGATATTAACCCGGTTGGTTACAAAGGGAGCAGTTTCAATAGTCACAGTTCCATTGTCATCAGCCTTGAGCACCTTGTAAGGTCCTTGTCGTGGGAAGGAGAGTTTGGGAATAATGCCCTTCCTTTCCAGGGTGACATAGTCTCCTTCTCTATAGACACGGGGGATCCTTTTCTGGTTCTCCTGGATATTGCTCTTGTGGATGCTCTTCTGCTTCCTAGCTTGGATTGCTTCCCAGTCCACTGGGAAGTTCACCGGCATGAACATGTCTCTGCCAAACACCAACTGCGCTGGGGAGTATCCCAGTGTGGTGTGGATGGCACTCCTGATAGCATATGCTGCCTTTGTGGTGAATTCTTCAAAAGGATCCTTCTTGTGGAGATCCTGTTTTTCCAAGTTAAAGGACAATATGCAGTCCTTCAGCACCTGGTGAATCCTCTCCAGCACTGAATTGGATTGTGGGTTCCAGGCGCCACTTGGTTTTCTCTTCATTCCCATGTTCTCGCAGAGCTCTTGGAACTCGGCTTTGAACTCACTGCCACCATCAAAACCGATTTCTTTTTGACGCGGGTACCTTGCTAGCCACACGCTGTCCAGTAATTGTTGAGTTTCTGCGGCATTTGGGGAGTCCTTCAGATGGGCCAGTTCAAACTATCTGGTTACTGAGTCCACCATTGTGAGAACATGGATGTGGTAATCTTTACCATCTTTGTTGTGGACAGTTGCAGGTCCCCAGAGGTCCACATTGACCCTCTGCCATTTGGTAACCTCAGCTGCTTTTTCGGGTAGTAATCCATACTTTTTCAGGCCACTTTTCTTAAACATCTGACACATATGACAGTGCTTGCAGAGGCCCTGGACGTCCTTGCGAAGACCCTACCAGGTGAACACTGAGCATATGCTTTGTTCCATCCTCTTTTCTCCGGGGTGTACCAACATACTGTGGTACCACTCCATGACTCGTAGTCTCAGTTTGTCAGGAATCAAGATTTTCCCTTCTTTGTGGATTAGACTATGACCTTCCACATTTTTGTGGTCAGCCGTTTGTCTTTTTCCAGAGCACTTGTGATTGCTGTGTCCTTTTCTGATAGAACTGGATCATGTCTGGGGCAAGTGGGAATGCACTATTCCCCTGGAATTAGTCTGTTGATTTCTTGCCAAGTGGGAATAGAAGTTGCCAGAGGTGCTCTTCCTCGTCTACATAGGTGAGGGGCTTATTTGGTGGTAGCATTCCACTGTGTCCGCTGGATTCTCTGTGATATTCAATCTCGAAAGTGCATCTGCTGCATTATTTTCCTTGCCAGCGACGTGCTTCACACAGGGGTGAAACTCCTCCATGAGGAGTCTCCAGCGCACCATTTGTTGGATGGGCATCTGCTGATATAGGAGATTCAGGTGATCCGTGTGGATTGTTACATCCTGTCCTCTCAGGATCCCTTCAAATGCCTTTAGTCCTTCAACTCTACCAAGGAGTTCCTTCTCTCCGACCGTGTAGTTGAGTTGTGCTGAATTCAGCTTGCGCGTGTAGAATCCGAGTGGTTTGCCATCTTGGCATACAGATGCGCCCAGCTGTCGGTCACTGGCATCTGAGTAGAGATGAAATGGTTTTGTAAAATCCGGGAACGCTAGCCTTGCTTCCTTGGCTAGCATCCTTTTCACCTCCATGAAAGCTTTCTGCTCTGCTGGGCCCCAGTACCAGTTCATTTTACCCTTCTTACCGGCTAGTTTGTTGAGTGGCGCAAGGATGTGGGAGTGGCGCTTCCACATGTCTCGGTTAAAATTGACCATACCAAGGAACATTTTCAGTTGCCTGGTGTTCTTTGGCGCCTCCAGGCACTTCATCGCCTCCAGCTTCTTAGGCTGGGGTTGGACTCCTTCTGTTGTTAGTAGGAAACCCAAATATTCCACCTCCTTCTGCATGAAAAAGGACTTCCATAGGTTGGCCCTGAAGCCAGCGTCATCCAATCTTTGGAGGACTGTATTGATCTTGTCCAGGTGGTCCTGTTCTGAGTCCCCCTCTCATTGGATAATGAGGATATTGTCTATATACACGAGCACATAGTCCAGGTCTCCTAGGAGGTTCATCATGACAGATTGGAAGATGTCCAGAGCGCATGCAATTCCCATTGTCAGTCTCTTGTTGGCATACGTTCCCCAGGGCAAGATTGTGGAGCAAATCTTCTGGCTCTCCTTGCAGATTGGGATGGTATAATAGCCCTGAGACAAGTCCAGAGCCGTAGCAGATTTGAATTTCTGCAGGCGCTGGATTGTTTTGCCAATGGGAAGCAGTGGGAAAGGCTTTCGTTGAATCGCTGCATTCATCTTGCAAAAGTTCGTGAGTACTCTGATGTCTCCAGTCTTCTTTGGCTGGCAGAACGTAGGGGAAGCCCATGGCGAATCATCATCATGGGGCAGTTTCTCCAGTACTCCAATTCCACATAGACGGTCAATTTCCTTCTGAAGTGTCTGTTCAAAGGCGTGTGGTACAGAGTGGTACCTTTGATGGACCGGTTTAACCCCTGATTGGAGCTCAATCATCACTGGCTTGATGTTTTTGAGCAGTTCCAATCCCCCTCCAAAGAGTGTCGGGAACTTCTTCAATGTAGTTTTCAGCGCCTCCTTGGAAGCGTCTGTAATTTCCAAGTCGTCAACCATACCGTCGATGCCCACCTTGGAGTAATCTGCGTCTAGTATTTTAGACTGCCTTTCCTCTTCCTGTTGTAGGATTGGGCTTTGGGTGTTGGCAAAGAATATAGCCTCACACTTGTCTGGGTCAGTGAGCTCTCCCGCTCCCTTCATGGGAATGGAGTCTCCCTGCCACTCAATTGTTCGGGAGCTGTATTTAATATCTAGTCCCAGTTGCGCCATGAGATCCAATCCGATGATCATATCATAGGGTACTTCCTCGTGGTGGTGATACTTGTCCACTTGGAATGTCCATTTAATGGTCTTGGAATTTGAAAACTCTATCAATTTCAGAACCACTGAAGCCGCAGACTTGGTTCAAAATTTGCCTCCGTACGTGTTGTAGGTGACAGTTCTTTGGTCCCGATTCGTTAGTTGACTTCTGCTGACAAAGTGCCTTAAGATGATGGATTTGGAGCATCTGGAGTCCAATAGTCGGAGCACCCTTCCCCTTCCCTTATGGTCCAGTACTTCGACACACACGTCCGCAAACCTGTTGATTGTGCGGGGTCTGGTGTGCGTGGTACTGGCCATTCAGTTGTGGGATCCCTTTTTCTTGAAGGTCTTCTTGTACTTCTTTCTGTACTCCTTCAGGTCCTTGTTGTCGATCAAGATATCATCATCGGAGATCCCGGTTTTGGCTTGGGCTGTCGCCAGGACGTAGGAGTATTCATGGTCAGAAAGGTTCTTCCCCCAGTGGGGTTTGGAGCCGGACTCATTGTCCGATTCTCCCTTTGCCACGAAATGCTCTTTGAGCATGTTGATCGTGACTTGGTCAAACTTGCCCCTCTTTGAGGGACCACCAGTCAGTTTCCAGCATTTTCCTGCATGGGTTTTCCCACAGGTCTTGCATTGTTGCTTGTTGGTGTCAAGTTGCCTCTTTCTCTTGGGTGATTTCCCATTTCCTCCTCTAGAGGTCAGCTTGGCGCTTTTCTTTGAGCCTCCAGCCTGTTTTTCGAGTTCGGCAAGATGCTGGTGTAGCACTGCCTCCTTGCGGATGGTTGGTTCCAGGTTCTCCAATTTGTTGATCTTTGTATTGTATGGCTTGGCGTAGAGGTTCCACCCAAGATCCATCAATTTTGCCTGTTGCAATGGTGCCAAATTGGAGTCCAAGATTTCCTGCATTTCAGTATTGTTGAAGCTGCAGGATACCATTCCAAGAATTGCCCCACTTTCCCACAGGCATTCTGGTAGATAGCTCTGGAGTTCTGCCATGCGGTTGGCCCACGAGCGGATGCCGTGTTTGAGGCCGGTCCGGGCAGTTTGCATGTAGCGACGGAGGTTGATGTATGCGCATTGTCCCGTGAGATCATTTCCAAAGATCTTGAGTTTAAGGGCCTACATACACTCCTGGATGACGTCCTTCTTGTACTCCTCTGTTGCATAGTAGCGTGTGAGAGTTCCTGGCATCCCAAGGGCTTTGGTTCCTTTGTTCGGTGAGAAGTTGCGCGTTCCAATTCGTGGGTCCTCTGGGGGTGCGTCAGTTGCCGGGTTGGTAGCGACGGGGGCAATTTTCCCGGTAGGCACAATTTCTCCCCCATCCGGAACGGGTGTCGTGTTTCTGTTAGGTCCCTTCTTCGCAGTTTCCAGTGTGTTGATGGGGAGAGGCTGACCATAGCAGCATGCTTCGTTGATCCGTTTTAGCTCCAGCTTGTCGTGGTGGTCCTTTGAGGGGGCATCCTGGAGATAGGTGCGGGCCAGAGTTTGTTAGTATGGCAATTCTTTGCTCACCTTTGAGTTTGTCATTGCCGGCAATCTTCCTGTTGAAATCTCTTTTCCAGATGATGAAGAGTTCTGGTCTTTCGGTCCCATTGAGCACCTTCAGGTAATCACTGAAGGCTACTCCTCCATTCTTGCTATCGATGCTCATCTTTACTGTGGTGGCGTCCTCCGGCCAATCCTCACGAAAAAATTTAAAAGGGAACTGTTTGGTTTGATTAGCTGCCATGGTTGGAAGTCACCTTGTTTGTTATCTGCTGATTTTGAGCTGGAACTGAGAAAAAGTGATTTTTTCTTCAGTTTGCTCTGAACTCTGTGGGTTCTTGTACTTTCTCGTGTTGTAACTGTATTTCCCTCTTCAGCGTGGGTTCTCCACCACTGGTTTGGCATTGGTTTCACTTTTTAGTACAGCGGGAGGGTTTATCCCTCTCTTGGCGTTTGGGGATTCAATTCCCGTGGGTTCTCCATCGTTGCTTTCCTCTTACGAGCACGTAGAGTCAATCCCACTTACTCATTCCCATGGGGGATGGTAGGTCCTGGATTCCAATATATACCAGTTTGTATATCTTTTATACTGTGGTTGGTTGGCAGACCCTCTTCTGTCTGTCCTTCCTTTCAGTGTTGGTCTAACGAGTCCATTCCACTTTTATGTGTCACTTTTTTGACACTCTCATTTTTCGTTTTGTCAACCATGGTCCTGTTGAGGCCCTTAGGTGTCTCTGTTGTTGCTGTTGCTCCATCTAATGGTGTCAACTGCCACTGGGGTCGGTGTTCCTTTGTGCTGCAGGCACTGGTGGTTCCTTGCCCCTGTTTTGCTTCTCTGCGCCTCCATTTTTTTTGGCAATTTTGAGGCCGTCGGTTTTCCGGCCGATTGGTTCCTTCTTTTTGCTCACGGTCATCAGCGCTCAGCTTGATTTTAAAATCATGCCATACCCCGGGTCTACTAGTGATTAGAGTAGTAGTGATATGCAAGTTGTGAGCTCTATCGATTAGTCTATTTGCTATTGGATCCAGCAGTCCTCCAAATTGGCGATTTGTAGACTCGCTGATCTTTCATTCCCAGTCCTGAGTAGATTCGTGACTGATTCCGGTGCACGGCATGTAGTACGGTCACGACCGCTGACGCCGGCGCCAAGTTGAGCAAGGAGTGCCTGCATCAACACCTTCCTCTCTTCATCTGACTTTTCCTGTTGTCGTTGCTGTTGTTCCAATGCCTGCTGCTGAAGCTTTAATACTTGAGCAATCACATTCATCATCTTGGATTCATCATCTTGGATTCATCTCCTTTGCAATTGTAATGTCTCTTCTTGCTAGTACTAATCATACTAACTTCTTTGAACTGTGTAACTTCTTGAGTTTCGGGTTGTGTTGGTTGAGTTGGTTGACCAAGTAGAAGTGGTTGTGTTGGTTGAGTTGGTTGTCCAAGTAGAAGTGGTACCAGTGGAGTTGCAACAGCAGCAGGAGGAGGAGGAGGAGTAAACTCATCTGTTTCAATATCATACCTATCTTCTCTGCCTGTAATGCGAGATTTAGTGCCTATTATTTGGAAGAGCTCCTTTGCCTCACTAATGTCCCATCTCATGGTTGGATTGCCTGTTGGCGCCTTCTTCCGGTGCAACCAATTGAATTTGTTGCAAATGGAATCAGTATCACTTCCAGGAAATGTTTTAGTGTGCAGGTCTGCAAGATCATCCCAGTCATCTGTTCCACATGGTAGTAGGATAGCTCTAATGGCAGCAAACATGTTCTCCAACTCAGCCTTGGTGTAGTTGCTGATGCCGGCTTTCCTGCCTCCCGACGATGGCATGGTGATGGTGGTGTTGATCGTTACAATCCATGGTATTGGCGGTGTTTCTTTTTCTTTGAATGGAATCAATTTGTCATCCGATGAATTATCCTCCTCTACTAGTGACGTAGTATCGTCTACTACTACTGACAAATCGTCTACTAATAATCTAGCAAGCGCAACAAGAGCAGCAACAGTAGTGTAGGAGGACATTGGTGCCCTGTCTAGTAATGTGCTGGTGGAGAGAAAAGTTATACTGTTATTGCTGTTTGCTGTTTCTTTCCAGACTCGTTCTTTTTTCTGACTGTTTGCAATTTTTCAGCTGGCCAAAATTAGCGATGATCACCAAAAAAGCATGCCGGCAACGGAGGTGCAAGAGGTGCACATGCGTTGGGTGACTGAAATATTTGATTTTAGTATGATTTTAAGATTCCGTTGGAGTTTATTCTCTTTTTATTCACTTAATAAAGTTTTGAAGGTTGAGACAGTCTCGACTGCCAAATTATATTCAATAGTTAATACATCTATGCACTATGTGAATAGATTTACTATTACTTTGGTCGTACACTTTTATTACTTCATCATTGCTGGGAATCACTCATTGTAGTAGTAAGTTGAATTTGAATGTGACGAAGTAAGTTAAGAAGACTTACAAGGTAAGCTTATTCTCCTATTGTTAGGGTCATGCTGAGTTGAAATTTCAGTTTGGATTGGATGAAAACTGGATTGATTTTCCAGCAATGTAAAAACAACCCAAAATACAACAGTACAAAAACCGTGTAGAACTCTACATAGATGCATTAGTAGGCGCGCGCAAATATTCAGCAAGAGATGCTACCGGTACACATCAGCGAGAGATGCTACACATCAGCGAGGCACAAAGTCCGCTGGTGGGATGTGCATTTAAAAAAATTCAAGTCGGATCACTGCAAATAACACGCCAAAATACAGACACAGAAATAATTTTGTTTCATATCATGACAGAAATTGTCCATCGATTACATGTAACATCTCATTGCTAATACAGTTAGAGACCCATACGATCAATCCTCAATCATTCCACCAATCAATCCATTGAGGCACAAAGCCTGCTGGGATGTGTGTCAAAGAAAATTCCAAGTCAGATTACTGCAAATAACACGTCAAAATACAGAAACAGAAATAATTTTGGTTCATATCACGACAGAAATTGTCCATTGGTGTTACATGTCTGTCAATCGATCCAATCATCGGATCAATTGAATCAACCAATTGAGGCACAAAGCCTGCTGGGATGTGCATCAAAGAAAATTCCAAGCCGGATCACTGCAAACAACAAGAAGGCAAAATACAGGCACAGAAATAATTTTGGCTCATATCACAACAGAAATTGTCCATCCATCCATTGGTTACATGTAACATCTAATTGCTAATGCATTAGAGATTGATCTGATTGATTGATGCGGATTCTACACTCGGTACATGAAAACTTGAACTTTGAAACACTCTGCTATCGGCAACAACAGGGGGGGATCCCCTATCCAACAGCAACACACTCCACTCAACAATCCACCAATCAAACACCGCCACCGCCAACGCTCAACAAAGCTGGAAATTTTCTCCCTGCCTCTCGTCTGGACGCATCTTCCACATCAGCTAAGTCATAGTACAGTCTCCATAGCAACGCTTGTTCTTGGCAATGGCTGTGTTCCCATCATTTCCCCGGTGTACGAGCCTTTCCATACATCCCCAAAGAACCTTTTGACTGCAATATTTGTACTTCACTTGGCCTTGCTCCACGGCAGTGAACACTCTTTCCGGCTTCCTCCCTCCTATTCCATTTTGGTACTCATCCCACAAGGCTTGGATGGTTTGTGGTCTATCATGTAGGAGTGCTGGTCTTTCTACCACAGGAGCCCCTTGACGCAAATTTACAGATGGTCTTGCTCCTCCTCCTACTCTCTGCGCTGGCGCTATTGCCATCCCTTGAATGATCTGGGTAAGAATTTTAATCTGCCGTTTGAGCTCGGCAAGCTCTGAGATCTGATGGTTCCTCATCTCTGCTACATTTGTTTGAGTAGTGGATAGCTTGGTGGCATAGTAGATATCATTCCTCCACTGCTGCCCCCCTCTACCAAATGCCCCTCCACCATGTCCTTCTTCTCCATCAGGGATCTCATCCAGCCACATAATTCCATAGATGTTGGAAGTAATCACTTCAGCTCTACAAATAGGATTCACCCCATCCTTGCAGCAACTCATATCTGTGAATGATCTGTTGCTTCAGTCCAAGGGGGATATAGTCTGCAACAACAGGATCAAAGCAAGCCCAAAGCAAGGGCTTTGCTTGGATAGCAGCAACATCATTCCCAAAGGCTCCACGAATTGCAGAAGCCACTGAAGCACAGAGCCAGTTGTCTGTCAGTTCACTGTCATCCTTCTCCTTGTACAAGCAAACCCCCCTATGGGAAAGCTTCTTGCTACCAGCATTGATATCCAGCCAGTCCAACTGCATATCTAATTACCAATCTTGCTTACTCTTAGTCTTCCATCTAGCCCTGTAGTTAACATCATCTCGAGTCACGCCTCCTATACTAGCCATAGTTGTAGCCCACTTCATAACTGAATGAGTTCCTAGCCTTTGCTGCCTTCCAAGAGGTCTAAACAAATCCCCTTTGATGATAGCCTTCAGAGCCTTTTGGTATGCTGGTTTGCACCTCTTCGCTTCCTTGTTCTGAGCCTTCAGTGGAGATCTGTAGTCAGTGTCACCCTCAGAACACAGCCATTGGCTCAACCGGCCAGCGCCACAACCAAGCCATGCCTCCTAGGTAGATAGCACGACCAATTAGTACACAGTACTACCTGTGATCCATATTTCCCATGAGCAGCTGTAATGGGCAATCCCCCTTGTCATGCACGTTCTTCAACCACCTCATCTGAATCATAAGATAGCCAGCATATGTTCTACTAACCTGCAAGTTTTCCTTCTTCATGTGTGAGGTGTCATCCCCTCTTGCAATCAAGTGCAGCTGAACTCGGAGCATTGCCATGTGCCAGAGGCTTTGGAGGCTGTCTCCAACGGCAGTGAGCTCAAGCATCTGAGCAAACTCTTCATGAGTGAAAGCCCTATCAGCAGATGCTTTGTTGCCAAGCTGCCAGGTTTCCTTCTTAGCCACAGCTTTGATCAACCGGTTAATCTTGATAGATCTAGTAGGATTGCCTCTCTTGTTTGTTTCGTCCCAAGCTGCAGTGTTAGTTATGACGTAGGAGATAGCTTTCTTCCAATATCTCAAAGTGCTAGATTGCCCACCAAGTGGATTATCGTCTATTCCTGGATAATCCATCCCATACACCTTCAAACACATCCATTTGTAGATGTGATCTGGTTTAACTGTGTTGAGCTCTTCCTGGTTGAACACCTCCTGGCCGGTGGGGTATTCATGCCCTCCAGCAATATGGGACATCAACTCCAACAAGATCCGGTGGTATCTTAAGAGCTGAGTGGGGGCATTCACATCATTGGGAAGGACAGGCGCTGACCCCCTTTGGGCCGGTCCTCTTGTTCAACGGGGGGGCGGCGCTCTTCGTGTTGCTGGAGCTGGAAATCTTGTTGTTGTTGTTGTTGCTGCTGCTGCTGGGGCAGGGGCATCATCTAGGACTTCATCATTGTCAGAGTCCTCGGCGTCATCTAGGACTTCATTGTCATCAGCAGCAGCTAAGGCTAGTAAGGCAGCTTGCTCACCTGGGCTATTATCTTCACCCTCTTTGTCCTCCTCATCCTCGTCCTTCTCCTCGTCCTCCTCGTCCTCCTCCTCCTCCTCTTCTTCTTCCTCTTCCTCTTCCTCTGGAGGTTCTAGTTTGTCATCATCGTCTGAATCATCTTTTGCTGCTGCAGCTGCCTGCAGCTGCTTCAGCTCGTCTTTGCATGACAGCGTGTGCACGCCAGATTGCTGCAAGGTCCTTTGCTTGCTGCACAGCCCGCGCCTCCTCCCTTGGTCGTGATGCTGCTGCAGGATCAATGTCAACTAAAGCTGCTTCTGCTTGTGTGCAAGCACGGCGTTTGCAGGCTTGTTGTTGCCTTGCCTGAATGTTCTTTGGATCCATGCTCAGCTGACGCGGCATCTTGTTGGCTTGTTGCTTGTTTCTTTTGCTTGCTTGTTGCTTGTTTAATTGCTAGTAAATCGATCTGTTTGCAATTAGATCGATCGAAAAAAGTGAGCTTTCGGCTAATCGATCGAAAATCAAGTGATCGAAAATCAAGTGAGCTTGAACAAAAGCACATACAAAATTGCGTGTGTATTTGCTTGTGTATCGATCGGTTTGCTTTTGTATCAATCAGGTCTGATAAGCCAAAATAAGCGCGTCACTCACTATCCGTGAGTTGCATAAGTTGCGCACCTCCGTGGGAAAATGCAGGGCTGCAAATCAACCAGTAGTGCAACTTTATTAAATTCCTTTCGTGACCAGAAGTACCAAAGCTACCAGAGGGTAGATTTCCTATTCGTACGAATCAATGAGTCCCGTATCAATCTAAGTAATCGATTCCCACGGCATATTGATTCCCACGGCGCATCAATTCCCATCGCGCATCAACGGTGAGCAATCCCTGTTTTACAATATTGCCATTGTTCTTCGGTGAGCAAACTCTGATTTCATAAAATATCACACGAGCTACGGGAGCAATTCCTGACCTTGAATGATAAACATATCATGAAGTCTTCCTAACGGAACAAGAGAAGAAAACCGTTGGCGTGTGATTCTCCCACAATACATATACATGCATACAGATATATATGGTCAACGACCAATACATGTACGGAAATAATCAGCAAGTAATCTCAGCACTACACAACAGCAGTTGCAATGTATTCATTTCAATAAAAGAGATATCTTGCGTTTCAGCAAGATTTCACTTTATCTCATACTTTTAACATTCAACTGATTTATATCCCAAAATTCACACTAGTTGCTACCAACTACTTGTAATCTACATACTAAGGTCTGTCTCGCTGCAATCTGAATAAGTCACAGCAAGAAGAGATCTGGCGTTTCCCTAGTCTCGCCTGTAGTCCGATTATCTGTTGCCGAAAGTATCCAAACACAATTGTCACGCGTAGAGTACAATCGTTTGTCTACTAACACACTAACGCAGCGTTGCTGTTCTTCAGAAGCCTTTGAATCAGACTCTCAACGAATCGGATTCAGAAGGAAAATAATAGATTAACAGTCGCAAGCTCTAAAGAGGCTTGCACACAAAAAGGAACAGGAACGGAATTGAATACAATCCCTACGCTGGCATATGCCAATCACACATCGTACACGAAGCAGTTCCCATTCTCAGTCACCGCGCAATTCCTTCGAAGGCTCGGAACCATCACAGATGCCGAACATACCGATGATGCCCGGCAATGCACTCGGAGGCGAAGAGAAGAATGACGCTGAAGTCGCCACTATCAACCGTTTTCCCAGCTTCGATACTGATATGAAGAAGATACTCGTATCCCTACTCAACGTAACAAGTGAGACTACTAGCAAGTTGTGTCTAGCTCTCAAGGAAGGCGTATTATGCGAGTGGAAGTCGTTCCTCGACGCACTTATCGAACCGGATTTTGCACGCGAACTTACCTATACGGAGGGAGGACTGCCAACACATATCCCTCGATCCATTCAAAGGAGCATAGAAGCACTTGCGGATTTCGCTATTGATCTACAAGAAGTCGATGTTGTTCTAGAAGAAGACGAGAGGAACTGGAAAGATGTAAAGTCATATACATACAGGGAATTCCAGTCATTCCGCGAAGAACGTGCCCAACGCTTGCGTAACGAATCTGCTTCTGAACCCACCGCCTCCTCCAGGCGGGAAGTAACAAGAAGTCACCTCAGCAGGTAAAGTACGAATCTTGGTGCCGAAAAAGCACGGGATGAAAAGTCCTTTACGCCCCTCACGAATGACTCAAGATTCGAACACTGGCTTGTTGGTTTCAAGGCTAAACTCGAGGCATACGACATCGACACCGAGACATTCCTTGATGAAACTTGGCCTCCAGCTACGCTTCTGGGTTATACCCGTGATCTCTTCGTCAAACAGTGTGCCTTCTTCTGGGTACTAATGTTGGAAGTCTTCAAAAGTGACCTTTCTGCATCTTGTGTACACAGTCATTCTACCACTCGTGATGGACGCAAAGCCTACTTTGATTTCGTAAACCTTCATAGCAAATCAAAAGCAAAGGTATACGACAACTCGACTCAGCTACAAGCGTTGCTCAAGTTGAATCTCAACAATTGGAAGGAATCCAAAGTGAAATTCATTACACATTGGTTTGATGAACTAAATCACCTCAATAAGCTCCGTCCTCCCAACAAGCCTCTTGAGTACCATACTGTTAAATCAGCATTGTGTCAGGCATGCTATTCCAGCTTCCAGCTAAGCGAACAGTTTGCCAAAGTCAAGGATCCAGGTGGGACGAATAGCACCGTGACGGATGCGGTCGCCGAAGCCGCTGCTATCCACGATCTCAAAATCACGCTTTTACTCGAAGCAACTCGGCTCGATTCTCAGTCCGCGATGTCTGCTCCTCGGTCGACTGTACGTGCACACGTTCATGATTTTTCTTCTGAACAAAGCCAAAACCATGATGACTATGCTCTCCCTATCGAATTTGAAGGAGACTATCAAGATTATGCTGTATTTAAGGCTGGACGTACCCCTGACCCTACCACAAGGTTGCCTACAAACATATGGAAGGCCTTGTCACGTCCAGGACATGAAGAGTTGGCTTAGCTTTTCTCCGGAAGGCAAGAAAATCGTGGTTGCCTCATTGCGACACGACTTACTTAACACTGGACCAACCTGACCCCAACAGTGTCAAACCCATTACCCGGAAGGCATACCAACATGGACATTCGGTATCATTTCGAGAAGACGATACTTCGATCAAAGATGAGCATGCCAATTCCGCAGCAGACCTTCATCCTGCTGTAGAAAATGATCATAGAGGTGTTTTCCATGCATCCCTAGGTGTATACAAATCAACGACCTCTCCGTCTAAGGACCAGCGACCTCTCAAGTCTTCCGTGTCACCCGCGCATCCCGCTCGATTCCTTTCTGACAACCCTGACATTCAGTACAAAAAGGACGGTGACACCCAAATACCTGTAGGAACATCATCATATTCCGCCAATTTTCACCAGTGGTATACTCCTGAAGAAGATCTCACCTTTCCTAACGGTAGTCCAGTAACGTCATACACATACCGCATCAACAAAACTACGGTCACTAGACCTGGTTTTGCCATGGTCGATCGCGGCGCAAATGGTTGCATCATCGGCAATGATGCGTGTCTCATCTCCAAGGATATCCCACCGCGATATGTTAATGTCACCGGCATTAACAATCATCAGGTACAAAATATCCCCATTGCTACATGCGGGGCATATTCCATGTCGAACAGAGGCCCCGTCATCCTCATTTTCAACGAATGTGCCTATACAGGACGACACCCTTCTATATTATCCTCCGGCCAGATGGAAGCATATTTTTCCACTGTCGACGACACATCCATCAAAGTGGGCGGCGGACAGGTCATCACCACCTCCGATGGATATGCACTGCCTCTTAGCATACGACACGGTTTACCATACCTTGCGATGCGAAAGTATACGACTGTTGAGTTTGACACGCTCCCACATGTTATCATGACATCCGATAAGCATTGGGACCCATCTGTTCTCGATACCACGATCAGTGCGAAGGATGAACAATTTCTCCAGAAATATCCTCCTCAGCCACAGCAACTCCCTTATGCCGATTACGACGAATATGGGAACCCACGTTGTCTTGAAGGATTAGATATCTCTGTTTCCCCCGGCTCCTCCACGGTCACATCCCTCAGTTCGTATTCCAGCCATTCCACTCGATCTCCCTTCCTTCCTATTGATGATCATAGGGCCAACGATCGCTCTTTCTGGCTTACTTCCACCGACTACGCTCATCAAGAACGTCTCGCATGCTGCGCGTTACCTGCAGCCTCTGGGACAGTCACTGCGTTTCCGACGGATTGTACTGCCAGTGATACTACATGTATTGCAGCTACGCCCCGCGAGAGATACCCCAATCGAGCATGACTACTTATCCCTGAAACCTTTCTTTTGTTGGGTTTCCACCGATCGCATCAAGGCTACGTTTGAAAACTCAACCCAATATGGTTCATTAGCGGTTAGCCCTGATGGAAACATTTTCAAACGCTTTCATTCCCCTCAACCGGCCATGAACGTTCGACCCTTCAATGACGATGTTATGTCCGATGCTGTCTATTCAGATGTCCCAGCAATTGATGGTGGCTCCAAGATTGCTCAGATCTTCTTCGGCCAAAAATCACATATTATACACGTTGAAGAAATGCGTACCACCGGCGACTTCCTATCTTGCTTCCAGAACTTTGTTCGAAAATGGGGCAGGCCCATTCGCCTCCTTTGCGACCACGGTAACTATCAATCCAGTAAGAAGGTCGTCGATTACCTCAAAATGTTATGGATTGGACTCTGGCAAAGTGAACCGTATCACCAACACCAGAATCAATTCGAACGCCGATACCAAACGTTCAAGCGCATTGTCAATCGCGTCATGGATCGTACAGGCACACCACCACACCTATGGCTACTGTGCATGACATACTGTCGCGGGTCTCCTCAATGTTGTTTCTGATCCTACGCTGTCCGATTAAACAGCCGATCTTCATTGCCACCGGTACACTTGGCGACATCAGCGCATACACAAGTTTCTTCTGGTTTGAACCTGTGTATTTCAAAACCAACGGCTCTCCTTTCGGTACCCAGTCTACCGAACGCCTAGGTCACTTCGTCGGCATCGCCAAACATGTTGGCAATGGACTCTGCTTCCGAATCTGGGATCCCGTTACCAACAAGTTACTCGACCGTTCTGGTGTCCGCTCGGCTCTTACACCTGAGTCCCGTAACAAACGCGCAGGCCTATTCACTGATGATGGTTTCATCAAATGGCGTAACGCAAAAGATTCCATGCCTCGTTTATACGTCACTGGAGAAGCTCCAGCATTCCAACATGGGGAGCATACCAATCAGAGTAAACCCATTGACGAGTCTACAAAACCAAACAACTCAGTTCCCCCTAGCGTTTCACCCGCTGATTCTGACACTGCCGATGACACCGTCCCATCTGTACCCAACAAACAGCCAGATACTACGCCCCACGCATCTGGCACTCAACCAGTTGTCAGAAAGGAATCGAGCGGGATGCGCGGGTGACACGGAACAAAATTAAAAATGCAACCGGTACTCTACTCTTTGTAGTACAAAACAAAATGTGTACCGCGACAAATGGTGGGGTACCAAACATAATACTAGTATCTATGTAGAATTGTGTAACCAGTTGTACTAGCCCAGGTTAGTAAATGCAACCCGGGTTGCATTGGTGCGGCATCGTGAGAGGAGTACACATTAAAAACGCAACTTAAAATGCAACAGTACAAAGATCATGTAGAAGTCTACAGAGGTAACGTTTGGTGAGCACCCTGCACCTTTTTGTGTAACACTCTAAGTATCAAAAACAAGTGCTCACAAGACAGATAAAAAATCAACCATTCTCATTCCAAGTTGAGGGACAAGAAGATGGAAGTAAATGTGTACAAATAATAGTACTATTATCCATTACTCACACATTACACTACACTAACATTGACTTAGACGGGTGATCAATTGGACCCGCCAAACGTTGAATAGACCAACAAGACAGTAAAAAAAATCGACCATTCTCTTTCCAAGTTGAGGGACAAGAAGATGGAAGTAAATGTGTACAAATAATACTATTATCCATTACTCACACGCTACACTACACTAGTAACATCAACTAAGACGGGTGATTGATCGGACCCACCCGTGATTACAGCACTCACGCAACAACACACGGAACATAAAAAACTTGAACTAAAAAACAGAGCTTATCAGCAACAATAGGGGGGGGGGGGGGGGGGGGGGGGGGGGGGTCCCTATCCAACAAGCTGCTCCTCCATTGAACCAACGATCGAAGGAATCGATTGAAGGAATCAATTGAAGGAATCAATCAAACCAACGATCCAATCGATCAATCAAACCAAGAATGATCGAACCAAGAAGAACGATCAATCGAACAAACGATCAAATCGGCCTCAATTGACCTCCATCCAATCGGTGCTCATCAAAGCGCCGGATTCCCTCCATCCCTCTCGTCCCGGCGCATTGCCTTGATTAGGCTTGTGATGGACAAGTCCCCATAAGCACGCTTGATCTTGTTGGTAGCAGTGTTAACATCATTGCCCTGATTCAACGTCCGATAACTGTCACGCGACCCAACGCGACCCTTTGCGAGCCCTATTTTCAGAAAATCGACCCTGTCTTTGTTATGTGCGAGGGCAGTTTTTTTAATTCACAATTTTTGTGGTGAATAGTTTCGACCCCCCTCAGGTTGCGACCAAAATTCTCCCTTATGACTCAAACTGTTCATTGATCTCTCAATTTTGACTAAATTGATTTAAAAAATCTATTTCTCACTACCAAACTTTCTAACCTTAACCCAAGATATGAAATAAAATAATTTTCAGAAGTGTTTGTTTGCTATGTTCCCGCGTTGTTTTCTAAGGTACCGGTATGTCACGTTGTGTCTTCTTTCATACCATCCTGCCTTTTACTGCTTGCTCCGATAGCATCATGCTCGTTTTAACAAATTTTCGTAGAAATCTACAGCACTACCTTCATACACGACTTCACAACCATTATCCCTTTTTTCCTTTTTTTGGAACGGCGTTCCAAAAAATGCACTTTTCGTACATATGTGTCCTGGTGTTTTATGTTAGTAGTAGTAGTAGTAGTAATGTAGGTATGATAGTAACGACTTCTTTTTGGGTTGTGAAACATTTTTTTGTACAATTTATGTCAACAATCCTGGAACGGCGTTTCAGAATTCTCTACCCGGAACGGCGTTTCAGGCTTTTGTGTTCGAATAATGTTTAAATTTGTAATCTCGGTGCCAAACTTCCTAACCTTAACCCAAGATATTTTAAAAAAAATCCGAAGTGTTTGTTTGCTACTTTGTACTATGTTTCCGCGTTGTTTCTATGTCACGTCGTGTCTTTTTTCATACCATCATGCCTTCTCATGCTTACTCCAATAGCATCATGCTCGTTTTTGTCATGTTCATTTAACACCACCATCGCAACCATTTCTTCCCCTCCCTTCTTCCAATAGAAGAATATGTCACAACCTAGTAAAAGTCGCCGTCACTTCAAGAGTGGTTGTTATACAAAAATACCCAAATCATTTATCTGTCGTAGCTGCTTGTCCTATAAGGGCAAGTCGAAGACATTCATCGGAAGCAGACAAGATTTCACTTCACACCAATCATACCGATATGTATCACGAGGCCTGTCACGTCACCTTGATTCAATAGCTTTTTGCCGTGATTTCTATTTAAACCACAACCTAATGGAATTTTCATCATCTGTCAAAGAAGAATCCACTACTACAGTTTGTCATTCCCCTTCACAATATGGCCTGACATTGACGGAGAATGGTCCAATTGTTCCCTCCACCGCTGTTGCTGCCGCTCACACTAACAAGGCATCCTCTAATGAAACCTTCAACTCTGTTCTAAACAGTCAGGTAGTACACAACTTATTTGTTCCACCAATTGATCAAAATGTAACGGAATCACAGTTTTTTCCTTCAGAAGACAACAGCAACAACAATGACATGGTTATTCATGAAGAAATTTGCCTTCCTATTCAGAACGAATAATGGTATTGATGCTGCCGGAACCCACTGCATCCCAACCAAACATCAATGAAAAAGAGCAATTGATCCGATCCTGTGTTTCTTTTTCACCTACCAATAGGCTCATTGCTGAAATAAAGCTCATGAATCTAATGACAAAACACAAGTTACCTCTAAACACATTCAAATCTATTTTTGAATGGGCAAACGAATGTCAAACTATTCATGGTGTTGACTTTAGCTCTACCTTCCCCTGTCATCGAGAAGCCATCTTGAGTGAAATCAAGTCTAATTTGGGTATTTCTGAGACCAAGTTCAAGCCACACATAATTAACTGGTTACCTGGCAATTTACCCATCCCAAATATTTGTTCGATCCTTCCCAGACGCACTTCATTCCCTTCTGACCAATAAGGAATTGATGCAAGAAACCAATTTGTCTTTTCTGAATGTCAAGACTCCTCTTTCACCCAAAAACAACCCACCACTCACCAACGAAACATACATAGCATAACTACACCACGGGTCTTGGTGGACGGAATCGTGGAAGCAGATCTGCAATGAAAATGACAAAATCCTTGTTCCAATCATTTTCTACATGGATGGAATCAGCTTGGATGCACATGGCCGTCTGTCACTCACTCCTCTCAACATGACCCTTGGTATTTTCAATGTTGAAGCAAGAAAACGACCTGATGCTTGGACCACAATTTATTTTCATCCCGGCACTGAAATTGAGAGCATAAGACACACGAAAAAAACCACGGCGAAAGATAATATTCAAAATCTACACACCGCGCCAGCATCGGCTTTGCAATCTTTCAAGGAAGTATGTGAAATGCAGGGCGGGTTGGAGTGGGATTATCTTCCGTATGCAGGAAAAGTGTTCAAAGTGAAAATGAAATTTGCGATTGCCTATGTTGTTGGTGATACAGAACTTCACGACAAACTATGCGGGAAGTATGGATCCTACACAGGAAAAGGTGAAGAAATTGTGCCGACACTGTACATGTCCTACACGTGTCATCCATAAACCAAAAGCCCAAGTGAAGGAAGTGACTCGGCTCTAGGTTCCAGAAGATTTGGACCCCCCCCCCCCCCCCCCCCCAAACATTTCTGTAAGGGAATACAAGGAGTACTTTAAAAGCATTTCCCACCATCCCATAAAAAATGCTTTTCACAGCCTCAATTTTGGTAGTAATGTGAACAACATTCACTTTGCTACTCCTGGTGAGTGTTTGCATATGCATCAACTGGGTGTAGCACGTCGTGCAGTAGAATCACTTGATTCTTTGTTAAAAGGTAGTCCTAAGTGTTGGTATGCCCCTGATTTAAACACGAATGGCACATCAGCTACTATTGGTTCATTTGCGCAGTTATACGGTGGTCTTTTGTCAAGGCAATTGGACAGAGATTTCCCCAGAACCAAGTTTTCCAGTCAGCTTCTTTCCATTACCAAAAAGGAGGGTAATGATTATTCGGGAATGCTCATTTCCATTCTGATCACCCTTTGTTCCGATGTGGCAATAAACATCATCAAGGACGCGACATTTATTAAGAAACAAGTAGAGGTCATTCAACTGATCCTCTCCATGGAAGAATTCTTGAAGCATGGGAATATAACCATTTCTGGATTGGAAAATCTCCCCAAGATGATAATTCATTTTATCAATTGTATTAATTCTACCTGCCTTAGAGAGGGAATGGGTACAAAACTGATCAAAAACCATCTATACTTTCACCTTGTTGACTACATATAGCTTTGGGGAATTCCATGCGGATGGGATTCTTCTTATTCGGAATCACACCACAAAACTGAAATCAAAGCACCGTCGAAGAACACTCAACAGAATGCTTCGACATTGTTGTAACTCTAAAAATCGACCGAAAGGTATAGGATAATTGAAATTTAAAGAGAAGTGAGCATATCATGAGATTGCTCTGTTACGGTGTATTTTACTGTATTCAACCGGTATCCCTGTGTTAGTGTTGTATGTAGGGATGTCTAAACCGGCCGTAGATCATGTGTAATTCGTCATACGACAGAGAACACATGATATGACCTAAATGTCTGGATACTTGAAGTCATTTTTATCTCTGGAGGAGTATAAGTAACTTTTCAAGTGTAGAATGGATATAACTGCTGTAGAATGTACGTAAGTAGGGTACGTGTATTTTTGACCGACAACACACCCCTTGATTCAACACTTAGTGAAGGAGTGGTGAATTACAAGTCGGTTCTTCATCTTGTAGAACTCTAAAAACTTAAGTATGGGCTTGGATATCAAATCGGATGATTGTAATCGTAGAATCGAACCAATCGTAAATCAATGAGAGAGGAGAGGTGCTTGAGTATGTAGTGGTCGTGAAATCGATGAGGGTTAATCAGAGTTGGTCTTAGAACCTTGGAAACAATTGATTGGATGGCCAACAAATCATCAAGTTGTAGGAGACAGTAGGAATCGATATGATTGGAGAATCACGTAGAGAGGGGCCATAGACAAAACGAATGTCTGTGGAGATGAAAGCAACGATGTCTGAGAAATTGATTGTCTTGAGTACCAACTGAGCCAAACGAATCAATAGAATCAATCGAGTCGATTAATGATGATAACTCTGTCAAAGAGATTGGTGAAGAGATCATGGGGAAGGACATTGACTCAAATTGCCGAGAATTGATTGATAAGAGGACCGATCGACTGTAGAGTCACGAAGGGATGTATTGTAGAATCAAACGCCGGCGGAGGGGACGGATGTTGATGGAGAGGAGCTCCATAATCAAAATCGATACTGAGTGGAATAGAGGTTTTGATTCGACCTTGCAATAGAATCAAGTGGACCAAATAGACACGAGACCGTAGAAATTGAGGATTGTTTTTATCGAAGGGTTGGACCAAATTGTGGAGGCTGGTTGAGAATTGATTGACAAGGGAATCGATTGACTTGTCGTAGAATCTCAAAGGGACTTGTCGTAGAAACGAATGGAATTGGAGGGGATTCATTTCTGACTTGATAGGAAGAAGATCTATCGATGCCAGAATCAAATATCAAACGTCGAGGATTGATTGCTGCTCCAAGCCGTAGGGTAGAATCATACGTTGAGGATGGAAGAGCACAGCGACGTATTCATATCTTTGAATTGGAAGGAAGAAGATCTATCAATTCCATAAACAAATATCAAACGCTGATGAAGGGATTGAATCGTAGAATCAAATCAAAATCATAGTTCGTTTCAAATCACTTTTCTCAACGATGTAAAGGATTGAGTGAGGGATCTGAATCGTCTTGTACAAACTTGGTCGTAGAATTGGGTCGTCGTTCACAATTGTACTGTAGAAGCATATGTTGGTTCCGATCTTAGGAAGAAATGGAACATCGACAAGCGAATCGAATGTGGAGTAGAAGAAGGGATCGACAGTCGGCAGAGGGATCAAATATTGACCTAGATTGGAGAATCCAAATCGCTTCATAGAAGCGCGATCGTAGATTGTCCTAGATTCAATTGTGGAATCATATCAAAGAGAAGAAGAGATTGTAGAGTCAAATGTGGACGAAGGGGGCAAATGTTGAAATCTATCAATGCCACATGGAGTATTGAGTTGAACCAAATGGTTGGAGATAAAATGGTACATTGATTCATATCCGTGAAGAGGAGATTGGATCCAACATAGTAGGATAGATGGATCGAGACAGAGGAAGACGCAAATCGTTTGATCGTAGATCAGATTGTAGGATTGATTGCTCCAAGCCGTAGGATAGAATCGTACATAGAGAATGGAAGAGCACAGCGACGTGACGATGTTGGTAGTAGAACCAGGTTGGAAACAATCAATTGGATATCACAGATGGGATAAAGAGTCGTCCGAGAGGAGGAATTGGCTTGTCATAGAATTTTAAAGAGACGTGTCGTAGAAACGAATGTCTGTGGAGACGAAAGGGATGATGTCCAACAAATTGATTGGCTTGAGTACCATTGATTGTCTTGAGTACTGACTGAGCCTAATGAATGGATCATAGTGGAAATCGAATGTAGGCTTAGGTTCAATTCAATTGTGGAATAGAATCAAACAATTCGACTAGCGATGAGACGAATGGATTGAACTGGAGAGGAAGGATTGATTGATGATCTAACGGAGGGGAGATCAATGATGACAAGAGAATGGATTCATATCTTGGAAGATGAGATGGGGCAATCAGAATGGACGCATAGAGACTGGATCGTGTCATTAGAGACTTGATCCTGCCATTATTGGATGCCATAGAAATACGAAGAGACGTATCCTTGGGGAAGAGGAAGGCGGACCAACGGCAAGTCGAAGGTGCGGAATTAGATTGGAGAATCAGAATCGTCAAATCAGAATCGTCAAATTAAGATCAAATGGTAGATTGGAGGATGCTGGATATCAAGTAAATTTCTGGAATCTGCTTGTGGTGGGGTTACATGAACCGGTGACACTCCCCTTGATTCAACACGGAATGATCCAATGCACACCCCTTGATGTAGATGCACACCCCTCGATTCAACACTTATGGAATTGAAATCTGTGGTTCAAACGAAGTCCATGGTTGTGAATGATACAAAACCGTAGGGCGAATGTCATGGTTCTATCGAAGTCCATGGTTGTAGAAACAAAAGGAGTCGTAGATGCGGATGATTGACTTAATCAAACGCAGATCAAATGGTATAATCGGATCAAGGAACCGGTTGATCAGAGAAGACAAGTTGTGAATCGTAATCGCCGTAGATTTGTAGTGGTGCAGATCGTAGGATCGATGAGAGATGACGGTATCGTCTGAAGGGGAAAGAGATTATTAGCATTGGATGGAATGTATGTCGCAGAATTGTGCAAGTCGTCCCTGCTGGTGTACACCCCCTGATCCGGAGCTGACGGTATCGACCGGAATGGGTGAGACAAGTCCAAATATGGGAGGAAAGGCAGGCGGCAAAGGGATCGACCATAGTATAAATCAAATGAAACTTGTCAAATCAAATTGGAGACGTCTTGTATAAACTTGATAGTAGAATTGAGGTGAGCAGCATCAAAGACGATCAATTGATAATGGAAAGGAGATTGGAAGGCTCAAAGAATCATAGGATGCAATCAAAGAGGAGAGATTGAAAATAATCGTCGTACTGATTAGATTGGAGTTTGAGATTGTTGACGGGGAGGGTTGATTGATCAGAGTGCCCCTGTACCGGAGCCATGTTCAATCTTGAAGAGACGTGTACTTGGAGAAGAGGAATGTTTGTGGGATATCGCGGATGGGATAACAAACAAGAAGAATGGATCATGGATCGTAGGGACAAAATGGAGTGTACAAAATCGATTCATTGATTTTCCGTCTTGTCAAATCAAATTGGAGACAAGACGGAATATCGATGCGTATCCTGTAAAGGAGAGGACCTATCGACTGTAGAGTCATGAAGGGATGTATCAATCGATCGTAGAACAACATTGGATCAAACGGTCATGCCATACCCAGTGTAGGAAAGAATTCAATCAGAGATCGCGGGAATCGATATAGTGAAATCGGATGCAGTCTTAGGTTCAATTCAATCGTCGAATAGAATCAAGCGAGCCGATTACTGATGAGGTGGATTGATTGAACTGGAGAGGAAGGATCGATTGTGGATCTCAATCAAATATCAAACGCCGACCAAGGGATTGGTGTGGAATATGATTGAGAGATCGGAATGCGATTGAGAGATCGGAATGCGATTGAGAGATTGTAGGAATCATTTTGATCGTAGAATCGAATTGTAAGCATTGGATTGTTTGGAGGGTTCAGATGCGATCGCAACTGCTTGAATCAAACATTATTCCAGGGTTGGGACGGAATGTCGATTCAAAGGGGAATGTCGATTCAAAGGGATGATCGAAGAACAGAGTTATGATCACACCATCCAATTATTCGATGCTGTAGGAGAGGATTGGTCTGAAGGAATGTAAGGAGAATATCAAGTCAAGGATTGAAGAATGGGGTGCTAAGCCGACTCGTAGATTTCTTTAGTATGAGATCTCATCTAGCTCGCATGTTAATTAAGCTGTGAATCATCTCTTTGTCTTAAGTAAGTTCCATGAATTCGTCGGAACCGGCAACACACCCCTTGATTCGACACGTGGTGGAGGAGTGGTGAATTATCAGGCGGATTCAGTGATGTGTTTTCAGTGGGATTGCAATACTGGAAATTGCTTGTAGCCTTGGAGCACGGTACATAAATGCCCAGAGACGTATAAGTAAATTGCTTAAAGTGTATCAAAAAAAAAAGTCTGGAATTTGTGCACGTGCACGTCCAAATTGAGCGCCATGCAGTCATCCAATGCAATCCCTGGATTCGGATGCACACCCCTCGATTCAGGTACACACCCCTTGATTCACACTTAAAGAAGATAATTCCATGGTTCAATAGAATTTCATGGTTGTCAATGATACAAAACTGTAGGGCGAATTGTATGGTTCTATTGAATTCCATGGTTGTGGAAACAAAAGAAGTCGTAGAATTCAAAGATTGATGATTGGAATCGTAAATCAAGGAGGGAAAAATCGAGGAGTTAACCGGCGGAACCGACGAAACGACCGAGCAAAGGTGCAGTGGACCAGAGAACAATTCGGATCGTATAACGAATCGTGGGAATGCTTGTCGTAGACGCGTAGTCTCGGATCTGACGTAGATCCTAGGGGAAGCCTCTGCGATTGTAGATATAGGTCAGGTGAATTCATGTGGGACGTCATCGTAGAGCTAAACACAAGCGTTTGAGTACTGTTGTATTGAACATGGATGACGTAGCGTCCGTCGTAGGAGACCAAAGGAGATGAGAAGCAATTGATCTGGAATTCTATCGACTTCGAAAACCATAGCAATGACGATCAATGCGGAGGCAGATGTGTTGCGGCACCGGAGGTCTAAGCGCACGTGCTCCAGTATCGTAGTACGTGGTGTAGATGAAAAAGTGGTGATCGGAGAGGGCCAAGGGAGATAGCAAATTATCAATCTGGAGGAGAGAGAGTAGATAGACGAGCCATGTTGCGGAAGCGCAGGTAACGTCACGTCGCTTGGAGAAGAGTGATGGTTTAAGGCAACTACCTAGGGATGGGGAAGTTGCGGTCGGTTGCAACTTTCAGTCAATAGTATCGTAGAACCAGTTCATTGACAAGATGTTAGCATACAAGTGATACATTGTTATCTTCAGGGCATTGCGATGTCGTTTGGTGATGCAGAAGATAGTTTGATTTGGATTTGAGTATATTGCGCAACAAAAATGAGATGGATATGCGCCGTGATGTTCGAATGTGGGAGTGGCGCTTGCAAGGATAGTGTCCTCAGGAATGGTCTTTAACAATGGGAGTTGCAGGGAAGGCTGGAGAGGGACAGGAGCCGGTTTTGGCAAGCAATGGAACACCACAGTTTCACTTTGAGGATTAAATGTCCATCGAATGTCGGTTGGTTCATAAAGTGGAACAGGATGAGGATCTGAACTGGGGGGCAATGCAGATGACGTGGCAGGTAGTGCGGTCACAATCGACTCGTTGTCCCGGCGTTGGACAGGAGTCACAGCGGACTCGTCCTGACGTTGGACAGGAGGACTTGAAGAAGCGGCACGCCGGAAGGAGACAGAGGTGGATCGGACTCGGCGGAAGAAGACAGAGTCATTGTTGGGGAGTATTTCCATGTCCATGTGTAACTGGGAGGAAAGGCCATGCGGTAGGTTTGTTCAAACGCAACGTACTCAAAATAGGGATCTGGTAGGTCATAGCAAAAGTCATTTTCGCGGGAGATGATTCTCCTGGAGAATTTTAGGATATTTGCCACCCGATTGTTGTAGTATGACGCGATGGTGGGCAATGGTTTCAGAGGCTCGGATTTCTCAGAAGCTGTTGCTTCACTGTTTCTATTGTAAACCTTGGCAAATTCGTATGGATACCATCCTTTATCGAACCCCCAATGTTGGATGCTGAATTCCAATTGGATGGTAGGATCTTTATACTGATGATAGTTAAGCTTTGCCACGTTTGCTGCAGGAGCAAGTGCGTGATAGTAATGAACGGGTCGCCTTGTCATATCCTTGTCAAGGTACGAAATGGTAGAGTATTCCAGAAGCATTCTAATGTGTTTTTTACATTTGGGAGATACTTCGGATAGAGGGAGATTTTCCTATGATGGCTGCGGTGACAAGGGATTTGATTTTGGAAATGGCGTCCGGCTTGAGGGTCTCAGCACCATTATTGTCGATAGTGAGTATGCTGTTGATATTAGTCAATTTCTGGGAGTATGCTGCAATGATTAGGTTTTGGGCGGCATTGTTCTTGTCAGCTCCTACTACTGGTTTTCCAAATGAGAACTGTATGGCTTTGACATAGTTCCAGTCGCTCCAGCTGTCATAGTTCAAGTTGGTTCTTTGTGTCATGGTGAAGTTGTGATTGTAAGAGCGGATCGAATTGTAGAGATGACAGTTGGCGTGTTATTTCTAGAGAGAGATGTTGAGGACACGATGAGCGAGGCGGACGGAAATCGTGTCCTTAGATCAGAGATCAATGCGAAAGGTTGCTGTAGTAGGGATTGATAGGTGTGATTGTAATCGCTGGTAGACGGATGGTAGCAGCGAATCAATCGGTTGGTGTTTTCAAAATATCGGTAAATCGAATGATCGTTGGAACAATCCGCGTAGGTGCATCGGTCGCGGTTGCTGAAAGGGAATGGTCTGCAAACGGACCGAAGGAACATTCGACGGAGGGGTTGTACGGGAAGAAATAACCGGAGGAAAGAGCAAAGGAACGTTCCGTGGAGAAATAATCGTCGGTTGTTCTTTTATTGTCCGGTGATTGGATGTGGCATCGGCGTCGTCAGAAGAAATGACGGAAAGACCGGCGCTGGAGAAGGAGGAAAGAAAGAACCAAGTGTCGAGGAATTAATTGGAGTAGGTCAGAGGGACATTGGTAGTGAGGCGCTCAACAGCGAGCTCACAACAATCTGGAGGAGATCTGAGGTTGGGTTGCAATTGCAGGGCGCTGCGCTGAGCAATTGGCGTAGGAGTGAAGTATCGAGTTATCGTCAGAACGATCCTCGGAGGTGAAGAAATTTTGATTCCTATTCCGTGTCGATAGATTACAGTAGGAAGATTGCAGTAATATTGATTAGATTCTAAAATTGTGAGCATTAGGATTAAGTTATATCCGGATCGTACTGCACCTCTGTCGGTACCTCTTTACAGGTCGTATATGCGTTGAGATGAATCGTATAAACAGTTATTTGCTTTGGCGACTACCACGAGTAACTGGTTTAGTCTGTCTGTATGTCCTTAACCGCGTGATTTCTAGAGTCCCCGTGTCTTCGTAGTAGTTAGAGAACTAGTAGAAGATACCTATCCCGCGGGTCTCATTTTTTCATCAACCCCATCTCGCCACATACACCTCATTGCTAGTTCAATTAGCCTGGTTCCACTCATTAATTTTGTGAGTAAGTCCGCGATATTTGACTCGCCTGGCTCCTTTGCAATCCGGATAGTTCCTGCTGCTATGCACTCCCTTGCCTTATGATAAGCAACACTATTATGCTTCTTCTTACAAGGGCTTTCTGGTCGTGTAGTGTTCTTCACGACTGACTCGTTGTCACAATAGATATTAGTAGGTCCTTCTATAGGTATGCCCATCATCCGTAGCTTGTATCTTAGCTCCTCTACCATCTTGATTGCTATCCTAAGCGCGACTATTTCCGAGCCAAATGTAGATGTCTCAACAGTTGTTTGCCTCTTAGAGAGCCACAAAATAGGCGCTCTGTTAACAAAGATGATGACTCCTGTATGGGATCTTCTGGTAGCCTTGCATCCCGCGTGATCCACATCTACAAAACATGTAGTAATAACTGCCTTTCCTTTTGGTTCAGGCATATCTGGAGGCAACAGCTCTTTGGCCTCTGGGTAAAATTCACTCCAGTCGCACGACTGAAAATTTGTCTCATCTACCTCAGGCGTAGATGCATCGAACACCAACTTAGACTTGCTGTAATTCTTCAAGTATGCAAACAGGTGAAACAACTGGTTGAGATGACCTTCTCTGGCTTGCGCGAGATACCGAGACATAAGGGATACAGGCATAATTATATCCAACCGACCGAGTTCACATATCCACCGGAGTATCCCAACTAAACCTTGATAGTAGTTTTGTTTCTCCGGATCAAGTTCTGGTGACGCGTCTATCTCAGGCCTATACTCAGAGCTCAATGGTGACCTTGCTGTCTTGGGTAGTACTTTAAACGCGTATTTTGCGGTTAGTAGTTCCTCTTCAACTGACTTGATGGCCTTCGCAGTATACTTAGATGAAGCCATGGACCAGTACGGGTTACCATCTATGTAGGTCTTTCCTATATCAGCTCCCAAGTAGAAAGAAGGTTCTTCAACTGTTCCATTCTTCAACTTGAACTGCCTTTCTATCGCATCCATCTGGAACTTTGGATCCATCCCACATACAAGGATATCGTCGACATAAGCCACACAGTACTCGTAGTAAGCTGAACCATCTGGTTTGAATGCAGATCGGAGATGCACGTCAGGATCTGCTTTGCAAGATACATAACCAAGCTCTCTTAAGTGACTAGCCAAGTGTGATCGAAAAGATGCCTCGGCAACCGGGAGTCCATATAAAGCCCTTACAATCTTGCAGGGCCTTCCACATAGTTCCGACGCGAACCCTTGGGCCTCTGTAGCTATTGTGAAGTACTTTTCCTTGATGGGTGCCGTTAAGTAAGCGTTCTGTATATCCGCGCTGAGTACTTCGAGGTTGTTAAGTGCTGCCACTAGGAAGAACAATCGAACCGAATCCCTACTGGGTACACTGGAATAAGTATATTCCTTGGAGATTTCTGGGACTTTGTGGCCGTCTCCAACTAACCGGGCCTTCCGTGTTAAGTCAATCTTGACATCAAAGACCATGTGCATGGTTATTTTGGTATGCCCCACTGGTATCTTGTCCTCTTCATTGAATTCAAAGGCAATAGAGCTGTTCCTCATTTCTTTTGCAATAGCCCGAGCCCAATGATCGGTCCCCGTTTCGCTATCAATTGCTTTTGCTTCTGAAATAGACTTAGGGAGCCGGACCCCGTACTTATGGGACTTGGTCCAGTATTTGGTTTTAGCGCCAGATAAGATCCGGTCCTTTCTCCGAAGTACTTTATAAGCCCACCACTTAAACGCTGGTTCATTTATGACGCCTTCTTCACGGGCGTATATTGCTGTTTCAACCGGGAAGCTTTCCTTCATATCGCTTAACTTTGCCCAGGATGTAGTGCCATCCTTCCATCTAACAAGAAACCTCCATCCTTTGGTTGTTGGCTTTGTTCTAGCTTGTCCGGACTTTGTTGTATAAGTAGCCTGTTCGATAGTTAAGGCCTCCGAATCCCTCTCAGAATCGATTATCTCATCCATCAGGCAATACATGCGCCCTTCATCGTCAACGGAAGAATAGATACTCTCTGAAAGTGTATTGGCTGTATAGATTTCAATAGATCCATCCGGCATAGCGACCTCGTAAGACCTCGTGTCTAGGAGTGGATTGTTGTTCTTTTCACCAATCAGCACACCATCCTTATCCCTGCAACGACTCTTGACTAATCCCCGGATATGTTGGTCCCCTATCTGCAGTAATACTTCAGTCCCAAGATACTCATCAAGGTCTTTATCAGATAGGTCATCGACATCCGGGGAAGAAGCCTCAGCTTCTGCCATGAGCACTTCATCCTCCCCCTCATATTTGCCATCAAATAGGCCCAGAGGTGGTTCGCCAAGTTCGTTTTCAAGATAAGTATCGGAAGGTTTAACCTCGTCACCTATTTTTGCGTTGATCTCTTTGTTGTGTGCTTCCAACTGTGATAGAATATCTGGATGTCTCCATTCTTCCTCAGATATAGCCCGGGTGCTGTTTGTTATGTGAACCTTTCCAGTCTTAAATAAGACATAGTGACAGTCTCCACCACCGAAAGTATCTCCACATGGGCCCAGCCACCGGCCAAGCCTATTTGTCTTTCCATTTAAGTCGTACCACCAGATGAAATTGTACCAGTCGTGGATCATATACAGGGTGATATCTGGAGTATACCCATGCACCAGTTCGAAGTTAGTCCTCCCCATTGAGGAAGGATCACTTGACGCCATGAGGTTCATCTGGCCGGCCGCTAACATTCCACAGAAGGCCCAACACCTCCTGGGACTGCCCTTCTTAGAAGTCATCCAACGGATCGACCTCCTTAGGTCCCCGGCACTGTGTTCGGCTGTATTCTGCCAAGAGCAGTGAGGCTGTATGTATGTTTGTCGAATGCGATACTCCGACCTGAGCTTGTTCCAACTGGTGTTGTGTGTCTCGTGGCTCCCCTGGGCCTTTGCCCCGTCAGTAATGAGGTGTTCCGGAATTCCTACTTCATTTATAAAGCAAGATAAACCATCGTGGCATCGAACTTCTCCCCTGACAGGGTAGAAGGCCACATAGCCCTTTCCGTTTGCAAAGATCTGAGCTGCTGTATCATTGCGAATGATTCTGGGAACTTTGAACTTCATAGTGTCAGCATACCATCGGCCCTTGAGCATCCTCCTATTCCTCCACTTCTGTGTCTTCAGTCTCTTTGTAATAGGCTGGGACAGTTGACGGATACCATCTTGGGTAGTGACTCCAATAGTAGCCTTGGCTCGCTTCTCACTGATGTTCCACATCTTAGCAATGGCCTTGGCATCATACCTGTCAACCTTGTCAGGGATCCGTATTGGAGGTCCCCATTGTCCTCTTCGTATGAAAGACTTCTTGTCGAGAGACATTTCTTGGTCTAGGACATCTTGTTGCCGCCTTAGTAGCTTCCTCTCCTTGGTTCGAGCCTTGGCTTCCTGTTGAATGGCAAGCTCAGCTTCCGATAATGAAGGCTTGGTGGAAACATCAGAAAGCATAGAATTTGCTGAATTTCGAAGATTTTCTTGGTCCTCCCCGGTGGTTCCAGCAAGAGCTGAAATGAATCAGGGTGGAGACATCCGTTGGGGTATATCCGGTGCGTTGGGAAGGAACTCTATTAGTACAGACAGAAGCCAAATGGAGTAGCCGGTTTGTGTCGTACCCTGTGCCGAGTGGTTCTGGATGAATCGTGGATGAATATTTGACTGGAGTCCCATAAGCCGGCAGGCAACCTGAAAGAGTAGCAACAACTCGCGGGAAAGAGGTATTGGTGGCTTCTTCCTCCTCCGCAAAGTGAGAGGAATAAGGGATCCCAGGTGTGCAGTCCCGTACTTGATTGGGACATACCAAGCTGTGTTGCAGCTTGGCGCCAAAAAACAAAGCCTGCCCAAACACCAAGATGTAAGTAATCCCGTCAGTTAGGGTCAGTCCAAGCTGTGGCGCAACGGGCAATGGGGACATTCTTAAGCGGTGAGTATGTATCTGAAAATGGTGCAACATCCACATATGTCAAGATAGAATCCAATGAATCCAGTAATACCATATTTGATCCCGCGGCTGTTGTATCAGCGTGGCTGTCCAACTCGCATCGACCGTTAGCGGGGGATTCTTCTTCTTGTGAGTATGGCTACCGAACTGATCGCCGGCCGACCCTTTTGCTGTAGTGTTGTCCCCTTTTGCTTCAACAAGAGAAACCTGTGCAGACTTCGAATTGGAGTTGAGAGCTGGTCGTAGGGACCGGACTTGGTTCTTCTGGGCAGCAGACATAGTGACCCAGATTTCCTTTGGATAGATTTTTCCCTCCAGAGGTCCATCGTATGTACCTGAAGTCTTCTGTTTCTTGTTGCCGTGTCTCTTGTTGGGAGAGGAGTTGCTATCATTGTTGCGTTTGTTGCCCCCTTTTCCCTTGAAGGAAGAGATATTTCTGCGACTGCCTTTGCGACTGGCTTGCATCTTCTTGATACCAAGCGTTTGAGTGAAGTGGGCGGAAGCCTTGTCAAAATTGTCGTACATGCCACCTGCTTCATTTAGGACCAATTGCACTGCCATCTCGAGTCTTGGATCCGAGATAGAGTGACAGAAGTCAGTAACAAACTGATCTTCCGGTGGGAAGGCCTTATGCCGCAATAGGAACTCCTTTGCATCATACCAACGCCTCTTGTGCTTGTCAAAACTGTAGTTCTTGGTGTCCCCGGAGTAGGTAGAACTCTGTAGGAAGGCTCTCTTTTCTTCTATGAGAAGTCGTACGTTCGTTGATTCATATGCCTGAGAATAGAGAGTGAAATATGCCTTCCTCCCATCCCCTTCCGACCCAAGGCCTTGGATGTAGGACCAACCGGGGCCCGCTCCCACCAATTTGAAGAGGATTCCCCATAGTGTATTGTTGTCTTTTGTCCAGTGGGATCCTGAGTGGACGGTGCATCGTATAGAATATTCATTCCAGTTGGCATACGTATCTGTTGGAGCAGATCCAACGGTTCCCCCCCTCTCAGCATCACCGACCATCGAGTCCTTCCAAATTGTGTATAGTAGAGATGTTTTGGTGACACCCCTTTTGTGTCTAAGATACTCTCTGAATCGTTCGTCGAACTCCTTGAATTTCGACATTGCAGTGAGTGGTTCTGGGAGAGTGAGGTCCCCGGCCGCTGTGTTGCTGTCATCCTCCTTGAGAGACTTGAGGCGGTCCCGGGTCTTGGATTCTGCGTCCGGATCAGCTACCCAGTCAACTGGGGTAGCTGTAGCTCCTATGAGGGGCTGAAATTTGATCCAAGCCACAAACAACTTGAGTCGATCCCCGAAAACCCTCCCCACATACACTTGCTTTGGGTCCGGGCAATAGTTGTGTTTGGTCTTGTTGACGCCATTCACCAGGGATTTGATGGCAGATTCGTCCATGTCTCGTAGGGAGTCAGTACTGCTGTAGCCAGTCCGGAAAAGCTCGTCCGCCGTGATCCGGTTCAGCCCGAAGGACTCCAAGATTTCTCTGAAAACTACCTCTGTCGGGGTTAGAGTCCTTTCTCCTGCGTATCCAGGGATTCCCTCAAGTTGATTAGCGCGTTCGATTGCGTCTTGAACCTCCTGTGTGAGCGACGGGGCCCGGTTAGTATCCATCATGGTCCTAATGAATTCCATTTGCGCTGCTGTAAAGCCAAGATTGGCAGGAATGGCTGGTCCATTGTTGGCAGGTTCACCAGCTACTGCGTTAGCTGCTGCAGCCGCTGGATTAGCGGCCGCATTGTCGTTGCGTTGGTTCTGTCGGGCTGTTCTTCCTCTCACCATGGTTGGTATTTGGTCCGGAATAGCTGCTTACTTGTTCTGTAAGTGATATATGAATGATTTTCTGAGAGAATTTTGTATTTCTCAAGCAATCACTTTCCTCGCGATATCACTAGTAGTGGATATTTCTCGTGGTTTCTCCTTGTAGAATTCTGCAAACGTTTCTATTCCGAATGAAAATCGCTCCGTTGCCCCTTACTTAAGCAAACTGTTTGGGTTCCGATTTCGAATCACGGCCGTTGATTTGGCTTATGAATCCCTCTGCCGGCCGTTGAGTTTATTCGTGCGGGAATATAGTGACCGTTAGATCCGGCCCGCTGCACGTTCCCGTGGGAATTTGGGGCCGTTGAATTGTTTTCACAGGGATTGGGGCCGTTGGTTTGTTTTCCCGTTATTTTACGGTTACAAGTCCGCCGGGTCCCCCTATTCGGCGGGAGTTGAAATTACTGTAGAATAATTCAACTGCCATCTCCGTGTAGGCTTAGAACAGCTTAGTGCACACGTCTGTACGCTGTCCCACCTCTTGGTAGTATCATATTTTGTATGGAGGAATTCGATCCCTCCTATCTGTACTCGCACCTACTGCTATTTGTGAGCTTTACGCTCCTAACTGTTGGTGTTACTGTTGTTGTTGTTGGTGGTGGTGGGGTCGTCTACTCGTCCTTATCGTGTCATTTCAAGACACCGTGTGGGTCTCTTCCATGTTTGAATTGGGACACATTTACATTTGAATGTAGAGACTGTGGTTGTTCTGGCCCCCCGGATTCGATGTGTTGTATCGATGGCGTTTGCTTGTTCCCCTAGGCCATTATGTCGTTTGAGGGAAGCAAGAGGATATTAGCTCAAGCCCGGCTGCACTAGTGCCATTACCCATCTAAGTGCTCAAACATGGACATAGCCTTCAGGGGAGTCTTTGATTAGCCGGTGATCAGTCGGTAATCATTCTCGCTTCGTCCATTGTCGTGTGGACACTCCTTATTCGGTTAGAGTCTGGGTCTGATAAACTTTGATTCCTATTCCGTGTCGATAGATTACAGTAGGAAGATTGCAGTAATATTGATTAGATTCTAAAATTGTGAGCATTAGGATTAAGTTATATCCGGATCGTACTGCACCTCTGTCGGTACCTCTTTACAGGTCGTATATGCGTTGAGATGAATCGTATAAACAGTTATTTGCTTTGGCGACTACCACGAGTAACTGGTTTAGTCCTGTCTGTATGTCCTTAACCGCGTGATTTCTAGAAAATAACCGAAGGAAGATCGACCGGTGTGATATATGAACAAATGACCGAGCGAAGGTGCGCCGGCCGTGTCGAAAGGGGATAATCGTCAGAGGAACCAACGAAGTGACGGAGGGACGACCGAAGGAATTAACCAAAGAGATATCGACCGTAGGAGAAGATCGTCGGAGCGATCCTCGGAGGTGCAGAAATGACTGAAAAGACCGTCGGAGTGACCGGAGAGGACGTTTGTCGGAGGAACCAAAGAACGGTCGAGGGGAGTTAAAGCAACTATCAAAGGATCAGTTGCAGTCTGTTGTATTGTTGTATAAAGAAGTGCTTAGCACAATCAAATGGGCGTCGATGGTCCTTTATGAGGATGATGGACGCGGAAGGGTAAATATGGAGTAATACAATCGGCTTGTCCGGTGCAATGGGCTTGTATTAACGTAATCGTAATCGTAATCATTCGATCGTCGTCCTTGGAAGTGTATCTTGGTAGAATTGTTCGATCGTAACCGGCGATATCGGAATCGTTTGATCGTAGTGGTAGAAACGAAACAATCGGCGTCGGTGTTATCGAGCGGCGTCGGTGTTATCAAATCGTCTATGTGTATTACAGAAGAAGGAGATTCTTGGTAGAATGTTCTGTAGATACGCCCCTTGATACGTACGCTTCTTGGTCGTGTATTACAGAAGAAGATTCTTGGTAGAAGGATCTGTATACACCCCTTGATACGCGAGTAAGGAGGAGAAAGAAGGAAAGAAAGAGAGAGGCGGGGGGAAGGTCTATTGATACAGCCCGGCGAGGCGAGTCCCGTACCAAGTATACTCTGACTGTAACCAACAGTGGAGGTGTTGTACGGGGCGGAGATAGGTAGCTTAAGGTATCCACTTGTTAGTGGACGGTATAAGGGCTCCATAACCTGTTGTAACTCTAAAAATTGACCGAAAGGTATAGGATAATTGAAATTTAAAGAGAAGTGAGCATATCGTGAGATTGCTCTGTTACTGTGTATTTTACTGTATTCGACCGGTATCCCTGTGTTAGTGTTGTATGTAGGGATGTCTAAACCGGTCGTAGATCATGTGTAATTCATCATACGACAGAGAACACATGATATGACCTAAATGTCTGGATACTTGAAGTCATTTTTATCTCTGGAGGAGTATAAGTAACTTTTCAAGTGTAGAATGGATATAACTGCTGTAGAATGTACGTAAGTAGGGTACGTGTATTTTTGACCGACAACAGACATTGATAATGCAAACGGCAAAGCGACAGGAAGAAAAATGCTGCTACGAGTAGCTACTTCAAAGTTCAATTTAGTGACGGCAGAGGTTCTGGTAATCGAGTCCCTCCTGAAGTTTCTGGTTCAAAATTTCACGTTTTCATTAACGACAATGGGGCAAGTGCTATGAGATGGGTTAGGTCATCGAACAAAACAAAACCCTATATTTCTCCCATCGTGTTGTCTTTTGTATGTCAGAATGCTCTTCCACTTTTGCAGGACTCTACCTCTGTCAAAGGATTTACTGAATATAACAGGTTTGACCAATCCACACAGCAAAATTACTTGTTTCGAAGCCACCCTTCATATTGTTCCGACGGTGGCCAACTGAACTCTGTCTGGTATGATTGGGCCTTGTTCGATGTCGACGCATGTGAAATACCCTGCCATATTATGTGTTTCCTTGAACTCTACAATCTCAAGCAGCCTTACTCATTTGTTTCTGAGTACCAAATTGCCAACGAAGGCATTTATGCAGTAGTGACCAAGTTTAAATCCACTCCAACACCAACAGCTTTGTCGTTTGTGACCAGAGGTGAAGTAGACGAAAATTCCCTGTTCTTATTTCATGTTGACAGCATACTTTCTGATGTAGCAGTTGTCCCAGAACTCGATGCAATTGGTATGTTGCAATCAAACTCATATCTAGTTGTGTCAAATCAAAGGGCTTGGCTGGATGAATTCCACAAGACAACGTCATCTTTGCCTAATGAAGAGGCACTCTACTCCCAATGCACTATCATTGTTGAGCAGGACAGCGACAATAATGATGATGCTACTAATTCAGGTGATGATTGTTCAATGACATCCAATGATGATGACAATAGTGAGGTCCTCTCTGACACATCCAATACTTAATTGTTTACCTAGTACAATATCAGTCATAAGTTAGTATTACTGAATCGAGTGCTCCTCCGTATCGATTGTAACATATTTCTCCTACGTTTTGATTGATAGCTACTCCAAAATGATTGGACAATGTCGCAGGAAAACAAACAAAGTGAATGGAACGTCTAACTTTAAATTATTGTTTAATATATTATAGAGGATCAGCTCTTAGCACAGTTTTTGTCGATACATAGGCGCTCATAATATAACAGCCTTTGTATTTTGGATTCAAACAGCTATGTAATACTAATGGATTGAACAATAGAGTATCGCCTGACCTCAATGGAACTTTCACTTTATACGTTGGGAACACAAAGTAATAAATCACCTCGTCATCACTTACATGTTTCGGAGCAATAACCGTCAGTCTCGTATAGAACATATTGGCATCGATATGGCATTTTGAGTGATAATCCTTTCCAATAGAAAAGACCGTAGCGTGATGGCCGATTGCATTCAGTGTTGTACGACTAACAACCTCATTCATCACAGTTGTTTCAAGGTTGACAAATTTGGACATTTGACTTAAACAAACAAGCTGCATTTCCTTCACAATGTGTAGGGCTTTCTGTTCAAGGTGGTCTTGTGTTGTCGGTTCCACATTGTTTTTGAAAACATACACACCATTTCCTGATTTCAATTGATTTGGTCTCATCCCAATAATACCATATTCACTGTTTACACTGTCACATTTGGTTCCTCGGCCTATTTTGGGTTTAGATTGAACAATTTCCGCAGCAAATGTTCTTGTAATTTCTATATTTTTGGGAGTACCCAAGCGTTGTTTTGCGAATTTTGTGAAAGCTTTTGCAAAGATTCTCAATGATGGTTCTGATTCAGTGAATGCTAAAACAAACTTATCGTCGGTACTATCCAATGTCTTGAAACTATCAATAGACACCGCCTCTTCCGATGTGTATTCCTTTTCTCCAACTGTTTTAAAACCCCATCGTGTTTCCATGAATTTACCTCGAAACCCATTCTTGTGAACTGTTTTCAATGCTATTTGCTCGACATGTTGTACAATTTCCTTCATACTTTGACGTGCCTTCTTGGGTTTTATCTCCGACAAGTGTTTGTAAGTCTGGTGGATTGTTGATGATGATGGTGCTCCGTTTTGGAGAAATTTTGATGTCATTCTCTTTCTCTCTGTCTTCCCACGTTTCCTCTTTGATTTTTGCTTCATTGCTATTGCTTTGTTGTTGTATTCAATCCCATTGCACCGGGTGCCATTCTTGTGTGACAAGTGCCGGACTCTGTGCAGATTAGCTGTTTGAGGAAGACGACGAATCAGTTTGCCGATGGAGTGCGTTTCCGGGTCAAGTTTCTGGAACCGCGTTTCAGATTCAGTTGTCAGGAACGGCAATTCTGACTTTTGTGGCCGCTTTGATTGTTCCTGCCTGTTGCTATTGCTGCCGCTGTTGGTTAGATCGTTCCCGGTTCCGTCTGCTTGAAAATCCGCAGAATCTCTGTATTGGGGTTTCTGGGTCAAGTTTCTGGAACGGCGTTTCAGATTGAGTTGTCTGGAACGGCAATTCAGACTTGAACGTCTGCTGTATTGGCGTTTCAGGGTGAAGATACTGGAACGGCGTTTCAGATTGAGTTGTCTGGAACCGCAATTCTGCCTTCAACGTCTGCTGTATTGGCGTTTCTGGGTCAAGTTTCTGGAACGGCGTTTCAAATTGAGTTGTCTGGAACGGCAATTCTGACTTGAAGGTCTGCTTTATTGGCTTTTTCTGGGTCAAGATTCTGGAACGACGTTTCAGATTGAGTTGTCTGGAACGGCAATTCTGACTTGAAGGTCTGCTGTATTGGCGTTTCTGGGTCAAGTTTCTTGAACGGCGTTTCAGATTGAGATGTCTGGAACCGCAATTCGGACTTGAATGTGTGCTGTTTTGGCGTTTCTGGGTCAAGTTTCTGGAACGGCGTTCTTTCAGATTGAGTTGTCTCAAACGGCAATTCTGATTTGAAAGTCTGCTGTATTGGCGTTTCTGGGTCAAGATTCTGTAATGGCGTTTTGGATTTAGTTTTCTGGAACGGCAATTCGGACTTGAATGTGTGCTGTATTGGCGTTTCTGGGTCAAGTTTCTGGAACGGTGTTCTTTCAGATTGAGTTGTCTCGAACGGCAATTCTGACTTGAAAGTCTGCTGTATTCTTGGCGTTTCTGGGTCAAGTTTCTGGAACGGCGTTTCAGATTGAGTTGTCTCGAACGGCAATTCTGACTTGAACGTCTGCTGTATTCTTGGCATTTCTGGGTCAAGTTACTGGAACGGCGTTTCAGATTCAGTTGTCTGGAACGGCAATTCTGATTTGAAAGTCTGCTGTATTGGCGTTTCTGGGTCAAGATTCTGTAACGGCGTTTTGGATTTAGTTTTCTGGAACGGCAATTCGGACTTGAATGTGTGCTGTATTGGCGTTTCTGGGTCAAGTTTCTGGAACGGTGTTCTTTCAGATTGAGTTGTCTCGAACGGCAATTCTGACTTGAAAGTCTGCTGTATTCTTGGCGTTTCTGGGTCAAGTTTCTGGAACGGCGTTTCAGATTGAGTTGTCTCGAACGGCAATTCTGACTTGAACGTCTGCTGTATTCTTGGCGTTTCTGGGTCAAGTTACTGGAACGGCGTTTCAGATTCAGTTGTCTGGAACGGCAATTCTGATTTGAACGTCTGCTGTATTGGCGTTTCTGGGTCAAGTTTCTGTAACGGCGTTTTGGATTTAGTTTTCTGGACCGGCAATTCTGACTTGAACGTCTGCTGTATTGGTGTTTCTGGGTCAAGTTACTGGAACGGCGTTTCAAATTGAGTTCTCTGGAACGGCAATTCTGACTTGAACGTTTGCTGTATTGGCGTTGGGTCAAGATTCTGGAACGGCATTTCAGATTGAGTTGTCTGGAACGGCAATTCTGATTTGAACGTCTGCTGTATTGGCGTTTCTGGGTCAAGATTCTGTAACGGCGTTTCGGATTTTGTATTCTGGAACAGGAATTCTGTCTGTATTGGCGTTTCAGGGTAAAGTTTCTGGAACGGCGTTTCAGAATGAGTTGTTTGGAACTGCAATTCTGACTTTTGCGGGCGGTTCGATTTTTCCCGATTGCTGCTGTTGCTATTGTTGTTGCCGCTTGCTGCTGTTGCTCTTGCTGCCGCTTGCCGCTGTTGCTATCGCTGCCGCTGTTGGTTCGATCGTTCCCGGTTGCGGCCGCTTTGATCGTTCTCGCTTGCTGCTGTTGCTATTGCTGCCGCTGTTGCGAGGTTTCCGGTTGCTGTTGCTTGTTGCTCTCTGTCGTTGCCGTAGTCTACGATTGTATTCGAGTATATGATATGTTAATTGAACAAAATGGGTGAATATCCATTGATGTACTACATTGAGTAAATAATAACAAAAGAATAGTATAATCTACGTGCCACTAACCTACACCGTTGGCCTCCTTTTGTTGTTGCGTTCAATTTGTCCTATCAAATTGTTACAATCCTGCGTTGGCCTTGTCGTACGTTTGCTCCAATCGATCGTTCTACCAATCCGTACCTATGAAAATAAGAAGGGAAACACAAGTAAGGAAGGCATCATCAGCAATGCAGGATGTAGCCATCATTGTCCATCTATCTTACGATGTTCTTTTTGCTGCCTTCGACCCGGTGTTGCCTTCTGATCCGTTGTTTCCAATATGGTCCTATGAAAAAAGAAAAATAGAAAAAGGAGGAAATACATTATCAGCAATGCCAGTGGCATTATAATCATTGCCTATCTCTCTCATTCGTACCGTTGCTTGTTCCTACAATAGTTGTTCCCCGTACCTTGGTCCGTTGTTCTGATATTTTGTTCCGATCCGTTGTCTCCAACTACAGGGAAAATTCATCGGTCGAATTGTTGTTGCCGATACGTTGTTCAATCTTACTCCTTTCTCACGAAAAACTGGATCTTGATCCTGTTGATATGTATACGCAATGGATGCAGATTTATTGATTTCAAGATGTGTATGTTTGTGTGCACCCAAACAACAATATCTATCCAACAATTCCTCTAACGTCCAATGCCATCCAATTCTTTTTCCAGCCAAGGCAGTTATTTCAGATTAAAATATCTCGAGCCTGAATTCCCTGCCTACTAGTGATCATTGCTGATCAGTTCAGTGGGATCCCGTGTTCTCGGACGGAGTGCTTTATTGTACAAGTACAGTAAAGCAACTCTGCTCAAGATAAGTTTGGTAAGATTATGAAGGGAAAGAGTATTTTTTGACTCGAAAAGAAAAGAAAATCACACTGTAAAATCACACTGTAAAATCAGCAGTGTGAGTGTTCTCGCTAAGTCCGAAAAAAAATTTCCTTCTTAGTACTGAATCTACATATAATTCGAATTTTTCCAATATCCCTGTTTGTGTGTGCGTGTGTGTGTGTGTGTGTGTGTTCGAAAACAAAAATCGATACTTAACCTGGGAGATCTAATTCACTAAATATAGAACAATGAAGAATCATTTGACTTTCTTCATTAAGTTGATAACGTTAAGTAAGTTATATTGCGCAGCGCCCACGTTTTGAATATACAACAATAAAGAATAGTGCCCTAGTTTTTTAGTTAACGTTCTCAACTAGTGACACAGTGAGATCTTTCATGTATGTACCGGTGATAATGAAATTTTTCATGTACCAGTGCTGGTGGAACATTTTATTGGTAATGAATTAGCGTAGCATTCTACAGCAGTATCTGTATACACACTTTTCGTACCAGATAATTACTGGTAATGCATTTGCGTATCATTCTACAGCTGTAGCTTTGTACACCATTTTGTACTAGATAATTTATGGTATTGAATTTGCGTAGTATCCTTCGACAGTAGCTTTGTACACAATTTTTGTACTAGATAATTTCCGGTATTAAATTTGCATAGATTTCTACAAGAGTAGCTTTCTCCACCCCTACCGTTGTGTCCGGGTGTATTATGATAGTAGTAGTAGTAGTAGTAGTGGTAATGTAGGTATGATAGTAACGACTTCTGTTCGGGTTGTGAAACATTTTTTTGTACAATTCATGTCAACAATCATGAAACCGCGTTTCAGAATTCAGTAGCCAGAACGGCGTTTCAGGCTTTGTGTTTGCAGCATGTTCCAATTCGAAATATCAAAATGAAGTAGTACATAAGGTTGGTTGGTGAAACGTTTTCTTGTACAATTCATGTCAACAATCATGGAACGGCGTTTCAGAATTCAGTAACCGGAACGGCGTTTCAGACGTTGTGTTTGCATCATGTTCCAATTTGAAATCTCAAAATGAAGTAGTACGTAAGGTTGGGTGGTGAAACGTTTTATTGTACAATTCATGTCAACAGTGAAGGAACGGCGTTTCAGAATTCTGTAACCGGAACCGCTTTTCAGACATTGTGTTTGAATCATGTTTCAATTTGAAATCTCAAAATGAAGTACTACGTACGGGTGGGTGGTGAAACGTTTTCTTGTACAATTCATGTCAACAGTCATGGAACGGCGTTTCAAAGTTTGTGTTCAAATTAGGTTTCAATTTCAAATCTCGAAATTACTGGGTTTTCAAGTATTTGTCGGAAAATCTTAACATAGAGCACCGTATCTCAAAATTGATGATCGGTGTTTCATATCGTTGTGGTTTGTTTTGGTAACGTTTTCACCTTTCGTTTGCAACGGCGTTGCAGGTTGTACTATTTGTTTACAGTAAAAGTGGAAATATTTGTACATTGTTGAATGATGTCACTTTGTCGATAGAGGCGCTGTGGTTTGAAGTTGAGTCGAATCTGTTTTTCGTTTCATCATTTGAGAATCGCTTGATATGCGACGAGTTATACAATTGTAGCAACTTAGATTGCTTTCACACAATTTTATTTTGTTGTTCTTAAAATTATCAATCAAACAATGATATATACGAGAAGTAACGCTAAACTTATGGCTAATTCACCACCGAATGAAGTCACAGCTGCAGCTGCAACCCCAACCCCAACCAACGTAGCCAACGCAAATGCAGCGCCAGAAGTCAACAGTACTCCACCATCTACTCCACCACGAGATGAAGGGGCAGCCGCAGACCAAGACAGACCTTCAGCTAATAAACCAACAACGTTGTTTGCAAACAATCCAAAAGCTCATCCGGTCAGTCAAGGGCGTGCAGTCGATAAAGAGAGGAAGAGGAAACACAAAAAACCGAAAAGTAAATCAAAGAAAAGAAAAAAAAGTCATGAGGGACAAACACCAGCAGTCATTCCCGAAACACCACCGCATCAAGGAGTCACAGGTGCTGCACGACCTTTGTCGTCTTTAGAAAATGAAGCCGGTGGAAGTTTGTCATTGGAATTATTTGATGATGACTCCCAATACAAGGTTCACATGGATGCAATGAAAAGACGCGTCAAAGCTTGTCTGAAGCAACAGGGTCCTAACGGATTCGCTGAGAATATTTTGACTGACGAACTCATCACTGCCGTCAGTTGTGACATCGAATCTGTCTTCAGCCATCTCATGATCAAGGTTTTCATCGTTACTAAACTTTCTTCTTCCGGAACCCGTCCTGACTTCAGCGAGCAAGAAACGGCAGACAAACCCTCATCGGGTCCTATACCAAGGGTTGTTGACGTGATGGTAAATCTTTTCCTACGTGACTCCGGGTCGCAGTTGACAAAGAAGGTCTGTATCTGGGATCCAAAGGGGCTGACAACTCGTTTCAAGGAGTACAAAATGAAGGATGGAACGCCTTCCAGTCAGCCCTCAACTCCGTTATCAAAATTGATGATAATACCACGGCAGGTGCAATAGAATTCACCTGGGTTGAAGGACAAGACAAAGTAGCAGAAGGCACGTCACATTCTGTCTGGGCAAAGAATGTGGTTAACTACAACACCATACTGAAGTACATGAAAGTATATTTAAGCTTACTGCGGTGGTACGTACGTTGTGTCCAATTCCCCCCTGCACCTTCACCGGAAACAGAAGGACCATTTTTCAATCAACGATTTAAAGACAATGTAAAGAAAGGGAAGCTATACGTCCGGCAGATGGTCTTGTTCTTTGAAGGTCTTTCCTTTCACCACGCATTGAGGCATTTTCTTTCAGCAAGTCACTCCTTTGAACAGTTGGACAATACAATGAATAAAATTAGGGGTCAGGAAGTTGTGTGTGCGCAAACAAGAGAAGGTGTAGCGGCAGTGGAATTAGTGCCCTTAACTGATTCCCCAAAATACATCAAGTTGGAATGGCCATCCAATGTGTCCAAGATACCCCTTGCGTTTCAAAAGGTCCTCATGCATTTGTGGGTATGCTTCCAACGACAGAAGGCACGAATTTTTCAAGAACTCAGCCTTCACCACTTCGCCGACGAGTCATTACTACATGACAATTTGTACAAGGAACTATTGCCAAATCTCTACGAGTCTTCGTTTTTGGTTGGACAGTACAAAATACCAGGAGTTGACAATTTGGTGGGGATTATTCGATTCAAACTGTTATCGTCTCTTCACTTTTGCAAGATTATGGAGCACCAGAAAACTCTTAACAAGTATTACAGAGTAGGCGTTGACTTTGCAAAAAATGTGGTGACTCTTTCTACTGCAAAGAAATCTGAGGAACGGGACATATTTGTCGACGATTTCGATCCTGACGGCGAAGTTTACGTGAAGACATTGTTGCAACATTACCTCCTGAGTTTGTCCGGTGTTGACAACGTTGTTTCCACACCGGACCATCTTGAACAGGTGAATCTTGTTTGCGACGAATTGATCGACTATGTTCTAACATCTCGTTTGTCCCGTGGTCCTAACGGTACACGTGTTCCGGTTACTAGGATTATGGTTTCAAAGGCAATAATGAAGGCAGTACTGGGCAAGGAAAAAAACTTCTTTTAACATGGACAACGCACACAAGAACTTGGACAAATATTTGAAAGCAGAGCAAAAGTCATTGTTGTCCAACTCTAATCCAGGTGAACCTCACCGCAAAGATCGGTTATTCATTTTCACAAACGACGGTCCTCGATCCGTTCAATTTGAAGAACAAACTCCACCTGAGCTTGTGAGAGGTAAGGAGTGTTGACATACTTACCCTATCGCAAAAGAGGACTACAGCGTATCCGTGACAAGGTTCCTTGATTTTGATGAGAACTGCACGTACACGGTGGACGATTGATTGTTCTGGGAACATACGAGATTCGTATTCCGTGATATTTTCATCACACGACCCGAAATACTACTCAACGGTTGTAAGTGTTTTGAGAGGTCTTTGTGATTTCTGACAACTTACAATTATCTACCCGTTGGGGGCCAATTGTTCGTCCCCTTGACGAAGGAACTTCTGTGTTTGGTTTTCCAGAACAAAAAATACGTGTTGGAAGCAAACTTGGAAGTAAGTTTTGTTTCAGGCAAGGATGAAAAGACTTTACAATCCGATGGCGACTCGTTGATCCAATTATCCGAAAAAATCAAGGTACCCAGGAGTCAGAGTTACAGAGCTCCGACATTGCAAATTGGGACTTCATGAAGGTGCACTTGAAGAACTTCGAGACATTCATCGAAGACAATGACACGTATTCCGTCTGATGGCTAGTGTTCACTAACAAAGGTCTCAATGGAGTGGATTCATTTTTTCAATTTCCTTGGGAAGACAAATTGACCGGCAAGTCTAGTGAATCCTCAACTGATGGAGGTAACACAAACAATGATGATGAAGAACAAGACGACGTAGAAGTAGTAAACGGCAACGTACCTCCCACAGAACCAAACGCAGTTAAAGAGAACGCATCCACGAAGGCAAAGAAGAAGTCGTTCCTTAGGAAACCAAAAAAAAGAAACAAAACTGCATCAGACAAATCCAATGGAGAGCCAAAGTACAAGGAGAGGAAGGTTTCTCCAAACCTTGGCCATGTTGAAGATCTTGGATACCTTCTGCAACTTCCTCGTCCAAAACCAGACAACGTAGTAAGACAGAAGCGCTCCGGAAACGTTAAGGTGTTGTTCGCAGATCCTGATCCGGTGATCTTGTATCCTAAATTCGCAATTGGTAGTGAGGTTACAATCACGGGTATTCCAGCACCTGGAACTGGTGTTGTGAAGAGTTATGCATCAAAGAGGAAGGACCATTATCCTCAATACCCTGGATACATGGTGCACAAGAAACTACCGGATGGTACAACAGTGAAACGCGCAACCTGGTTCCCTTACGACCATGTGGGGTCGAATAAACCACAGTTCACCAAGTTGTCGGAGGTCTTCAAATAATGAAACAATGCTGTATTGGGTAGACGTTCATAGCCTTGGCCACGCACCACCATAGAACACAAGAGCGAAGAGTGCCAAAGCGGGAAAGAAGTTATCATAGTAGTACAACGTCCTCACTACTAGTAGTTCTTCTTCTCCACATTGGATTCAGATTAACCAAAAAATGATTGTGTAGGTAAGAAATAATCATAAGTAAAATTTAATAACTAGTAGTAGAGTACTACAACACACAGTAGATCATTTGAATCTTTTCATATTAGTCTACTATTACATGTTCTTGTAATACTGTACTCCTACATGCGTGTTCATAGTGGTTAGTAGTTCAAAGTTCTCAGAAGGTTGTACCTAATACTAGTACTAGTACTAGTAGTATTAGTACTAGAACCAATACAGAATTCCAATCTGATAGCATCATGTTTTACGACAACAGGGTGCATTTTCAGTGAACAATGAATTGAACCAAGTACATAACATGAGCAGTATTGATGATAAAATTGCTGGCAACGACACATAGTTGCATTTGAAAACTTATTATGAATCACAGTTTTTGTAATTGGATTATGTCCTGGGACAATAAGTAGTATTTCAAAATTCATACTGTGTAAAAGAGGAACCATCTTCAAAATAATACTGTTGGTTTCATAGTAATCCACATCCCAAGAAGTGTTAGCAATATTCATGATGAAATTGATGGAAATGACACATACACATAGTTGCACTCTAAAATTATTATGACTCACAGTTTTGGTAATTTTATTATGTCCAGGGACAATAAGTATTTCAAAAATCGTACTGTCTAAAGCACTATCAGGTTGAAAATTAAACAGTTATTTTCAGATTCTATCACATACATAGTGTTAACAACATTGATGATGAAAAATTACTGTTATTGATAAGATTAATCATGAAAGAAACTGAAGTGAGTTATAGGTGCGGACGTGATAGTTTGGGTGTAACCACCTAATTAGTGCATTTGGGTACTGGATTTGGAGGAGAAATACACACTAATTTGCATTTGAAAATTCCAAAAACAGATAATTTGTGTGATTCAACCATGAATATGGTTCCTTTTATGGATATGATGAATCATGAAAGAAACAGAAGGTAGTTATCTGTCCTGGATTGTATGTCACCAACTAATCAGTGCATTTGGGTACAGGATTTGGAGGAAAAATACACACTATTTTGCAAGTAAAAAATCCAAAAACAGATATTATGTGTGATTTAACAATAAATATTGTTCCCGTTATGGGTAAGATGAATCATGAAAGAAACAGAAGTGACTAATCTGTCATGGTTTGTGTGTCACCACCTAATTAGTGCATTTGGGTCCTGGATTTGGAGGAAAAATACACACTAGCTAATTTGCAATTAAAAATTCCAAAATCAGATATTTTGTGTGATTGAACCATGAATATTGTTCCTGTTATGGGTAAGTTGAATCATGAAAGAAACAGAAGTGAGTTATCAGTCTTGAATTGTGTGTCACCACCTAATTAGTGCATTTGGGTACAGGATTTGGAGGAAAAATAAGCACTAATTTGCAAGTACAAAAACCTAAAACAGATATTTTGTGTGATTGAACTATGAATATTGTTCCCGTTATGGGTAAGATGAATCATGAAAGAAACAGAAGTGAGTTATATGTCATGGATTGTATGCCACCAACTAATTAGTGCATTTGGGTACTGGATTTGGAGGAAAATTATGCACTAATTTGCAAGTAAAAAAACAAAACAAAAAATATTTCGTGTGATTGAACAATGAATATTGTTCCTCTTATGGGTGAGATGAATCATGAAAGAAACAGAAGTGAGTTATCTGTCGTGGTTTGGGTATCACCACCTAATTAGTGCATTTGGTTACTGGATTGGGAAGAAAAATACACACTAATTTGCAATTAAAAATTCCAAAATCAGATATTTGGTGTGATTGAAAAATGAATAATGTTACTGTAATGGATAAGATAAATAATGAAAGAAACAGAAGTGACTTATCTGTCATGGTGGTTTGTGTGTCACAACCTAATTAGTGCATTTGGGTACTGGTTTTGGAGGAAAAATGACCAGTGACCAAAACTATTAAAACATTCATACAGACTAAAGTATCAGCCTTAGAATTGTCAATATACTTTCATACTCTAACCAATCCATACTAGAATGAACAGTATTCATCCTTAAACTGCAGAAAATAACAAACTTTTGCACTAAAAAACTTAGTAGCAATCACTATTTAGGTTACTTCATGATACAAAAATAAAGAAATAGAACTAGTAGGAACAAAAAGTAATGAGAAAAGTACTACGTATGGACCGTTCTAAGGAGAAGTCAAACCACAAGACACAGTGACTTCAATATAACCCAATCCTTGCAAGATGACAAAATTTACATTACTTAAATAAGTGCGGTAAGAATTATTCCTTAACAGTTTACAACAAGTAATTGAACGAAAATACCTCAGTATTTGCCCAACGTAAATCATTATTACAAGGAAGAGCAAAATGGAGAACACAACAACACAATCAGCGTACAAGAGGAAGGTTTTGAAGCCTAGGTATCTTTTGGATTCTGCGGAGTACTGTGCAAGAAGGAATGAGCTAGATGACGGTGATGAAAACAACGAGAGAAATCCATTCTTATATCATTTTGAAACTGGGTTCGATGCGCTATGTGCCAAAAACGGCAACTTGGTACTCAAAATACTTAATGGATGCAACAAGATAGATGACGTTAGAGATAGACTCAACAGCCCAAAAGGGCATTTCTATGAAGAAGAAGCTTTAGAAATTTGGGGACAATGCTTGAAGTACATAACTGAGGACATATTTCCTTTCTACGAGGAAGGCGACACTGATGCCGTTGACCACGTGTGGGCTTTGGGTATCATTATGGCACACATTTTATGCGGTTATCCAGCATTGAAAGGAACGGAGGACATACAGTGCTACAACAACGTGGGTATTGGACGACCAGTACAATCAGGAGAACGAGAGAGGCTCAAACTCAATGGTCGTACAGTTCCACCAAAAAAATGGTGTAACCTGACGCCGGAAGCCAGAAAACACATAAAGCAATGCATAAATTTTCACCCGGGTAACCGTCCCTGTCTGACAACCCTTTGGTTCAACAAGTGGCGCACAATGACTGAAGAGGCAATCATTGAAAAGTACAGTATAATGTACATCAAACAAACAGAGGACGTAAAGGAACGAAACGAAGAAAAGGAGAAAAACAACAAGAATAAAGACAATTGGAATTCATTCATGAACAAAGCGAAAAAGCAGTCTAAGAAGAAAAAAAGAAAACTCAAACAATTTGCAAACAAAGAGAAAAGGGAGGAAGAGGAGAGAAAGGAGAGAAACATTGTGCACTGGCTACAACTTTACGAAAAACGTTGGAATTCACCGGAAGATTTAGAGGAGTACAATAACTATCCCGTTCCTTGTGGTGCGTGGGGACGTGTGAAATAGTGCTAGTAACAAGCTTTACTATGGAAAAACTTACCCCTACTTACCACCAATACCTGCACAATCCTGTCCTCGTTAAATACGTAAATATAAAAATTAACTTCTGTGAAAAATGTTAGTTACAAATGAAAAAGTCAGAATTGCCATTCCAGAAAACTCAATCTGAAACGCCGTTCCAGAAATTTAACCCTGAAACGCAAATAAAGACGTTCTGTGGATTTTCCCTAACAGTGAATTGTTATCTACAACACCGTTCCAGACACATAACATGGAAACGCCGTTGCAGATATTGTGCTTATTTTCCATTACAGGCTCATCAATGCAACTAGTTCCTTACAAATGAAGAAGTCAGAATTGCCGTTCCAGACAACTTCATTGGGAACGCCGTTACAGAAACTTAACCCTGAAACAAATATACATACGTTGTGCGGATTTTCCCTAACAGAGAATTGTCCTCTCCAACACAGTTCCATACAATGTGCCTGTTTTCGGTTCTACAGATTTCAATATGCAGTGGTGTGATACGGTAGGATGGGGAACATCAAAATAAATTGGCATCGTACAATCTAATACAGGTAGTACTACTTGTGTGGAAATAAGAAGCAAATGTAAGGGGGAAAAAATGGCGCGGCTAGGCAGACAGTTCTTTTTGGTTGGCTTGCGCTCACAAGCCCGCTTCCACAAAGAGAAATGAATTGCAAATTGATGACTTTGTACAATTGATGCAAAAACAAGGCAGCATAAAAATTCACAAAATTGCCAAAAACACAGACAATTGATAAAAATACAAGATGCCGAAACAAAAATGGTCCAACCTACCCAAGGCAAAAATAACACGTCTCCAAGAAAAGAAAATAGCAGATATGGCAAACGCAGCCAGGGACGGAGACAATAGAGATAATACCAAAAATACAAGCATTACTACCATGTCCACAGAGAAGAACACAACAATTGCAGCAACACAAGAAGAACAAGGCACCACTACGGCGGAAAGAGAGACACCACTAAAAAGAAAAGCTGAAAACATTAGCATGATGGACAGCAGCGACAGTGAAAGTGAAAGTGAAAGTGACACTGACAGTGACACTGATTCGAGTTTTGTTATTGAAGACAATGATGGGAGCTCCAACAAGAATAAGGATACTAGAGAAAATACCAAAGAGACAACAGTGCGGGGCGGCGATAGCGTTGATAAAGTGAGTACGTTGAGTTGTGAAACTATACATAGTATGAAAATGGAAACTATGAAACTATTGAAAACACATAAAGATACAATTGACGGACAGCAGAGGGCATAGTATGTGAAGAAGGAATGGTATGGTGGCCTGAAATTTATGACAACAAACACACTCTCCAATAAAATAATCGTGCAAGGAATCGATGTGTGTGTAATATACGTTCCAAAAAATATACCCATTAAGAAATTCTGTGCCTACTTTGATAATGCAGTACCAAAAGCCCTGGCAAAATTGAGGCACAATAATCAAAGATTGGCAAGAAAAAAATGGTTTGGTAAGTGATGGCGTAATCGTTGAATCATCTGGAAATTATGGTGCTTTCGACGTTCTTCCATATGTGCCTACGACCAACGTACAACTAACCCCACCATACTATGATATCATACTGCCATTTGTTGTCATCACCGCAGCTGATAGTGAAATGGCAAAAGTGCCGGCATCATTCCCTGGTACTGTAGCTCTAAATACGGACTCGATGGAAATTCTGGCAAAAGAGTACCGGCGATACGGAAATGCGGATAATGAAGAATTTTGTTATTTTGTGACAAGAATCCTGTCTGCCGTTAATCCGGGAAAGACAAACTTTAGGCTGAGGAAGACAAAGGATCTTATTAGTACCATCTTTACTGTTACGGATGAGGCTTTTGCCCTTGTGATAATTGACAACGAGTACAGCAATTGGGAAAAACAGAAGCAAATGAAACTTGATGGAACATACACGACACAAAAGAAAACAAAATATATGAAAAAAAATATTGCGATTCAAAAAGTGGAAGTGCAAATGGATGGGACAAAGAAGGGCGGAAAGTGTTCACTAAATTGTGCAAAAAGGTACAAATGTTAAGAGAAAATCCCAAAGCGGGTAAAAATTTGGAGAAAATGATGCTGGAAAGATTCAACTCAGAAAGCAATCCTACCAGTACTGTATCAAAAAATGGTGGCACTGTTGCCAGTAGTCTTGCTGAAGAGGAAAGTGAGGATGACAACTATATTGATCCGGCATGGATGCGATTGCTTGACAAAATGGAGGAAGTTTAGGCCTTGTTTTCAGAATCCATACTGTTCATTGTGTAAGTCCATTCACTAATTTGACGCGGGATGGTTCACACCTACGACACGGGAAAATCTTCGGGGAAAGTGATTAGGGTAAAAGGTACATATTCTACATACATTGCATACCATTGCAATACATCGTACATTGTGTGACACAACCGATTAAAATGTATGGAAAGGAGTACTCATACATATCATACATATTTTGCATATGATAGTACTAGGAAAATTCTTGACCCGAATAATTCAACTGTAGTGGTAGGTAGTTGCAAGCGATGATATTAAATTTTAAGGGTTGGGTGTCGCGAGAACAAATATTAAATTATAAGGGTAGTGTGTCAAGAGCACTAATGTTAAATTGTAACGGTTGTGTGTCGCAAACATAGAAGATACATTTTAAAGCGTAAAGTGTCACGAGCCTAATTAATAAGTTATAGGGGTAATGTGTCACGAGCAACGGAGATACATTTTAAAAATTATGTGCCGCGAGCACTAATGTTAAATTATACTGGTTGTGAGACGTGACCTTCCGTATTTCATTTTTGTAGGTGTGATTTGCAAACGTACGGGTAGGTGATATTAAAATTTAATAATAATTATTCATGACCCAATGAAAAAAATTATCGCGAACCAGGTATTGAGAGTTATGAGGGCGGGCTTGATACTGACCCAGTGAATCAAAGGGGGGCTTGGGTGTGAGTCATTGACCATGCGTATTTAATTTTCAGTACGTGCGATTCACAAACGTACGGGTAGGTGAGATTAAAAATTAATAGTAATTATTCATGACCCGAGGAAAAAAATAATCGCAAACCAGGGATTGAGAATTACGAGGGCGGGCTTGATACTGACCTAGTGAATCACAAGGGGGACTCGTGTTAAAATTACACACAAAAAGGGGTTGTGACAGTACCTCGCGACAAAAAAAAAAGGGGTCGCGTGACAGTTATCGGACAAAGAACCTCTCCATACATCCCCATACCACCTTCCTGTTGGAATACTTGAACTTCACGCGCCCATGCTCAGCTGCAGTTAACTCCCTTGCTGGCTTCCTCCCTCCTATTCTGTTCTGGTACTCATCCCACAAGGCTTGGATGGTTCTTGGAGTGCCATACAAGGTTGCCGGGCGCTGCCCCTCTGGAAGACCTGGAGTTGCGTCCACTACAGCTGGTCCTCTCCCTCCTCCTCCAAGTTCACGCGCCGGCGCCATTGCAATCCCCCGACAACAAATCTATTGCAACTGCTTAATCTGCCTCCTCATCTCTGCTATCTCTGCAATGTTATGGTTCCTGTGCTCTGCAACATGGTTCTGTGTGGTAAACATCTTTGCATATATAGCATTCTTCCATTGCTCTCCATGCCCTCGTGCTCCCCTAGCAATCTCATCTTCTGTCGTAGGGATTCCATCCAAATGCACAACCCCATCATGATTTGAAGCAATCGCTCAAACCTTTTGAATAGAATTCACTTCATCCTCCAATCTTTCTTCTAAAAGGCTGTACCAATCAAGTATCTGCCCCTTCAGTCCAGGCGGAACCAAATCAACTGCTGCTTCATCAAAGCAAGCCCAAACCAAGGCCTTTGCAATAATGGCGCTGACTGTAGGGCCAAACTTGGCTTTAATTGCTGGTGCAACTGCACTGCACAGCCACTCCTTTGTAATACCACCAGCATCTTTCTCCTTGTACAAGCAGATGCCCTTATAACACAACTTACTACTAGCTGCATTAATATCCGGCCAATCCAACTGCACATCCAGATAGCTGTCTTGCATGCATCTAGTCTTCCATCTCGGACGTAGCTCTGTAGTTGACGCCATCCCAAGTAGCTCCTGCTCTGCGCACCATAGTAGTACCCCACTTCTTAACAGAGTGAGTGCCAAGCTTCCGGTTTGTAACAGGTTCAAGCTCTGGATCATTAATGATCCGCTTCAGCGCATTCTGGTACAAGCTCTTGCAAGCATTTGCTTCCTTGTCTTGCACCTTTGCAGATGAATTAAACACAGTATCTCCTTCTGCAAAGTGTCATTGGCTCAATCGTCCTGCGCCAGTACTCAGCCAGACCTCCAAATAGATTGCAAGGCCAACAAGAACACAGTATCCGTGATTCGTAGCCCCTATTAGGAGCTGCACTGGGCAGTTGCCTTCATCCTGTACATTCTTTGACCATCTCATCTGCACTGTAATGTAACCGGTATAGTTAAGGCTTCACTGCCAAGTTCACCTTCTTCATATGTGCCGTAGTATCATCTCCCCTACCAATCATATGAATCTGGAACCTCAACATGGCTTGGTGTTTAAGCTGAACAATGCTGTGTCCCTTTGCTAGGTCAAGCACTTGGAGGAACTCATCATTCGTGAAGCATCAGTCTGCTTGGCTTTCTTTTCCTAGGTGGCAAGTCTCTTTCTTCTTCACTGCTTTAATAAGGTTGTTAACGCGGCGGGACTTTGGGGGGTTTCCTAGTATGTGTGTGGCTTCATTCCAGGTGGCATGGCTTAGCATGAAGTATGAAATAGCCTTCTTCCAATACATCAGAGTAGTACTTGATCCACCAAGTCTTGGATTATCATCTGGTCCCGGATCATCTTTTCCATACACCTTGAAACACATCCATCTGTAGGTATCCTCAGGCGTGACAACACCAAGCTCCTCAGTAGTGAGCATCTTGTCAGTTGGATATTTGCGTTCATGCAAGAAGTCCATCACCATCAGCAAGGTCTTGTGGTATCTTACTAATACTTGGGTGGGGGGATTCACACTGTTTGGTAGGGCAGGCGTTGGTCCTGCAACTCGGCCCCCTTGCCAACAAGGTGTACTAGCTGTTGTGTTGTCATTGACCTCCTTCACATCTGTGTCCTTGTTCAAGAATGCTGCTGTTGCTTCATCGTCGTCAGATTCAAGGGGTTCTTGTTGGTCTTCTTGTTGGTCTTCTTGTTGGTCTTCTTCTTCAGCGCGCCGATCTCCAAGTCGAGCGCGGACCCTTTCAAGTGTTGCCAATCGGCCACGTTGGCTCGTTTCCAAATGTTGAATTATTCTTGCTGTTCTTGTTCCGCTGGGAGGGGGAGGAGGAGGGGGGGGGGGGGGGGGGGGGGCGAGTAGGAGATCCAAGTGCTGATCCACTATTCCAGAAATCTAGAAGGGATGATGTAGCATTCCAAATTTCTTCCAAACTCCGACCACCTGGAAGGGAGTTGGCTCTTATTAAATGCTGCACTGTTGGCAGCAGCAGCTCGGGCTGCAGCACGTCGTTCCCGGCTCTAACAGCCCGTGGATTTGTACTGAGTACTTGGGGCATACCTTGCTTGCTTTGCTTGCTTGTTTCTTGTTATTTTTCGTGTTTAGATTAAATTTGGATAAAAATTGTGAGCGTTGAATTGAATCGATGCGTTGAATTGCAATCGGCAAAAAGAAATGAAGTTAGAAATGAAGTTAGAAACAAAGCGGAGTCTTGTTGAGTATGGCCAAAAAGAATTTAAATAATGGGTCAGTGCTGGTAGTCAAGAGTGTGGGTTCTTGCATAAGTTGCGCACCTCCGTGTTAAAATACAGCAATAAAAAGCAACCAAAAATGCAACCCATCTAAGGTTAAATATGCAACCGGTATTTTAGGGTACTAGTACAAAAAATGTAACCGCACCTCTGTTTCTGGAGGGTGCCAAATGGGGTACCTCAGTCTACAGAACGTGCAGTACAGAGTTGCACGCAGCCAGGAAAATTCAACCCAGGTTGCATTTTATGTGTATCGTACCGGTACTACTATCCAAAGGCTGAAGAACAAACACAGTACTTTTGATTGGAATTTCGAATGGGAATGACTTAGATTCTCCCCTGTTCTTTGCCTTCTCTATTCTTTGGTAATTACTGTACTACTTAGTTTGTAACAGCTGTCCGGCACTCGGGTCGAAAAGCTCGCACCTGCATGCTGTCCAGCTTAACTTGGACTTCTTCAGTGTAGTGGGCCTTGTGTTACCTGGTGCTAAGGATGTCTGTCAGTCTCTTGACCCAAAAGGTTTTGAACTCCTCCATCAAGGCTCCTGTGGCCTCACTGTTGGTTTCCCATTCTTCTTTTAACCTTATGATCATCATCTCATCATGTGATGATTTTCAGAATGCCCCCAAGCAATACATCATGATGGCTAGATCGCCCAGTCCATCCACTCCCAATACATTGATGCTATTCTGGTTGGCAAGGAAGGCCAGTACATCCAGTGTGTTAGGTGCCATAACCTTGGTGTGTTGTGCCCCGAGGAGTTTCCCGAGGTTGTTCCCGTGGTTCTGAGTTGTTGCAGCCTCCATGCTGTAGAAGGTATCCATCGCCTGTGGTTGTCTGGCATGCAATTGCCTGGTTTGCCTCTCTAGTTGCTAGACTGCTTCTCCTAATTGTTCCTCGTGTGTCCCTGTGTTCTCAATAGAGGAGGTGTTATGTGTAACAGTGTTGTTGTACTCTCCTGCGGGCCCAATCCAGACTGTTTCTTGTGACATGGAGGTTCCCTAGTATGGTTGTACCTACTTACTTGTAAATAACTATTGCTATCCCAGCTTAATTTGTGCTGCTTTATATCTCAAAGTTTAAGTAGAGTTATTTACAAGTATGAGCCTAAAGTCCTCTGTCTGCCATGCATATGATCCTTCTGAAACCTGTATTTCTCATCTTTCGCACCAGTTTTCCATGTGCTGCAATTTCCATTTAATCCTTTCTTTTGGCCCAATCCTGATTTGCTAGATTGAACCTCGCCTTCTTATTCATGTATCGTGGATTCATCTTCCTTGATGCTTCGCAGGAGTAAACTGTCTTTGTCTTTTGTATCGTGGAGGAGGGGTACATCATGTGAGACATACTCCTGGGGTACTCCTGTTCATAGTGGGATCATGATTACCGGCCTTCTTTCCCATATCATTGACATTTCCATCCCTGATAGTTATTCACTGGCCACTATGTGCTAAATTACCGGTATGTTCATTATAATTATTGGTATGAACATTATGATAATCATGGTTACCGGTGATTCCTTTATATTCACCAGTCTTGATGATATTTTTATTATGTGCCAAATAGTACCGGTATGTTCATTATGAATACCCGTATGATGACTACTATATTCACAGGCAGTTCCTTCACTAGTACTAATTTTACCCTTGCCGGTGGCATCGCTCCTGGATCCGGCCTTTGTTGGCCTCATTCCTGGAGGTAGGGCTGATTTCTGCCCAGCCACAAGTTTTGTTGTGCCCGGTCTTTCTACCTCTGGGCATAATATCTCAATAAAACCAGAAGCAAAGGGACAACTGTTTGAATCCCTGTAGAAACCGTCAGCTAAGTTTAATGTTCGAGGGGCCGTGTCTGATAAGAAGAAGCACTCCAAGCAGTCCACTCCATTGAAATTTCCATGCATTTGCCCCCACAGCAACCTCTAATTTATCGTTCATTTTTGCGCCATCACTTCTTAAAGTTGGTTGATCAGCAAGCTGTTATTTTCACTATGAATAATGAAGGTTGAGAGTTGCTGCTGCGGTCGCTGCTGCTGTTGCTGTTGCTGTTGCTGTTGCTGTTGCCACTGTTGCCATTGTGGCTTTTGACGTCTTGAGTTCTTAATCCATTGTTACTGCTGGAGGATAATGGATCAACACTGCAACAGCTGTTAGAAACGTGATGTACATACTATAAAATCAACTCAAACGTACAAAGAAAACTGCTATTGTGGTTTCAGTTGGATCAACAGTAGTAGCTAGTATCTGTAAACCCATACTCTACTGTTTACCTCCTGTCGTATGTTGAAATGAGTAGTTAAGTTACATCAGGTAGGAAAGTTTAAAGAATAGATTGTGATCCTGTTTGTTACATAAAGGTAAATAATGTATGAGAGTGGTGGTGTGATCCACAACCTATTCTTAGTATATCTTATAGGTTTGGTAGTATGGAAACTCCTTCAATTGATGGAGGATACCATTGTCGTCACAATGCTGTCATCTAATTGTTTCATCAATATCATGACGAAGCAATGAGATGGTGATGATCTCCTAATGTCAGTTTCCATAGTGTAAGTCGAGGAGTAAGCCATGTAATGCGTGAGTATACTTTCACTACTAGTTATGTTCATCTCCTGTTTCATACCGTACGAAGCAGAAAATACTCTCATTTTTAAACAAATGCTATGCATCGTATTAGATATTAGTACCAATTCACTAATGCAGCCATGCCTCTTCTTGCTGTCTACCTTGCGCTGAAATTTACAGGAGGGCAGTGCAGATTCAACAGTTATCATTCTTGTGGCATCTACAAATACCCCAGAAATAGGATGCATCATCTACGAACTTTGGAGTGATTTTAAAGCGTATTACTCCGTATACATTAGTACTTAGGTACCAGTCTTTCTCTTGCGCTCTAACAGCTCACTCTCATGGCGGCTTGAGAATGCACGTCTGAGATCTTTCTCGAGGTCTTTGAGATCAGTACTGCTGGCTTTTGGAGTTTGCAAAATGATGACACTCGTGTCGTATGAGCTTTGCTTGTATTGTGTTGGTCGTAAATGCTGCGCTCCTTCAACATAGCCGTGTTCTCTTGCATTGAGAACGATATGTTTCGTGCAATATTTGCTAGATATCATTGCACGGAATGATTGAGTAGCTGCAGATTTCGCAACGGCTATCTTTTCGTTGCGATCGGAAGATGGTGCTGTTTTTGAAGCCTTCTTCGTTTTGCTATTCGCCGAAGGAACTACCACAACAAATGTCAACCGGAGATTCTTTCCGTCCGCCCTCTCGAGAGCTTCGACCATGTGATCGGCCATGGACAGCATGATTCCCGGAGTAAATGGTGGATTTGCTTCGCAATATTCTCCACCATTGTTCTCGTCACTTTGTAGCTCTGCGTCAAACCTGCAATCGAAAAACCGGCCCACCGACCCAAAATGCCAATCCAAATCGGGAAAGGCCGATGCGAAGCGTGGTAACGCCGCATTAAATGGCGAAGCAAAGCCTTCAAACCACGAGTTGGAGGAAGAGTTCGGTCCCGTCTTCGAAAAATGCGCCTTTAAAACGTCAAAGACGCTGGAATGAATCGCACCTTTCAACGATTTGGAGAGGAAGATGGAAGTAGAGAGAGAAATTAGAAAGTGATGAAACATCGCATTTTCAACCTTTCATAGAGAGGTCAACACGAATGAAATATCTTTCTTACCTTGCATTCCTCCTCCCCTCAAGTCGTCCAAGAGCCCCCCACCGGACAGAGCTGAATACCTCAGCAACAACGCCAATAGCAGAATGTGGAATGAGCGTTCCACCATAACCTCAATGTTTTTTTTTACAGTCTTGCTCCCACTGAATGTGAAGTTGGGATGCATTTCTAAGAAGCGATTCTTCAGCTTTTCATAGTGACGTTTATTGATTCTGAAGCAAAACGGTTTCTTCCATCGTTTCCGCGAATATTCTATAGTAACAACGTCGTTGGTTGCTGTTGTTTTTGTTGACATATTGATGCGATCTCCCTTGTTCAATGGCGATTGACGTCGAAATCGGTCTTCTTGCGATCGTAGCTCCTGGCATGCTAGGTTTGTTGTTCGGCACAATTTCGAAATTACGTTTTCTGCGTCATCCTTGTCGACGCCGTTTTGCTTGCTGGTCAACTCCGACAACAATCGTTGGGACGCCCCCGAATCGGGAGATGACTGAAGAGGCAGCACGCTGTCTCCTACAATGCCTTCGGCTTCCTCTTCGTGTTTTGAATCCAACAACCAACGCTCAAAAACGGGCATCCGGAGATCGTTTCCCGCAAACTTTTTATGTTTCAACAGCAAATCGGACAATTCCTTGACTTTGAAATTTCTCGCAATTTCTTGGTCGATGTTGGGAAGCAATCCGGGCATGTAGATGCCTCCTTTTGCCCAGACTCGAAAGCTTCGTTCCCAATTCTCGACATCGTCGGTGCTCATCATGTGCTTCGAAGAAGTTTTGGTTTTGTTTGCCTGTAAAATCCACGACGGCTGCCGAACTTTCCCTCGTCCCGATGTCGGAACGCGGTTCGAGTTCGCCGTGACCTCGGCACCGGGGGAAGCATCAGCATCCGCATCAGCATCAGCAGTAGCATTAGAGGAAGAATGATTGTTTTGTTGCGACTGCTTCTCCTCCTGCATCCCCTGGAACATCATTTCGGCCATGCAATCGTCCATCGAAGCTGTATCTCCAGATCCACCAAACCCGGTGAGATTCGAAAGGCCGGAAAATTCGCTCACATCTTGGATCTTCCGTCGTTTATTCTTTTTGGTTTTCGGCATGCTGAGAAATAAATAATTCTGATGCGGCACGGTATCTTACTCGTACTGTTGCTTGGGTGTCGTTCCGATTCGTTCGGATCGGGTTGCGGTGTCTCTGTCAATCGTCAATGGCGCACAACAACAACGATGATCTGCCGTTACAACTACAAGCCTGAAAACTTCTTCGATTGATCGTCGGTCGCTGTTGGATAAGTTACCGTACGGTACCGGTAGCGCGGTAAATACAGTTGTACTCGTAAGATTACCGGTACAAGTACGGAGTACATAATACTATGGATACTCGTACCGGTACTCGTACCGTACGGTAAGATTACCGGTAGCAGTATGAAAAAATCTTCAAAAGCTTGGCGCGCCATGGGAATTGATTGGTTCACAAAAATCGAAGCAGCTAATTCTTTTTTCTTATTCCCACCTCCCCCGTCTCAATCTCAGCTTAAATAATGAGAGGGTTACGTACCGGTACTTGTACCGTACTAGTCCCAGTTCGTGTAAAGTGGATACGAAGTAGAATTCTCTCGCATTATTATGGTACGAGTACGTACGGTACCGTACCCCGTTACAGGAATCCTGAATGAATCACCGAACACGTTGCAATTTTGCAACCCTGATACGAGATATTCTATCTGGTAGCAGCAGTACGGTACATACTCGCACGGTACCATATGTAATCTTACCTGGCAGTCTGCGTCTAGCGAAAGTGCCGACGATGTACGGATACGAGTACTGTAAGGAAACTGCAAGAATTTCGCCCGAACAAGCATGTGCCGCTTGGAGTTGTCAAACGAACACAATAGTCGATACCGCACTTCTACATCCCCGGGACAGAAAGCTTGAAGCAGCAGCAAAAAAAATAGCACACTACTCGTACGGTACGTACGGTATAAGCAATTTGGTTTCGGCATGTGTGGACCAACAACGGAAACGATGTCGGTTGCCGGCAAAGACGGCAAAGACTCCGTCGTGGAGTTCACGACGGCGGAACAACGATCGAAAACGGGAAACCTCAACGGGAAGAACAGCAAGACCCCGGCAGAGTCGGCAGAGCCGAAACCGGAGCACCGAGGATTCCTGTACGGGACCCTGTCGATCGCGCTGATGGTAACGGCCTCCTCCGTCGTCATGGGATTCTACCAGAGCAAGAGAGACACGCTGGGTTGCGACGTCCAGTGCATCGGAACCATGACGTCGGCGAGATCGACGCTGACGCTCGTGGGTTCCACGATCATCGGCAAGTGCTCGGATTCCGTGGCGCTGGACTCGGTGGGGGGTGCCCGGCGGTTCTTTTTGGTGCTGGGGTTGCTGGCGTCCGCCCTGGACATTCTGATATCCTTCCGGGCCACGTCGATCCGAACGCTGTGGATCGGCATGGTTCCGTCGGCGCTCTTCCAACAGAATTTCACCGTGCTGAAGGCCCTCTTCATCGAATACCACGACGAGTCGGCGTCGGCGGCCGAACGGGCCGGGCGGGTGGGCAAGCTCGGCATGGCGGTGGGGCTGGCCTTTATGGCGGGGCCGCTGATGGGCTCCGTCTTGTTCCAGGAGCACCGCACCGCCGGTTTGTTCGCGGCGGCCTGCCTGCTGGGATCCATTGTTTGCGTGGCGCTGTTGCCGAACCCGCCGGCCCACTCGAAGACGAACTCGGACACGAACACGAAGCCCAAGAGCGCAGCGCCCGAGCTTGCCCGCAATAGTAGCAACAGCAACAGCAATGACAATGACAATGACAATAGCAATAACAATTCCAACCCACCGTCGAAACTCCAATTCCAACCACCACCACCATCATCCTTCCGATTGAAATTATCGTTCAACGTGGGCGGCCTGGTCCCGGACCTGGTTCCCGCCGCCCGGACGCCCGCCGCCGTGTTCATCATGGTGTCGCGGGTGTTCATGGGCCTGTCGTTTCACATCTTCCAGACGATATGGTCGGTCGCCCTGAGAGAGCGCTTCCGGTTCGGCCCGAAAGACTACGGCCGGTACTACTCGTTCATCGGGTTGCTGTTTGCCGTCTCGCAGGGCTTCGTCGCCAAGTTTCTGCTGAAACGGTACGGGGCGACCGATAGCGGCCGCAAGCGCCTGCTGCTGGCCTGCGCTCTGGTCCTCGGCGGCGGTCGGTTCCTGGCCTACCAAACGCACAGCCTCGGCGTCGTGTATGGTGTGTTCGGGGCGATCATCACGGCGCTGGGCGTGATCAACACCGTCTTCACTGCGGACACCAGCAAGATCGCGAGTCCGTCCGAGCTGGGGGGCCTGTTCGGCGTGCTGGGGAGCGTGGAGAGCCTCGCGGGGATCACCGGTCCGATCGCCGGCGGCCTGCTGTCCGGGCACGTCCACGCCGTGTGGGGTCCGCTGGGTGCCGTGCTCGCTCTGTACGGGAGCGTCTTTGTGATGATTGCGGTGGGGTACGAAACCGTCGTTTGTGGTAGTAGTGGCAGCAGCGGTGGCGGCGGCGGCGTTGGGGCAGGCAAGAAGGGGAACGCGACACCGCCAACGACAACGCACGATGCCGCCGATGCCGATGCCGCCGCCGCCAAAAAGAACGTGTAACACACACACACCACACACACACACACACACACACCACACACACAGCCGGAATGGAACCATTGGAAATGAAAACAATGGAAATGGAAATGTGCATATTGTGCATATTGTGCAGGGATGCAGCCACACCCGAACGCCGAGGCAAGCTTTGCAACGACGGGACAGGACTCGTGGCTGTTGGTGTTGGTGTCACGGAGGGATGCAAACACAATCGACCCAGTATTATCGGTCTCTGCAACTTTTGTATGGGAGCGACTGACTGACTCACTCACTCGCTCGTTCGTTCGTCGGTGCTGTGCTGTGCTGTGCGGTGCGGTGCTGTGCACACTCGACACTCGGCTGCGTGTAGTATAGTATAGTGTAGTGCAGTGCAATGTAGTGTAGTGTCTGCATCAATCACCCAAGAGAAATTCTTGATGTAAATAGTGTGCAATACAAAGTACGAAGTAATAAACAAATGCATTTAAGAATATAATAGTTATACATTATGAATATTATTTACGAAACGAAGTCTATGTCTATTGTGAGCTGGCTGGCTGGCTGACTCTGTGTGTGAGTTTGGTTGGTTCGCTGGTTGGTTGGTTCGTTGGTTGGTTGGTTGGTTGGTTCGTTCGAGGCCCGTCCAATCCTCGGATCGTCGTCGCACGCAATCTTTTTTACAGGGTCCGCTTCGATTTCCTCCTGGATCGAGATCGAGATCGGGAGGAGGAAACGGAAGAAGAGGAGGAGGAGGATTTTGGTTTCGATGAAAACGACGACGACGACGACGTTAACGACGTTGATGGTACCGAGGGGTGGTATAAGGCCGATTTCCTACCGTGACCGTGACCGTGTCCGTGACCGTGTCCGTATCCAGAGGATTTCAACTCGGGAATCGATTGGTTGACATCCTCTTTCTGACCCGGCGGATCCATGCGGCGCCGGGAGTTTGTGTTTGGGGTCGACGAAAGTGACACCGACACCGACAACGAAGAGTTGGATTTGGACGTCGTGGGTTTGGACTTGGACTTGGTTATGGTTTCGTTCGTCTTCTTTTTGGCGGACTTTTCCTTTTTTGTGTTGGATTTCGATTTGGAATTCGATTTGGAATTCGACCCGGAAGTGGATTTGGGCGTGGATTTGGATGTGTATTTGGGAGCAATCTTGAGCTGCTTCGTGTCGATGACCATCACGGAGGAATCTTTTTCGTCGTCGTCGTTGTCGTTGTCGTCGTCGTCGTCGGTGTCGCTGTAACTCTCGTATTCGTCCTCGTCTTCGTAGTAGTATTCGTCGCCAACCATGTCGTGATTGTTATAGTTATAGTTATCGTGATTGTCATTGTGATCGTCATTGTGATTGTCATTGTGATCGTCATTGTGATCGTGATTGTCGTACGTGTAGGCGTCTGCTGCCGCGGCAATGGCAATGGCACGAGAAACGTACTGGTCGTTGTTTTTCACGGTCACGTCATCATCGTCCCAATCGTCTTCCTCCTCTTCCTCTTCCTTATCTTCGTCTTCGTCTTCGTCCTCTTCCTCGTGGTACGGAGACTCGCTCTCGTCAAAGTGCGAATACCCCTCCAGTACGTCCCAGTCGCTCTCAATGTCCGTAGAAGCATCGCCGCGGGTGCTGATGGTATTGGTGCTTCGGTTGTTCGTGTGTGGTTGCTGCCGCTGTTGCTGTTGCCGCCGCTGTTGCCGCTGTTGCTGCCGATAGTGCTGCTGCTGCTGCTGCTGCTGCGACGGCGGCTTGGACGCCGTGGGATACCGTATCTGGATGTGAACGGGCAACGCCGTGTCGTCGAGATCGGTGTCGCAATCGGTGACGTACTCGTCCTCGTCGTCCTCGTCGTTGTGCTCCTTGCTCTTGTTCTTGCTCTTGCTCTTGTTCTTGTTCTTGTTCTTGTCGGCACCGGCCGCGCAGCAACAGGAACAGCCGCAGCAAACGTAGCACACCGCGAGGAGCACGACGAGAATACAGACGATGATTATGATAATGTTTCGATGCCTCGGTGGCAACCCCGGGGCATCGTCTCCGACGAACTCGAGGTCAAAGAAGACGTCCTCGAAGGTGTCCATTTGCTGGAGGGATCGTTGGTTTGGATTTTGGTTTGGATTTTGGTTTGGATTTGGATCATCTGGATTCTGAATTCGATTTTGATACATGTCCCGATAATTATTCTGATTTTGATTTTGATCCTGATTTTGATTCCAATCCCGGCTTTTCGTGTTCTCCTCTCTCCCGCGCTGCATCAGCACCGATCCCTTGCCGTGGATCGTCCCGCTCGACAGAAAAAAGTACCCCGTGAGGGTCGTCTCGAAGGCGCACAGCTCGGCCCCCGGATCGCAGAAAACCCTCGTGACGTGGTCCGAGACGGCGGTCCCGTGGTCCACGGCCTCCTGCCGGATGATCCGGGGGATCCGGCCGTGGGCGTGTTTGTGGACGTGGTTGGAGTTGTAGTGTCCGCCGACCGCAACGTCCCTCTTGGTGCGTTCCTTGCGAAACGAAAAGTCGTCGAGCTTGAGAATGTACAGGTCCGCGGAGGTTGCCTCCCAGGTCGTGCGGAAGCAGATCCGGATGGTCATTCCGTCTTCTCGCAGGAGGGGCGGTGGTGGTGGTGGTGGTGTTGGTGCTGTTACTGCTGTTACTGCTGCTGTTACTGTGGTGTGGTTGTTGTTCTTGTTGATGTTCTTGTTGATGTTCTTGTTGCTAGATACAGTAGTAGTGAGTCGGGATTCAGTGGAATTATTGATAAAGCGACTGAGTTGTCGGTTGTCGTGGTCGCATCGAAACACCGTGAGTTTCCGGGAGGGAGCGAGGTTTCGGTCGATGTTGCTGTTGCTATTGCTGTTGCTGTTGACGTTGACGTTGCTGTTAACGTTGCGCAGTGCCGGTTGGGCATTCGTATTCGTATTCGTATTCGTATCCCATCGGAGTTCCCACGAGAATCCGCTCTCGAAGCAAAAGGCCGCAAGAATCGCTACGACGGTCAGCAGAGTGCAAATCGATCGTGACATTCTGATAGTGATAGTGGAGTATAGATGCGTTGCGTTGCGTTACGTTGTGTTACGTTGTGTTGTGGTATGATATGGTATTACAATCGGAATGATGAAGGGAAAACTGGGTGCGGGAAATCACGCGAGTGGAGTGGAGTGGAGTGCAGTGGAGTGGAGTGGAGTGGAGAGCGAAGTTGAATGCGAGGCGATGCGAAGTTGAATGCGAAGTTGAATGTGATACGAAGTTGAATGCGATGCGAGGCGTGAGTACCAAGCTGCTCTGCACTGTAGTATATATTGTATTTGTTTTGCGTTGTATCGCAATTTATGGTTGGCTCGTGGTTGCGGTTGCGGTTGCGATTACGGTTGAGTTTGCGGTTAGTGTTCGGTGTTACAGTATGATCGAACACCCAATCAATCATTCTTGGGAGAACTACCGTACCGTACCGGTACCATACCGTACGCCGATAATTCTCCGCATCCTTCAATCCGGGAACAGGGAACACCCGGCTCGCCATCGCCACGGATGCGGCAGCGCCGAATAACTAAAATTGTGGCACGGAAACCAAAAACACACGCACACACACACAAAAATCCACACACCCTTCCGCTGCAAAACGGGAAGTGTGACCCGATACCGCCGATCGGGGGTTTGCGTCATTTTAATCCGAAAAGTGTTGCCAACACTTATTGAGACATCGTCCTAACTGTAAACCCGAAGGTGATTGCTTATCGTGGGGGAACGATTACAGCCCCCGTGGAAGTGGCGCAAATTTCGTCTACGACCGCTGACTCGCACTACTACCCTACCACGGCGAACCAAAAACCGAGAAAAAATACATCTCCTTATGATGATGTCATAATAATATTATGTACCTGTACGAGTACGAGTACCGTACTCGTCCCGTATGTACCGATAAAGTAATCTTACTGTATCTTACTTCTGATTCGTGCTTAGTAAAAGATTACGCGGAGTATTCGGATCGATTGGAACTACGATCGTTTAGATCTCTCTACTAGTAAGATTAGATTTGCGTACCGTATCGTACTACTCGTAATCGAATCGTACAGCGGGCTTCGCGACCCCCAAAAATAGTATGGTACCGTAATTACTTATTCGTACTTCGTATATTATGGTAATCTTATGGCAATACGGTAGGATTTGTGTTGTTGGCCTTTTCCTTCGATAGTACACCAATGGGTAGTACTCATACCTCATAATATTACTATTTTTTTTTTAATTTTCGGAAAAAATTGGACACTGGGTCGGGCGTCGTCATTGTGGTTCTTCCACTTGCACTTGCACTTCCACTTCCACTTCCACTTCCAAGACGACGACAACGACGACGACAACGACGACAACGACGACGACGACGAAATGGCTGGATTGTGTCTCGTGCTTGTGGATCACGGAACGAACAAACGAGCAATTGCAATGCGGTAACACCGATACAACCGTACTCGTACACTCAGGGCCGGGGGGATGCCAACCCGAACTCCAAACCCGCTATTTCGTATTTCTTTCGGGCTACCGTATCACGCTTGCATTACTAGGACTAGGACCTACAGCATCAACTGTCATACTATATTATACTGTATTGACTACCACTACTATGGTATTACTAAAAATTATCGTACCGTACTATATACCCTTCGGAGAAACCATCGCACGCGTGTGTGGTCTAACACCGGATAGTAGAAACACGAACGCGAATTGTGCTTGCGATGCTCTATTGGTACTATGTTGGTATACTTGTATACTGGTATTTTGGTATTGGCGTTGGCATTGGCCACACACGAGGCATCGAACCGACCGATGAATCCCGAATCGGTTTCTCCGCGGCCGTCCAAAGCCCAAAAACGCCAAGTCCAAACAGGTTCCGGTCCAATCCAACAACAAGGAACGGAACGGAACGGATCGGGTCGGACCGTAACAACGGTTCCGGGTGTTTGTGTGTGTCTTTGTGCGTCTTTGTGTGCGTCTTTGTGTTTGTTTGTTTGTTTGTTTGTGTGCATCTATCCAAAAACTTTGCGCTACCAACAACGGTTGCTATCCGATGGATTGTTCCATTGCAACGCAGGAGTTGGGTAGTATTGGCAATGATCCCGGGCATTTTCATATATATATATAAATATATACACACATTTTAGCACGATAGTGACTTGCTGCTGCTGCATCGTGCCTCTGGTTCGAAACGTCAAAAATGTCGGTGTGTCCGACACAACGAATGCCGAGACAACTAGTTATTGTTTGGATTAGTAGGTCCTTTTTGGTTCCGCGGAGACCAAAAGGGAACGGCGAGCCAACTGCTGGCTCGGGAGATGTAGTTATGTTCCGATCGGATCGGATCCGATCCGCGATTTCTTGGCATTGTACTAGGTACGGCTTCGTCGTCGTCTACGGAAGCACCAAGGAATGCACCATGCATTATTCTATGGATGTACCAACACAAGGATCAAGAAGCATTGCATATCGTCACTATCCATCCTGCTATCATACATCGAGAAAGAAGCAGTCAAATACCAACAAAAATGCTGTGCCTTTGGTGGTACTAGTATGGCGAACCCATGTTGATGAACGGAGTCGTCGCGGGGCAGCAGCTTGAATGTTCGTGTTGTTGGGCCTTGTCTCTTGAGAATCAGATTGGAACAAACAAGGATCTGTGGGTAGAAGCATAATACGATCCATTGCAATGAATCCACGACCAACAGTCCTACTACTATCTATTCTTGCTACCAATCAGTACTATTCAGTGCTACAAGTGGGCGGGCAATTAGAACTATCAGTAAGTATTGCACTGACTGCTGGTAGTGCAGTCCCAGTAGTACTAGTATTGAATTACTAGTGCTTAGGCTTGTACACAAAAACTGGCTTACAAACAAGAAGGTTTGAGACCCAACAAAGTGCATAGTAATAGTCCCTTACTACTACTATTAGCGCAAGAGCTACTACTTTCATTTGTGCCAAAGATTCTTACCCTGCCTCCTATTCCTCGTCATACAGGCAGGAGCAGGGGGACGATGTAAGGATGTTGTGTTTTTTGTTTCAATTTTCAAACGAAGTAATGTTGAACTATCTCGTCATGATGGAGAAAAATCAATCCCACCATACTAAGCCTCTGCAGCATTACTATCTAAAGACAAACAATTTCAGCAGGGTGTGCGCGTGCTAGTACTACTTAAATGAATACTACTAGGGGTTCTTGCACGTGATCACCAAAACAAGTTAGGTTTTCCTCCACATTCAGGTGATCTCATTCCACCTTCCAATGTTCTTCTGATCGTAAGGTAAGGTCGACGCGCTCTTCCCCCGTGCCGGTCTTACCGGAGTATTTTTTTTACTGGCAATCCTGTCAATGTTTAATATGTCATTATGCGTAGATCTTTTACGTGTTTTAGTACTCGCACGATGATACACGGTCATGATGGTATCTTACCGTACAATCGAAAACCACCAACCATTTTCAACTACGGTACGGTACAACTAGGTCTTGACGGCGGCGCTGGAAGAGGAAGCAAAGCGAAGAGAATAAGAATAAGAATAAGAATAAGAACAGCAGCGAGGAAAAGGAATTGCTGGTGAGGAATTCAAGGCAGAGCGAGTCAGTCGTCACAACAATACGACCTTAGGGCCCAGGGACGACAATCAATCCCATTCTTTTTGACCGTCGATTCTAGTACTCCGTATTATACGATAGGATCCACAAGCGAGTTCATTGTTTGAGCACAATTGTTGGGACGAGTCTTCGAAAACCTAGAACGACACAACACCATTGTGTGGTCTGCTACAAGCGCAACACAAAACCGAACCGTAGAATCCGATTCGGTCAGTTGAGGAACGATCCCTACCGAACCGAGCTTTGCACGGCTTCTCCATGTCTAAAATCGATCGCACAGATTCAATATGCCCATGACCATTACAAGATACACCGCTGCGATGCAAGCGATAAGGATCAATGCCCTGAACTTGAAACTCGTGTCAAATGAGCTGAAAAATAACAAGGGGATTGTGATGACTGGCGTGGAGCAGGAGTGGAGAACCTTGGAATATGCATCAGACGAAATGAAAAATGATGAGCAGGTTGTGATGGTTGCTGTGAAGCAGAATGGGAGGGCCTTGGAATATGCATCAGACAGGGTGAAAAACATTGAGCAGGTTGTGACAGCTGCTGTAGAGAGAGGTTTCTCATTGGAATTTGTATCAGATGCAATGAAAAACAACGAGCGGGTTGTGACAGCTGCTGTAGAGAGAGGTTTTCGAGTGGAATTTGTATCGGATGAGATGAAAAACAATGAGCAGGTCGTGATGGCTGCTGTGAAGCACGATGGGCGGGCATTGGAATATGCATCAGACAGAGTGAAAAACATTGTGCAGGTTGTGACGGCTGCAGTAAAGCAGAATTGGAGGGCCTTGGAATTTGCATCAAGCAGAATGAAAAACAATGAGCAGGTTGCGACAGCTGCTGTAGAGAGTGGTCTCCCATTGATACTTGTATCAGATGAGATGAAAAACAATGAGCGGGTTGTGGCAGCTGCTGTGAAGCAGGATGGCTGGGCCTTGAAATATGTATCAGACAGAATGAAAAACAATGAGCAGGTTGTGACGGCTGCTGTAAAGCAGAATTGGAGGGCCTTGGAATATGCATCAGACAGAGTGAAAAACATTGAGCAAGTTGTGGCAGCTGCTGTAGAGAGCGGTTTCTCGTTGCAGTTTGTATCAGATAAAATGAAAAATAATGAGCAGGTTGTGACAGCTGCTGTAGAGAGAGGTTTCTCGTTAGAATTTGTATCAAATGAAATGAAAAACAATGAACAGGTTGTGATTGCTGCTGTGAAGCACGATGGGTGGGCCTTGGAATATGCATCAGATGAAATGAAAAACAACGAGCGGGTTGTGATAGCTGCTGTGAAGCAGGATTGGAAGGCCTTGGAATTTGCATCAGTCAGAATGAAAAACAATGAGCAGGTTGTGATGGCTGCTGTAAAGCAGGATTGGAAGGCATTAGGAATATGCATCAGTCAGAATAAAAAACAACGAGCAGGTTGTGACATGCTGCTGTAGAGAGAGGTTTCCCGTTCGAATTTGCATCAGACGCAATGAAAAACGATGAGCAGGTTGTGATGGCTGCTTGTGAAGCACGATGGGTGGGCCTTGGAATATGCATCAGATGAAATGAAAAACAATGAGTGGGTTGTGATGGCTGCTGTGAAGCAGGATTGGAAGGCCCTGAAATTTGTATCAGATGAAATGAAAAACAATGAGCAGGTTTTGACGGTTGCTGTAAAGCAGGATTGGAGGGCCTTGGAATATGCATCAGACAGAATGAAAAACAATGAGCAGGTTATGACAACTGCTGCAGACAAAAGCTTTCCCATTGCAATTGATATCAGATGAAATGAAAAACAACGAGCGGGTTGTGATGGCTGCTGTGAAGCAAGATTGGAAGGCCTTGGAATATGCATCAGACAAAATGAAAAACAATGAGTGGGTTGTGATGGCTGCTGTAAAGCAGGATTGGAAGGCATTGGAATATGCATCAGTCGGAATGAAAAACAATGAGCAGGTTATGACGGCTGCTGTAGAGAGAGGTTTCCCGTTGAAACTTGCATCAAATGAAATGAAAAACAATGAGCAGGTTGTGATGGCTGCTGTGAAGGAGGATTGGAGGGCCTTGGAATATGCATCAGACAAAATGAAGAACAATGAGTGGGTTGTGATGGCTGCTGTAAAGCGGGATTGGAAGGCATTGGAATATGCATCAGTCAGAATGAAAAACAATGAGCAGGTTGTGACAGTTGCTGTAGAGAGAGGTTTCCCGTTGCAATATGCATCAGATGAAATGAAAAACAACGAGCGGATTGTGTTGGCTGCTGTGAAGGAGGATTGGAAGGTCTTGGAATATGCATCAGTCAGAATGAAAAACAATGAGCAGGTTGTGACAGCTGCTGTAGAGAGAGGTTTCCCGTTGCAATATGCATCAGATGAAATGAAAAACGATGAGCGGGTTGTGATGGCTGCTGTGAAGCAGGATTGGAAGGCCTTGGAATTTGCATCAGTCAGAATGAAAAACAATGAGCAGGTTGTGATGGCTGCTGTAAAGCAGGATTGGAAGGCCTTGGAATATGTGTCAGTCAGAATGAAAAATGATGAGCAGGTTGTAACAGCTGCTGTAGAGAGAGGTCTCCCGTTGAAACTTGTATCAGATGAAATGAAAAACAATGAGCGGGTTGTGATGGCTGCTGTGAAGCAGGATTGGAAAGCCTTGGAATATGCATCCGTCAAAATCAAAAACAACGCACAGGTTGTAGCAGCTGCTGCAGAGAGAGGTTTCCTGCTGAAACTTGTATTCAGATGAAATGAAAAACGATGAGCGGGTTGTGATGGCTGCTGTAAAGCAGGATTGGAAGGCATTGGAATATGCATCAGTCAGAATGAAAAACAATGAGCAGGTTGTGACAGTTGCTGTAGAGAGAGGTTTCCCGTTGCAATATGCATCAGATGAAATGAAAAACAACGAGCGGGTTGTGATGGCTGCTGTGAAGGAGGATTGGAAGGTCTTGGAATCTGCATCAGTCAGACTGAAAAACAATGAGCAGGTTGTGGCAGCTGCTGTAGAGAGAGGTTTCCCGTTGCAATATGCATCAGATGAAATGAAAAACGATGAGCGGGTTGTGATGGCTGCTGTGAAGCAGGATTGGAAGGCCTTGGAATTTGCATCAGTCAGAATGAAAAACAATGAGCAGGTTGTGATGGCTGCTGTAAAGCAGGATTGGAAGGCCTTGGAATATGCATCAGTCAGAATGAAAAACAATGAGCAGGTTGTGACAGTTGCTGTAGAGAGAGGTCTCCCGTTGAAACTTGTATCAGATGAAATGAAAAACAATGAGCGGGTTGTGATGGCTGCTGTGAAGCAGGATTGGAGGACCTCGGAACATGCATCAGACAGAGTGAAAAACATTGAGTAGGTCGAAGCAATTCGTAATGGTAGCTGTGAAACAGGATGGCAGGGCCTTTGCATATGCATCCAGTGATCAGAAGAAAGATATTGAACTCTTCCAGGTCGCTATGCGAAACCACACCTCGGTACGCAGGTTTCTTTCCCGAGATGTCATTGTCGCTTCTATGACGCAAGCCCCAGAGTCAATGACGCAAGCCCTGGATTGAATCAATAAAGTGCATAAAATGAGGGCAACGAGCGTGGCATCTCACATACCTGTACCGGGCAACGACCGTGGCACATCACATACCATATCCCTAGGTTTGAATCGGTTATCATTGTGTTTCCGCAATTCGGGAATGGCTCGAATTCGAAACCAGTAGTGCCAACCGGTGCATTGCATTTGTTGATAAAGAAGGGAGAGAACGGGACACACCGCGGCGCAGTGCAGTGCACCACAACGAACATTTCTAGTATATTACTTTACTGCCGGAATGCATCGTACGGGTGCGACGGCATCCATACCAATTCGTATTGTATTGTATTGTATCGGGTTCGAAACTCGAACACCAAACGAAAGGTTTGAAGAATAGATTGCGTGTGTCCTGCGCTTTCTTGGACCCTTCAACCACGCCGTAAATTGCGTGTAGTTTTAATGGAACACAAATAATTAATTGTTACGGTATTGATGTATGTAATACAGATCTGTAATGTAACATCCATGACGGGGACATAACGTCTTCGCAGACGCCGGGTGGCAAGCCGATGCGGTGCGGTTCGTGTCTGTTTTGCTTTGCGCACTGACGCCGATGTCGACACCGGCATTGCAGTAGCGCGAAACGATGCGCACTGGAAGTGCCCCGGACCCACCGGAGTCAATCCGGGGTCTGTGATTCGATTCACTTTCATTCGATCCGCGTTCGCTTTCATTCGATTGGATGATAGCGGGGATTCGTCGCTGTCTGCGCGAATGGAATGGGATGAGATAGTATGGAATAGTGGATGGAGTTGTGATGTGATCCGCCACCTGCTACTGCCACCACTACTGCCACCCCTACTCCCACCGCTACTCCCACCGCTACTGCCACCACTACTGCCACCACTACTGCCACCACTACTGCCACCACTACTGCCACCGCTACTGCCGCAGCCTTACGGTACACCGCCGCAATCCCGTTAATATGAGAACGGCTCCCAGCCGCTGGCTGCCCCTCGGAGATTTCCCGCTCGGTTGGCGCTACGTCAACAAATTAAACCGCATGCGATTTGTGACAGATTTTTCATTGACTGGATCGCTTTCGTGGTGATCCGTGTTCGGCCCGGAACCATTGGGCCGCTCTCCCGTTCGTCCGGGGTGGTTCGTTCCCTCTTCTGTCATCTCTCTCTATATGACATCCCTTCCGTTGTGTGTATGTGTCTCGCATCACGTCGCTCCTCTCCTCCCGCCTTGGATTCGGACTCAGATTCGGACTCGGATTCGGAAGGCAACGGAGGTAGTGGTGGCTCGTAGCGATCGTCGGCTTGCACGTTGACGCTGTTCGGCCAATAGGGCTCGGCCAGGTTCTCCAGGGCCGTGTTGGTATTCGAGTCTGTGTTGGGTTGCATCCGTGCCACCCTGAATGCCATGCCCCGCTTGGTGACATCGCCGGGGAGCGGAACGAGAAACAAAGGGTGCCACCCGCGAGGGGGGGGGGGGGCAAGTGACAAGCGAGCGAGAAGGTTGCCTAATACCACCACTGTACCGGACCGTAACAACACCGTTCTGCAACCAAATTTTACGAAAACTTTTTTCCGGTTTTGAGGTGATGAGATGGTTTGAATCGAAGGAGTCGTATTCAAAACGTTTTCCTTCCTTCCACCCGTCGTTTTCACAAGAATTTGTCAAGCGTTGTTCCGATCAGTTCATTCACGACCATGTATTCATCTCAGGAGTACGAGTACGTGTGCAACGTGCGTACGGTATTTCTCTCGTTTTCTTCGAAACGAACGAATCATCATCATAGCAATCCAAAGTTCCTGTTGGTACGTACCATACACGTAGGATACGGTCGCATTGACAACAATCCATCACTGTCGACCAAGTGGAGTTGATATGTTGGATATCGTACGCTACAAGTACGGTGCGTATCGTACGAGTAGGAATTTGATACGACCAGAGTCAAAATAATTAGCAAGAGCGGCGACAGTCCAATTATTGTTTGGAGCTGAGCAACAACGAACGAGGTATTTCCCAATCCGATTGATCCACTGATCTTTTCTATCTCGTCCGATCCAATCTTGCCGCACCTTACGATACATACGGTCAGCAACGCAAACGAACCTCGCATCTCGATGAATACGTTTCTCCCGTTCACCACGAAATTTCATTTCTCGCTCGTGGTAGCACTTTTCGTGGCGACGGCACTGCAGAAATCGTCTCCCGTCATGTCCTTTGGCAGACAGTTTGTGCGCCGGGCTGCGGCCTTCCAGACTCTGCCCGCGGCACGATGCACACGGGCACGCGAATCTACCTTTGCTTCCTCCACATCCCGATGGATGTCGTCATCGGCTCCGGAAGCGGGCGAGAAAACGGAAGAAGAAAAGGCAGCAATCAAAGCGCAACGAGAAGCCAGAAAAGCAGAGAAGGAGCGCCTCAAGGCCGAGAAGAAGGCAAAGAAGGAAGCTCAAAGACTTGCGAAAGAAGAAGCCGAGCGTATCCACGACGTGAATTACCTCTCCGTTGACGAACAGGATTCCTACGAGCCGTACGGAGACATGACCCGCATCATGTCCAGGAGCCGGACCGGTAGAAAATTTGCCAAGGTGAAGGATTTGGATGGAGAAACACACGCTCCCGGTGATACCGTATGGTTACGGGGACGTTTGCACTCGATTCGAGTCAAGGGTGGATCTTGCTTTTTGGTGCTCCGACAAGATTCCTTCCACACCGTTCAAGCCGTATTCTTCAAGGACAAGGAGAATCCAGAACAATCTCAAAAAATGATCAAATACCTCAAATCACTTACCGAGGAAAGCGTGATCGACATTGAGGGCACCTTGGAATCTGCTGACGTCAAATCTTGTTCCGTGCAAAGCATGGAACTCAAAATTCAGCGCGTTCACTCCGTCACCAAGGCGGCGGCCATTTTGCCGTTTCTTGTCGAAGATGCATCACGCAGTGAGGCCGAAGTTGATGCCTCGCAAGAGACAGACCGCCCCTTTCCTCGGCTTGGACAGGAATTGCGATTGGACAATCGATGGATGGACTTGCGAGCTCCCGCGAACAATGCTATCATGAGAGTCCAATCGATGGTGTGTCAACTTTTCAGAGAGTCGCTCTACTCGCAAGGTTTCATGGAAATTCATACTCCGAAGCTGATTGCAGGAGAGAGTGAGAGTGGTGCGGGTGTCTTCAAGACCGACTACTTCGGAGAGACGGCGTGCTTGGCACAATCTCCGCAATTGTTCAAGCAAATGGCAATTTCATCGGATTTGACACGGGTTTTCGAGATTGGCCCTGTGTTCCGTGCCGAAAATTCGCACACCCGCCGTCACTTGTGTGAATTCACAGGTCTCGACCTTGAAATGGCCATCGATGATCACTACATGGAGACTTTAGAAGTCATTCACGAAATGTTCAAGCATATCTTTAATGGACTGGAAACTAGACTGTCGAAGGAATTGTCGGTTATCCGTGAACAATATGCGTCGGAGCCAGTCACTTTCACGGATGAACCATGTGTGTTGCACTGGCCAGAAGCCATGGAAATTTTGACAGAAAAGGGTTTTGACATTGGTGATGGATGTGGTGACCTAACAGGGGCGATGGAACTTGCTCTCGGGGAGGTTGTCAAGGAAAAATATGGCACCGACTTCTTTATGCTCGACAAATATCCGATGGAAATCCGTCCCTTTTACACGATGCCCGATCCAGAGAACCCTAAGTTTTCGAATTCCTACGATATCTTTATTCGTGGACAAGAAATTTGCTCTGGTGCTCAGCGTTGTCACGATCCAGAACTTTTAGCGGAGATTTTGGAACAGAAAGGAGTTGAACCCGGTGAGGCATTGAGTGCTTATGTCAAATCGTTCAAAGACGGTATCTTCCCCCACGCCGGTGCTGGAATCGGATTGGAGAGAGTTGTCTTTTTGTATCTTGGCCTTGACAATGTACGAAAAGCTTCCATGTTCCCTCGTGACCCCAATCGTTGCGCCCCGTAGACAGCAGAGTTGTATCACTGCACTACTTTTATATTTGAGGAAAATAAGTATAATAAACATATTATTTCTTGACCCGAAGTTATTCTTTACTGCTCTTCTTTTTCTTTTCCTTCTTCTCCTTTTTTTCCTTCTTGTCTTTCTTTTCCTTCTTATCTTTTGACTTGCGTTTACCATCTTCGCCTACAATACTAAGTTCCGCTAATCGTTCAAGAACTGAAGCAAGGTCATCGAACCTTTGTTTGGCAAGGAGAAACCCTTGACGTTTTACTTCCTTGTTTGTGAGGGGTTCGGAATCAACTCCTGAGAGCATTTCGGTAACTTGTGCATTCCAATATTCGGATGTGCGAGAGTAGAAGTCGGCTAGAGACTCGCCATTTTCGGGGGTTCGGTTCTGGTCGCTCAATTCATATTTTTCATTCAGCTCAGCAACTTCTTGACGAAGGCCGGCCCGTTTCGCTTCCTTCGATTTCTTGCGGTCCTCGCCGTCGTCATCACTGATTTCATCATCCTCGTTGTCACTTTCATCGTCGACGCCCGTGCTGATGTAGCTGTCATCGTCATCGTGTACAGCACCACGCCAGACTTGTTTGTGCATCGTTCCGTGCCATAAACATTCCCATTTATCTCTCTTTCGGAGGTCCAAGGCCCACATGTCGTCTAGCGTAACCTCGCGATCCCCAACCTCTAAAATTCCTCCCAATAAGTACATAGTATTACCATGAATTAATGTCGCAGCATTGATTCGGGGCAAGGGTTCTTCTCTCTGAACTGGCTCAGGAGCATTGTTTGTTTCGTTCATGACCATCACAGATGACGACGCGATCTTTTTGGAATGACTAACACGATTGTTTGACATTTTCTTCTCTGAATCCTCTATGTTTTCTGTCTCATCTTCTTCTTCTTTTGCTTCTTCTGCGCATTCATCGTTTATTTCTGTCTTTTCTTCTTCCTTGCTTTCCTCGTCGCCTTGACTTTCTTCTTTTTCCTCCTCGTCGTCATCGATTTTCTCATAAATGATGTTGCCATCACCATCAACAAAGGCAAACATGTTCGATCGTAGCATGTTTATATCCCAGCCAGCATTACCTTGAACCTGGTCATTTCCTTCTTCAGTGCTGATTTCTTCTAGGACCGAATCACTGCTGCTACTATCTTCGTCAACCTCTTCCTCAGATTCTTTTGTTGTATTTTGGTCCTCGTTCTGCCCATCGCCTTTTCGACGTCTTCGACTTTTTTTAGCTCCTGCTTCAATGATACGCAGAGGAAACCATTTTCGGCGTTCAATATCCATTGCCATCAAGTCATTGTAAAAAATGCTATCTACTTTGTGGTGATGCTCTTCGTGGTCCACGACACCTCCGAAAACGAGCATACGATTCTTGTACGACAAAGACGACATACCGGCTCGTCCATTTGGACTATTGGATGTTATGGTTTTCGTACTGGACATCCATCTCTCCCAAGTAGGAGCTTTTTGTTGAAGAATAGGTGATAAATGCAAGACCCACGCATCGGTGTGGGTCTTTGTTTCAACAGTGGAAGTCGATGTCTTAACTTTAGAAAATCCACCGTGAACAACAATATTGTCGTTCCCGTAAAAAGCCATATTGCAAGCACTACGAGGTTCCGGCTTTATCGCTAACCGAGATTGTGGAACATCCATCCATGTTTCTGTCTGCAAATCGAAAACATGAACATCGTTGTACCATTTGGTCTCGCGCAACGCTTCGAAAAATCCGCCGAAAACTACCATGTAGTGCTTCCACACCAAACATCCCATACCCGAACGAGCCGAGGGTGGATTTTTGGCCTTGATCTCTGTCCATGTCAATGTGCGGAGATCAAGCTTCCATAGGTCCCGATAATGATGGTACTGGTCAGAGTTGGCCAATTCTCCTCCAAATACGTACAAGGAAGATTTATACGAAACACACGAATGTGCACATCGTGGGCTGGGTCGTGGCGACGGCGTCAAAATCTGTTTCCACTCCTTCTTTAGGACGTCAAATCTCAGTAACTCGTCCAAAACTATGTTTTCGACTCCATCGAAATATTCTCCACCAAACAAGTAAAAATGGTCTTTCCCTTTACTATTGTCGTCGGTCCCATATTCAAGAGTCGCATTCGCTCGGGGTAAGGGATATTCTGTCTCCAAATTTTCGAGTACTGGTTTATCAATTCCCAAAACTTTACTGTCGTGACTTCTGTAGCTTTGAATGACCTTATCGATAGATTCGGATGCCAATTCATCGTCGTCTTCCACGCTGTCTCCGGTTGATTTTTTCTGTTGTTTGGCGAGACGTTTTCGTGCGCCCCTTTCTTGTTTCGCCTCCTTTCTGGCTTGGAGAGCGGCCTTTTTCATTCCATCCTGTTTCTTTTTCTTCGCCATGGTGTTTGGTGCTGCTTTGTCTGGAACGGAAAATAGCTTGTCTGTTGTTGCGATGGTTAAGTGTTACGAAGTACGAAGTAGTAATTTTCAATTTAGGTTTCGAAGTGCTCTTTCAGTCTTCGTCTTCGAGCACGAGTACGGGTACGAGTGCGGTAATCGTACTAAGCCCAACCCCGCAAAAATCATACCGACTGACACCGACCATCAAAAATCAATCATTTCCGTACGGTAACTCATTTTTTCCCGAAAATCAATGGAAAAAGTTTATTCCACGTGGAAGTACTGATGTGTGCCAAGCAGTCTTACAGTATTTCTTCACCACACCAGCAGAATGAAGGAAAACGATAAGGTGCGTATACGCACCTTATGCACCAATTTTTGGAGGGTTTTTGATAATCTTAAAATCAATTTCTAGATCAAACCAATAGCATATTCGTTATCTACGTAAAATTTTCTTGGTCTAGAATGAACTAGTATCCCATAGGTGGTCCTACAAGCTGAAACTTTGTCAGCAGCAGTGAGCTCCAAAAGTTCCTTAAGAAAGCCAAAAATTAAACACCCTGCACCTTATAACACCCAAAATTGACCATGGTGAAATCATATACCCAGCCTTCCACAGGGCCTCCAACTGCAATCCAAGCACACCAACCTCTTCCCCTACCACCTGCGGATAATCCACAAGAAGTCTGGGCTGATTCGGCCAATATTCAAGGAAATAATGACACATCTTGTAATTTGGCATCGTTCCCTGAGGATGATTCCCTTCTGGACCTCACTAAAATTGGAGAGGTGACCATTGTGAGTGCTCCGACAGCAGGGGGGCGGTCCGGATCTCTCCCTACTAGTAGTAGGGAGGATCAGCAAAAAGAACGGATCGATTCCTCCAAGGGGAAAGGAAAAAACAAGAATCATGGTAAGGGACAATTTTCCTCAAAAAAAGAGAAAAATTGTTCTGTCAACAATGGGGCACACTCTACACCTCAGTCTGCCCCCACCCACGTCCATTTAAACCCTACAGGAAGCCCTAAGCTTTGAAAGCTTGTTGGATTCACTAGGAGAAGCGAGTCCACCATTGAAAATTGGTTTGAACCACCACCAGGCTATGATATGGACGATGAAATTGGTTCATTTTATGATGCTGTGCAGGGTGAGGAGGAAGAGCATGAGGAGGTTTTGATTATCCCTGAGTGGACAGCAGCCACTACGACCGCTGCTACAGGGGGGGATACAGACCCCTCCCCGCCAGTTATCGAACCTAAGGAGAGCGCTCCAGCTCCAGCTCCAGTTCGGACGTTGAACAAAAGCATGCCCCCATCGATGATAGTACCATTGATACAACAATGCAAATGAAAGATTTGCATGCAGAGCTCAAATCTAGAGGATGCCCTATCTATGGAACCAAAACAGTGCTACAAGAGCGGCTACGGGCTGCTCTACTGAAGGGGCTTCCTGTGAGACCTTTGGCTGCAGCAGAGGAGGGAGGATTAAAGTAGGCGCCCGGTAAGGGGGGAAAGAAGAAGACTACAAGGAAAGAAGCCAACTTGATGCTCCCCCCTGGCGCCTGCTGGAGGGAGCTTGTTCCACTCACCACAGCAGTGTCAGAGCCAGCAAATCCTTCATTTGGTGCAAAAGCAAGAGCTACAACTGTCCCGGAAGAGTTTGCAGACTTCATCCCTATCAAGCATGATTTTGCAGAATAATTTGATGTCCCTGTGTTCCCAGGAAAAACTACATCCTACACGTTCAATGGGAAACACAACCTAAAGAGAGACCAACAAGGTAACCCATAGACAGAGCAGCGAGTTCAAGAAAAGGGGGCTGTTGATCCAGAGTTTGCAATGAAGCACAAGAACCTATCTTCTAGTACCAAGCCGTATGAGCTCATTGAGCTGTTCTTTCCTTTGAAGAAGCAAGGGGAGGCAAATTCCTTCAGCTTTCAAGATATGGTGACGTAGATCAACCTCAAGGCTGGTGTAGCTGAAGCAGGATCTGGTGGTAGTCAGTACAAGAACTACAAGAACGTCACTGGAAGTGAACTGAGGCAACACTTTGGTTTGTATATCTTCCATGGACTATCCCCCTCCCATAGGATTGAAATGAAGTTTCGTCCCCAAATTGTTGATCCTGTTCATGGCAACAAATTCATTTATCAGAGCTTTGGCCCAAATGCAGAGCAGTGCCACAGGCACTTCAAAGCATTTCTTGCTTGCCAGGATCCAAGGATACGTCCACCCCCTAGAACAGGGTATCCTAACTGGAAGGCATGGCCTTTGCTCAAGTTTATGAACAACATGTCCTCCCAGTGCTGGCAACTTGGACCTGGGGTGTCAGTGGATGAGATAATTATGGGGTTCCAAGGCAAACACCCAGACAAGAAGAGGGTCACTTACAAGAATGCTGGGGATGGCTTCCAAGCTGACGTGTTGTAGGATGCTGGTTATTGCTATCAATTCTACATGAGGAATGATCCACCGCCAGCCAGATACACTAATCAAGGTCTGTCTGCTCTTCATGCACGGACGATGGCTCTCTTTGATACACTGAAGGATTGCTATTACAGGGTCAGCATGGACAACTTGTACAGCTCTGTTCCATTCTGTTGTGCAGCTTTCAATCACTCTTACAAGGTCCTGTGCCATGAAGTAACAAGAAAGGGTGGACGTGGATTGCCTGACTGTGTGCTGCAGGAAGAAGTGACAAATCCAAAGCAGGCACATGCTGTTTGGGGTACGGCGAAGGCTGCTATTCTTGAAGGTGACCCACTGTCCAAGAATATGATTGCTTCAAGTGTGTATGGCACAAAGCCAGTCCACTACTTAAGCATGGTAGCATCAGTTGTCAAGTGGATAGTGAAGAAAAATCCTGTCTACAATGTGGACACAGGAAGGATGGAAAAGCTCAGATTCCTTTGCATGAATTTTATTGATAAGCACAACAATGAAATGGGTGGTGTTGACATTGCAGATCAATTACGGGAGTCATATCAAGTTCAAACCTGGTTGCACAACAGGAAATGGTGGTGGACGCTCATGTTTTGGGGGCTTGGAGTGTGTCTCACAAATGCCTATGTGTTATACTGGTCTGTGAATGAAGGAGAAGGAATCCCCCGAAAGTATTGAATGTCTTAGTATGAATTCTGCAAGTCAATTGCTTTGTATTGGATTGATCCAGAGTCTGCTGCATCAAATGCCACCAACAGCAGCACCTTCCATATCTCCAGGGAGCGCAAGCTTGAATCAATGGAGTCATCCTCTACAGCAGTCTCTAGCTTGTCATTTTCTTCAGGGCTATCAGGTGACTCCTCGTCTGCTGGTAGTAGGTTTGCAAAGATGAATGACAAATCCCTTTCACCAGGCGGCTGCGTTGCAATCCGCTGTAATACAGCACTCTCACACTTGTCAGCTGCACCTACTGGCAACCGTCCCAAGTGTGCACTGCATCAGTGGGCTGCTGGAGTGCAAAGACAATGCAATGTAGTACTCTGCAAGACCTGCAACGTCAACCTTTGCTTAGATTGTTACACGGCATTTCATACCAACGTTGATCTTATTGCAAGCAAAAAAAAACTCTCTAAACAGTTTAAAAGGGAGGCCTCCTCCAAGTAATGTATCAATTAGCAGGTTCTATGTTATTTCCACTATTTTACTGCCTTTATTGATGCATTACCGTCGTCGTCGTTGTGGTGTCATCCATTGTTGTTGTTGTTTTCCCCCCCAAAAAAAATGACTAGTAATTTTCACGTACAAAATAAGGTGCGTATATCATGCTCCTTATTTATAGGGATATTAGAAGAGGTGCACCATTGCAACGGATGAACGAAGCCAAATTCATCTGCCACAGTACTTTTTGAACAATTTTGTTACGTCTTGAAAAGACAAGAACTTTCCCAGCCTCAAACTAGTAGGCAAACCAAGTAAAAACAATTTATGTAGTGTTGTTGTCGAAAAGGTAAACGTACAAGAAAGGAAGAGATATGATATTGTTATTTTGCATTACGAAAACGTTTTAATGAAGAATAGTAGAACTAAATTTCCTTCGCAAAAATCTAATCTCGAATGACCCTCAAAGCTTCTCTTTATTGTGCCCACCAAAGCACGAAAGTTGCTCCTGTCGCATTTCACTATTCTTTAGGAACTCTTACAACCTCAATTTTTAAACAGCTCAGAAATACTTCATAACAAAGTATTTTCTCGCTTTACAAATTTAATTGGTCTTCTATTAGAAGTTGAAACGAATCAATTAGTTGGTTTCACTCATCATTTTTTGTCTTCCTTTCACCTCATATTTTCCAAGTTTCTGCCATCGTTCCGCTTTGACCACTTTTTCCACCGGTTCTTTCACTCTATGCCAGATATTGAAATCGATTCTTTCGACAGGCTCGCCAGAGACATCTTCACCATCGGCCTTTCCATCGATACCCACTTCGCCACAGGTATGAATAGTACCATTCAAACCAACAATAACGCTGTGGACATATCCGCATTCAACATCGACTGCTTTTACAGGGTTTCCATCGGAAACAACTTTTACTTTAGTGGGCAACGTGACACGAGCTGGTGTGATTCCGAGGCCTAAACGACCACCATCAGTCTTGCCCCACGCATAGACGTCTCCCGTCGCACTAACTGCCATACTCATGTCAACTCCTGCACTCATTTGAATTATCTTAATGTCTTTGTCATCGAAGTCTTTTATCCTCATCGGGATCATATGCGACTGATTATTGCCATGACCTAGACACCCTGTAATACCTGCACCGCATGAGTATAAGCAGCCCTGACTGTCCAAGAAAAGAGAATGTCTATGCCCAGCACTGGCTCCAACAACATTTATACCCACTAGCGAATCGACCAGTTTCGGGATGCATTGGTCGCTGGAATCTTGAAGCTTAATGTTTGAAATCAAGTCCAAATGAGCCATTAAGCCGTCGAAATCATCCCCGTTGTTCAATACTCCCAATGGCTGCTGCTGCTGCTGCTGCTGCTGCTGCGGAACAAAATTAAAGTGTCCATCCACATCTCCGCCATCCATACCGTCCAAGGCTCCTACTGGTTCATAATCGTATGGCGTGTAGGCGCGACCAAGAACCCCAAAGTGTCCTAAGCCGAATGAAAAGACTTCACCGTCTTCTGTCACGGCTAGACTATGCCGCGCTCCCAGTGCAACATTCGCAACACACTCATCTTCTAGTCCGCCTTTGGTTACTTGTTTCGGTGCTACGCATGGTCCTTTTTCGCCGTGGCCGAGCTGACCGCAAAAACCATCCCCCCAAGTGTACAAATCGCCATCCACAGTGACAGCGGCACTGTGTAATTCACCAGCGGCAACACAGACGCAACGCACTCCAGAAAGGGCTTGAATGTACTGAGGGCGAAGCATATCTGGCAACTGTTTTCCACCGCTATAACCGTGACCAAGTGCACCATATTGACCAGTTCCAAAGGAGAGAACTCGGCCCGTGCTTGTCAACAAGAGAGAATGAGCGACTCGTACTAAACCTCCACCTGCAGCAACCTGGACTATTCGGATCTTATACCCAATACCCCCCACCATCATTTTCAACCTTTGTTCATCCGTTCTACTTCCATGTCCAAGCTGACCGCGCTTTCCAACACCAGAACTAGCAACACCCGACCCACCTGCACCCGCGTTGCCTCCGCCGCCGACTCGACATAAAGTATGCTCCGGGGACACCGAAACGAATCTTCCGTTCACAAACGAAGGTAGCATGGTCGGTGTCCTCCCACCAACACTCAAAAAACTGTGCCCGCTCACGGTTTCTTGGAGAAAACGGGCATAACTAACAAATTCGGTCTTCCATTTTCCTGCCTTGCCTTTGATTTTCAATCGCTGCGTATCACCTCCACCGTACGATTGTTCGACAATCTGTCGGGCCTCGTTGATATCACGACACATGTTGACATCGAAGCTTCCTACAGCCGATTTGTGGGCGAGGCGAGACAAAACGTAAAATGCCCTTGCTTCTTCCGTCACCAACAAGTTGTTCATGTGTCGACATGTAAGCGTCAAGGCACCCAAATCTCGCGCTGGTAAAAACGACAAAAAATGGTTCAACTCATGGTTTGAAAGAGTAAAAATATAACATTCTTTGGCATTTACAGCGGCTGCAATAGAATCCGAGTTTGCACCAGCACTGTTAGCGCCAGATGAAGAACCATTGGAGCCCGCAACACCGGATGCGGCCTTCTCCTGTTCCTTCTTCTCTTTTGCCAGTCTTTTCGCCTCACGTTTCTCGGCCAAACGTTGCTTCTTTTCTAATTTTTCGGCTAGTGTTAGCTTGGCCATTTTATTGATTATTCGATTATGATGTTCTTTCCTTCTATTTCATCCACCTTCATCAATTCAACCTCTTCCACCGGCCCTTAACGTGAAAACCGGGAAATGAAAATCGTATCGGCAAAATTCAGGTCCGTCAGTGACCAGATCTCTCTGACCAGCTACGTGTACCGGTACTACCGGTACTACGGGTTTGAAGTTGAGAATGTTCGCGGACAGGTTATGAGCGACTGAGTTTTGGCCGTGTTTCGTGTTTTCCTTCTAACTTAAAAATCAACAAACAAGCCACCTGTTGTTGTCCACCCCAGCTTACTACTAGTACCGTACGGTAGCTGAGGATAGCCAGGAACAGGTTGGTTTCAAGAGCCTTTTCATCTGCACAATAAGGATATCTCAATGGTATGTTTGTAGGCTGATTCCTCAAGCACTTCATAGCAGCCTGCTAGCCTACTACTACTTCTACTAGTACTAGTAGTAGTACTACTACGTCATCACACAAACGAGATTCGGGGTTCTTGGGGAATAACGCGCAGATGTGGGCTAGACTCCACCGTTCCCCCTTTGCAATTTCACCCATTTTTTTGAAATTAATATTGAACTCCAAATATTTTGTCGCACAGCACATCTTCCTGCCCCACTTGCATCAGTTTCTGATTTGGTGGCCTAGAACTGAAATCGATGCCTGAAACAAATAGTGCATGGTCGCAATTTCACAATCTCAATCGGCTCCTCACTTTTATTGTTCTTTTTACTGGGTACTAATGATGGTCTGCACTCCTAAATATAAGGTTTATTGTAAATGTTGCTACCTGGACTCTCCTCTGATCACTACTGGTTATGGGAAGAAGAAGGTTACCAAGAAGAAGAAACCCCCCCTTGTTTGCAGCAAGACAAAGAAAGAATGTGGGAGTAGTTATTTCTCCCAATCTTCTGGACCATATTTCACATAATGGATCATGCTATTCTTTTTACAAGGAATCTTTGGGGGTAGATGATTTCACATCTTCCATATTCATCCGAAAATCACAGAAGCCACAGGATGCTAGTGATAAATTAGGTCTGTCAAGATCAAGTTAATGAAAATTATGCGGAATCATAGCATACCATTAGTTGCAGAGAAGGAATTGTATGAATGGGCTATCAAATCAGAGCATCTCAATTTATTTTCATGGACAAAAGGTAATCTCAGTACGGTTTCCGGAACTACAAGGCAATATTGATATAGATGAACTCCACCATGGTGAATGGTGGATCAATACTTGGGAGAAGAGATGCAAAAGAGATTCGAATGAAATTTTGGTGCCTATTATTCTCTAGTACATGGATGGAATCGCAATTGACAATAGAGGTCAAACCACTCTTACCCCACTGAACATGACACTTGGCATATTCAACACTTTAACTTAGAACTCTCAGCCGGATGCATGGGAAACTAGATATTTTCATCCAACAGGTTCATGTGATTAAGGTGATGAATTGATTGACAATGTGAACAATCTTCACTCTGGCCTTCATTTCGCTCTTTCATCTTTGAAAGATGCTTGTAACCTAACGGGTGGTATTGAATGGTCTAATTTGCCATGGACCAAAAAATAATGGTCTGTCCAAATGAAATTTGTGGTCACTTATTTTCATCAGTGATACTCCCCAGCACGACCAACTTTGTGGACAGTATCAAACAGTCAATACAAAGATGATCTGTAGGCATTGCAATTGTCCAAGAGCACTTAGTAACAACTCTCGTGTTAATGTTCTGAAGGTTCCTGTTTCAATTAAAAGTGGGAACATGCAGGTGTCTAAGCACGAAAATGGGGAAGAGTATTGATTCATTTGGCTAAGGGAGATGTCCAATTTTACTGCTCCGACGGTGGAGGAAGGAGTAAATGTCAAACAGTATTTCAAGAATGTCTCCCACCACCGTGTTCATAATGGTAACGCATTTTATGATCTTGATTTTGGAAAACCCACACAATATTCATCTAGCATCACCGGGAGAGAGACTCCATATGCACCAACTTGGTTGTGCAAAGCAAGCAGCAGAGACTTTCCGTGAGGAATTTTTAGGGAATAACACACCGCTACTTGGTGACATGGACCGGATAGCCAGTTACTATGGTACTGCTGTTCAGATGGAATTCGATTGTGATTTTCCGCAAACCAATTTTTCTGAGTCAATACATACAGCAAAGAAGGAGGGGAACCAGTACATTGGCATGTTTTGCATTCAGATGCTCGCACTTTTGTCTGCTGAAGGTCCTCAATTGTTGTTGTCCCAACAAACGTCAACCAAAGTTGACAACCCGAGGAGAAAGGGTGAGGAAGAAATTGACGGACGTATTTATGCCATTGAGTTGTTGTTGGGTATGGAAGAGTTCCTCAAATACGCTGGAACGTTTGATGAGGTTTTCAAAGAAGACAACAAGGGTGTTTTAAATCTTGACAAAATGGTTGTTCATTTCATTAACTGCATAAATAACTATCTACAACAAAGTAAGGGAGAGGGTAACAATCTGGTGAAGAATCACATGTATTAACATTTATCACGGTACTTGAGATTATTTGGTCCTCCAATGGGATGGGACTCTGCTGCAAGTGAGAGCAACCATGAAACCAAAGTGAAGGCTCCTGCAAAGAGAACCCAATGAATCAAATCCACACTAATCAAACAAACCTGCAAGCAATTAATGGAATACCGTACTAGTAATCAACTTGACCATGAATTTGATCTGTTTCATCACAAATTGTACAGGAGTAACTCATCCTACAGCCGGTGGTTGGTCAGCCAGGTCTAAGTTTTTTATTTGTGTTATGGATGGTTTGCCTTACATGAAGTGGGACAAAAAGAAAAACGCAAGTGTACCATGGTTTCCATTGGATGTTCTCACATTTTGTTGTGACGTGGTCCTTCCAGCTGCAGGGACCAGCACGCTTTGTGGATCCACGGAGCACAAGAGGTATGACAGTTATTGTTGTATGGGGCTACTTTTTTGTGCACATCCATCATTTAAATCTGATTCTGGACAATTGTCAAACATATGGTACAACTCGAAAAAATTTCACCTAGACCTCCTTGACGGACGTGAACTGCAAGTTTATCCATGTCAGATTCTGTGCCTGCTTCATCTTGAAGGCCCTTTCAAGTTCCGTCAGTGGGTTTGAATAAGTACACAATGCCTACTACGCCGTTGCTTGTTGCTTTCTTTCTGTTGACCCAATCTCGAGCAAGAGGGACAAAGCAAAAAGATACCGCCACGCATTGGTGAAGCAAGGTGAGTTGCAAAACAAATTATATTTGTTTGGCTGCAATGCGATCGAGTCTGAAGTTGCCGTGGTCAGAAACCTTGGTAGGAAAGATCACTACTTTGTCCTCAGAAATAGTAGGGAACGGTGGTTGTTTTATTTCTGTGACACAATGGGTGGCTTGGAAAAACAAAAATTGAATTGATAGTGAAAGCTGGGGAAATCAGTACTGATTTGTAATCCTTCTTTGAACGGTGGTGCAGGTAAGTGGCAGTCAGGATTCCATTTTTGAATTCTTGGATCAGAAGTTTTGTACACAACTTTCTCTATTGGTGCAACTCCAACGCTGTTTATTTGAACATGGTTGATTGTCGTTTCATTTTGTTTAATCCCGGAATGGTGTATAAGAAGAAATAAGCTCAATGTTTGGAACGGCGTTGCAGGATTAAGTGCCTGTAAACGGCGTTTCAGATTGAATTGCCTGGAACGGGAAATAACCATCATATCTGTATCTGCCTAGCAGGGTTAAGTGTCTGCAATGGTGTTGCAGATTGAATTCCCTGGAACGGAAAATAGGCACAATGTCTGGAACGCCATTGCAGGGTTAAGTGTCTGGAACGACGTTGCAGATTGAATTCCCTTGAATGGAAAATTAGCACAATGTCTGGATCTGCCTAGCAGGGTTAAGTGTCTGCAACAGTGTTGCAGATTGAATTCCCTTGAATGGAAAATAAGCACAATGTCTGGAATGGTGTTGCAGGGTTAAGTGTCTCCAAAGGTGTTGTAAACAGAATTCCCAGGAACAGAAAATAAGCACAATGTCTGGAACGGTGTTGCAGGCAGGGTTGAGTGTTTTCAATGGTGTTGCACATTGATGTGCCTGGAACGGAAAATAAGCACGATATCTGGAACGCCGTTGCAGTGTTAGGTTTCTGGAACGGCATTGGAGATTGAATTGTCTGTAGCAGAAAATAAGCACGATGTCTGGAACAGTGTTGCAGGGTTAAGTGTCTGCAATGGCGTTTCAGATTGAGTTGTCTGGAACGGCAATCATGACTTCTTCATTTGTAAGGAATATTTTTCACATAACTTAATTTTTTATTACATTTTTAACAATGGCAGCAAGGTGTATGTATTTGTAAGTAGGGATAAGTTTAGCAATAATGGTTATTAGTAGTGTTTCACAAGTCCCCATGCGCCACAAGGAACAGAATAGTTGTTGTACTCCTCCAAATATTCAGGTGATTTCCAACGTTTTTCATAAAGACGTAGCCAGTGCACAATGTTTCTCTTGTTTCCATCTTCTTCCTCCCTTTTCTCTTTGTTTGCTAATTGGTTTAGTTTCTGCTTTTTATCTTAGACTGTTTTGTCGCTATCTTCATGAATGAATCCCAATTCTCTTTCATAAGTTTTTTTTTTCGTTTCTTTTTTTGGTTGCTTTACCTCATCAGCTTCTTCTGTGTTCCTTCTAGATTTCTCAATAGGGCTTGTTGGCATCACTTTTTTCAAACCTTTGTTCACAATTCCATACTGCGTAATCATACTCCACCAATCAGTCAACCACATCGTTGGCAGACATGGAGGGTTTGCCGGATGAAAATGTAAACATCGTTTAATGTGTTTTTTTACTGGATGTGTCAGCTGGCACCATGTCTTTGCTGGAAAACTACGCCCATCCATTTCCATTTTCCTTCATTTTTTCAAGTTTGCTTTTGGCCTGATGCCAATTGTGTCATAACAGTGTATGTCTGCCTTCCCGTTCAGTGGGGGGTAACCACATAGAAGGTAGCACAGAATGATACCCAGACCCAAAATGTGGTTTGTTGCGTATGTGTCACCTTCCTCATGGTCCCGGATTAATTTGTAGTGGAGGTAGTCCAGTGCCTCTATCCAAACCAAGGCAGCTTTGGCTTCCTCAAATCTTCCTTTTCTGTTGTTTAGCATTGTTTGTACAATATTTGTCAGCTTGCATCCGTCCAGGATTGTGAGTACAATAGTACTATGTCCATTTCTGTTGCATAGACAGTCGTACTCTGTTTTCAAAATGGTACAAAAAAATGATTGAGGTCTTCCCTTTGTACTTCATCCACACGTTCCTTGTACTCATTGCCCATTACAGGAAACCTTTTGCCTATGGAGTACTTGGCGTCCGTTGAGTAGCAATCCCATTGTAATTGGTCCTTTTCAATGATTGCCTCTTCAGCCATTGTGCACCACTCCTTGGACCAAAGACTTGTCAGACAAGGATGGTTACCTGGGTAAAAATGTATGCATTGCTTGATATGCTTGCTGGCCTCTGGCATCAGATTACACCATTCCTTTGCTGGGAAACTATGACCATCCTGTTGTAGTCTCTCTCATTCTCCGGATTGTACTTCTCATCCAATACCCACATTGCTGTGCAGGATAACCGCATAAAACATACGCCAGAATGATACCCATAGCCCACACGTGGTCAATGCCATCAGTGTCGCCTTCCTCATAGAAGGGAAATACTACCTCCATTACATACTTCAAGCATTGTTCCCAAATCTCCAAACCTTCTTCTTTGTCAAAATGTCCTTTTTTGCTGTTGAGTCTTGCTCTCACATCCTTGGTCTTGTTGCATCCATCAAGGATTGTGAGTACCAAGTGTCTGTTTTGGGCACATAGCGCATCAAACCCAGTTTCAAAATGATATAAGAATGGGTTCTCCTCATTGTTTTGGTCGCGGTCATTGAGCTCATCATTTCATTTACTGTACTCCACGGAAGGAAAAGGAAACCACGGCTTCAAAATCTTCCTCTTGTATGCTGATTGTGTTTTGTTCTCCATTTACCTCTTACTTCTAGGCTTGGACGTTTGGCAAATAATCTGGTATGTTACAATTACTTGTCATAATCAGATCCTGAGTCATAAAGTTTGTGGAGCCTGCCTACAGTGTTGACTTTTGGCCTGTGTATTTTGAACACGGAATACCGGTACACACCGGCAGGGCCACTGGACACAGCAATTGTGTCATTCAAAAATTGACTAACTTTAAATAGTGTAACTTTCATTGTCTGGTACGACTGGTTGACATTGATGATACTGTGGGTGGTGGATGAAGTCCTCCAACATGGGTGACAATGATCATTGAGAACAGAACACTCTATCATGTACTTAGTAACTTTTGTACAACTGTACACACACACAGTACCTCTTTTTTCCCCCCATTCATATCCAGGATCCTTGATGAATTCAAAAGTAATAACACATAGACTATCACTAAGTTTTATATCAATGTTATTCATCTTATCCATAACACAAACAATATTCATGGACAAATCACAAAAAAAATCTGATTTTTTAATTTATAATTGCAGATTTGTGTGTATTTTCCCTCCAAATCCAGTACCCAAATGCACTCATTAGGTGGTGACACACAAACTATGACAGATGACTCACTTCTGTTTATTTCATGATTCATCTTGTCCATAACACGAACAGTATTCATGGATAAATCACAAAATATATCTAATTTTGGAATTTCTAATTCCAAATTAGTGTGTAGATATTTATTCCCGTGCATCATTTGAACTATCATCATGATTCAATGTCAAAAAATTCATTCTATTTCCACTGAAAAACTATCTAGCACCTACTTGCCCTTCTTAGTATTTCAGAGCATGATGATGGTGGTGTACACCAGGCTCCTCAATGAATTAAAAATTCATAAAGATTAAAGTAAGTTTGAGTTACACACCGTTATTGTTGAAGTGTCCATTCCATCCATCCTATTAACAATGTTCATGCTGAAATGTCAGGTAAGAATGTAATCTTTTTTTCTTCCTTTTCATAGTATCCAGGATCCTTGATTAATTAAAAAATAAGAACACATGCAGTATCAGTGATTTTTATATCAATGTTCTTTGATAGTTATTCCCATGCATCATTTGAACTATCATCATGATTCAATATAAAACAAGAATGCATTTTATTTCCACTGAAAAACTATCTAGCACCTACTCCCTCTTCTTAGTATTTCAGAGCATTATGATGATGTGCACCAGGCTCCTCAATGAATTAAAAATTCATAAAGATTAAAGAAAGTTTGATCTTCACACCATTACCGTTGAATTGTCCATTCCATCCATCGTATTAACAATGTTCATGCTGAAATGTCAGGTAAAAATGTAATATATTCTGTGACGTCCTAGCACTACTACTAGTAAACTGACTATTGGCAACCCATTGTTATATCTCTCACCACATTGAAATAAAGCAGCTACTAGAACTCATAACTTCTCACCCACATGCATCACATTGTTGGTTTATTGCCTACCATTATTGTTTCATGATAATGCATCCTGTTCTTATGCATAATACAAAAAGGTTGGGCAGTACTAGTAGAATATGAAAACATGAAATACTTCATCACTAGCCAATAGTACTTTCTTGCAGTAAATATTATTCATGTCTCTTTCTAATGGCAACAGTACCCAAAGACCAAGAAGAAGATGATGATTGCGGATATCAATAATCTAGTATACATTGTACTAAATATGATTTAGGATTATTTGTAACACCATTTCGTTGTTAAGATCAAGCCAATGTGGAGCAGTAGTACAATCACTTCTTTGCAGTTTTGGCAGTCTTTGTTGTGTTCTATGGTGCATGGCCAGTATGCATTAGCAGATGCACCATTTCATTTGAACAACTTGGACAACTTGGTGTACTGCGGTGTATTCGACCCAACACGGTCGTAAGGGAACCAGGTTGTGCGTTTCACTTTTGTGCCATCCGGTAGTTTCTTGTACACCATGTATCCAGGGTAAACAGGAAATGGGACCTTCCTCTTGGATGTATAACTCTTCAGTACACCAGTTCCAGGGGTGGGAATACCCATGATTGTAACCTTGCTATCAATTACGAATAACCTTGCTATCAATATGAAATGAGGATACTTGATCCCAGGATCACATTCTGAGAACAACACCTTCGCGTTGCCAGAGGCCCTTTTTGTTGCTATATTGGGTACAGGATGAGGAACTTGCAGAAGGTATCCAAGATCTACAACATGGGCCAGGTTCAGAGAAACCTTCCTCTTCTTGTGCTTGGCATCTCTATTTGATTTGTCTGATGCTGACTTCCTATGTTTGTGACTAGGGCAAAGGAACAACTTCTTCTTTCCCTTTCTCTTTGTGGATGGGTTGTCTTGGATTGCATTAGGGATGGTGGGCTGTTTGTTCCCATTTCCTTCCTCCTGTCATTGTGGATCATGCACGGATCCAGGTTCAACACTTTCAGACTGCGGGTCGACTGTCAATTTCTCTTCCCAAGGAAATCAAAAGAACAATGATTTCACTCCACTGAGCCCTTTGTGAGTGAACACTAGCCATTCGACGGAATATGTGTCATTCTCTTCAATGAAGGTATCAAAATTTTCACGTGCTTCTTGAGGAAGTCCCACTTTGCAATGTTGACTGCATTGTGACATTGAATCCTTGGTACCTTTATGTTCTGGAAAAGTTGGGTCAAAGAATCGTCATCAGATTAAATATTGCATTCAAAATCATAATCCTTGTAACCAGGACACATGTACCGTTAGGACCACGTGACAACCAAAATGTTAGAACATTGTCGAGCAATTCTTTGCACACAAGATTCGACTGTTTAAGTTCTGCCTGCGTGGAAACCACATTGTCAACCCAAGACAAACTCAGGATGTAATGTTGCAACAATGTCTTCAGGTGTTGTTCATTGTGGAACAAACTCCTTGACAAATACGTCCCGTTCCTTCGACAACTTCAAAGTAGAAAGAGTCACCAACTTGTTTGCGAAGTTAACACCTACTCATCTGTAACACTTGTTCAAAGTTTTCCGGTGCTCCATAATCTTGGAAAAGTGAAGAGGAGATAACAGTTTAAATTGAATTTTCTCCACCAAATTCTCAACTCCTGGTATTTTGTAGCATCCAACCAGAAATGAAGACTGATACAGATTGGGCAATAGTTCCATGTACACTCATCAACAAAGTGGTCCAGGCTGACTTCTTGAAAAATTTGTGTCTTCTCTTGTTGGAAGTGTACCCACAAATATATGAGGACCTTTTGAAATGCAAGACGTGTCTTTGACACAACGAATGGCCAATCCAACTTTAGGTATATTTGGGAATTGGTAGAGGGGACTGAATCTACTGCTGGTGCACCTTCTCTTGTCGGTGCGCATAAAACTTCCTGCCCCCAAATTTGATGCATACTTTGGTCCATTTGTTCAAAGGAGGGACTTGCTGAAAGAAAATGCCTGAGTGCGTGGTGAAATGAAAGACCATCCAAGAAAGAGACCATCTGGTGGACATATCATTTCCCTTTGTTTACATTGTCTTGAAAGTGTTGATGGAAAAACGGACCTTCATCATCCTTGGAAGGTGCAGGTGGGAATTCAACACAGCGTATGTACCACTGGCCAGAGTAGGCTTAAATACACTTTCATGTACTTCAGTATGGTGTCCTAATTAACAACATTTGTCAACCAAACAGCATGCGATTTTCCTTCCGCTACTTTGTCTTCTTGTTTGACGCGGGCTGTACTCTGTTAAACCTGTTGTACTAGTATCATAGATTTTGATAATAGAGTTGAGCGCTGACTGGAAGGCGTTCCATTTATCCTTCACCTTGTAATCATTGAAAGAATTGTCAGCTCCTTTGGATCCAAGATGCAGACCTTCTTTAACAACTGTGAACCCGAGTCATGCGGGAAAAGATTTACCATCACATCAACAACCCTTGGTATAGGACCCAATGATGGCTTGTCACCCATTGCTGTCTTGCTGAAGTCAGGACGGGTTCCTGAAGAAAAGAGTTTGGTTGTGATGATAAACTTATTCATGAGCTGGCTAAAGACTGATGTGATGTCCCAACTTACGGCAGTGATCAGTTTGTCAGTCAAGATATTGTCAGAGAAGCCGTTAGGACCCTGCTTTTCAATGCAAGCTTTAACACGTTTTTTCATTGCATCTGTGTGAACCCTGTATTGTGAGTCATCCTCAAACCAATTGTAATGATAAAGTACCACTGCCCACATCGCCTAGACACGACGTAGCTTGTACAGGTGTGACTTGCTCTGGTGTTGCAGGAGCAACTGCTGGGGGAATAGGGGTATTTTGTCCACCACGAAGACCCTGCGGTGGAGATTTTTGAGAAAGTCTTCTCTTGTTTTGTTTTGTTTTGTTTTGTTTTGTAATGGATCCCTGTCAAACTGTTCAAGGTGAAATTCTCTTCCTATGATTCCCAACTGGTTTTACAGACAATCTTCTCTTCTTTTGTTTTGGTGCACCCACTGGACAGGTCAGAGGAGATTTTAAACCTTTTCAAGGTGACCTTCGTGGTTTGGGTGGGGCTGTGGTTGTGGCTTTGGCTGTTTCTGCAGCTGCGGCTGCAGCTGTTGCTTCATCTGCTGGTGGTGGATTAGTGTTCTTTTCTGCAGCTGTGGCTGTGGCAGCGGCTTTATCTGCTGGTGGATTAGGATTGTCTTCTGCAGGTGTGGTTGCAGCTGCAACTTCATCTGCTGGTGGATTAGTGTTGTTTTCTGAGTTTGCCATTGCTGCTGCAACTTCATCTGCTGGTGGACTAGTGTTGTTTTCTGTGGCTGTGGTTGCGGCTGCAGCTGTGACTTCATCTGCTGGTGGATTAGGGTTCTTTTCTGCAGCTGCGGCTGTGGCAGCAACTTCATCTGCTGGTGGATTAGGGTTGTCTTCTGCAGGTGCAGTTGTGGCTGTGACTTCATCTACTGGTGGATTAGTGAGTCCTTCTGAGGCTGCGGTAGCCGCTGCGGCTTCATTTACTGGTGGATTAGTGTTCTTTACTACCGCTGCGGTTGCGGCTGCAGCTGGGGCTGCATTTGCTTGTGGAATAGTGGCATTTTTGCCAACACCTCCATTAGGCAGTGCAGGTGGTCCAGACATACTTCTCGCTCTTCTTGTCGTTTGTTGTGGTATTCTTTGATTCACAATTTAGAGAACACCAAAATAAAATTTTGTCAAAGCAATCTAAGTTGCTACAATTTGGTAACGGTAACTTGTCGCAGCATAACAAATCAGATAACACAACCAAACATGACATAGGAAGACCTTCCAAACTGATGAAACGAAAACCATATTCAACAAAACTTCAAACCACAACAACACCTCAAACGACAACCAAACATCATGCAACAATGTACAAAGATTTTGAGATTTTCTGTCCACTTTAACAGCCAGTAAATTGTATAACCTGCAACGCTGTTCCAAAAGAAAAATTAAAAACTGACCAAAACAAAGCATGACAATATGAAACAGCGATCCACAATTTTGAGATCTGGTGCTCTATGTTGAGATGTTCTGATCACTTTAACGGGGAGTAACATGTATAACCTGCAACGCCGTTACAAAAGAACAGTTTAAATCTGACCAAAAACAAGCTGCATTTTGAGAGTCAGTGCTCTACTTTGAGATTTCAAATTTGAACAAGTTTCAAACAGAAAGCCTGCAACGACGTTCCAGTAATATACTTCTGCAACAACGTTCCATGATTGTTGACATGAAATGTACAGAAAACAGTTTCACCCCTCCAGCATAAGTTCTTACTCTCATACATTACTATTGCTCTCATCATACACCCGGACACACAAGATATTACTATGCTTTGGCTAAGACTATAAAGGTGGAACATACCATTTGTGGGGTGGGGTACACAATAATATTGGACACCGCGCCAGGATTTTGGTCCGCACCAGGATTTTCTGGAGACTGCATTCCAGATTGTCAGGGCATGTGCGGACAAACGATGGGCAGGTGTCAGTACAACCCCCCACAAAAGTGCAACAATACTACAAAAATAAGTAGTGATACTGAGCTCCTCAGGGCGCAGTAAATCAAGCACTTACAACTGCTAATAATTTTAGCACAGTACGACAGTGTGAATGAAAGGTAAAATCCGCATACTCCAAAATAATTCAACTCCATAGAACTAGCGCGCCAAATCAATGAAAACAAACAGTTGGTAAGTTTCTATTTGCAAATTAACGGAGAAATAATGGTGGAACACATTTGCACACCGACGGTTCAGGGTACAACAATTGATACAAAGAGAACAAACAGCCCAGCGAGCAGTGTATCAGGAAGTGAGCCAACAAACACAAATGATAACCAAACACATACAACCAATAGCACCAGTATCAACAGCAATGCAATACAGGACACCAAAGACCGCACTGACAAAAACATTAAAAATTACATTACCACGTCTGTCAAGGAACAAACGTTCAGGAAAATGAAATTCTGAATAACGACCGAACAAGGTTCACAATACACAAAGACAATTATTAACCAAGATTGTAAAATTGAATCATGAAAACAAAGTACCAATGACATGGAACATCCATGCACCAAAGTGGAATGGCATTTTCTGCAGAGCAATAACTACAATGTAGGCACAATGCCCAGACACTAGCGAGGAAAAATTATAAAGGTAAGAAATGGCAAGAACAACATAGTTCCCAGTACAAACATTTTCAAATTACTAACCATACCGTATCGTTCACACTGATGCCTAGATGTTAAAAGGAACAAACAGATAACAGATAGTTTCCCAGGAACAGTTCTAATATTGGAAAACGAAAACACAAACTCCAAAAATAAGTACAAATTACACAAAGACTATCGATGAAAAAATACACCGATATTACAATATTTCTTCAAAAGAATTCTTGGAGCAGTGTCGCCAAAACAGGGCCATCCAACGGTTTTGATTACTATAGCCCAATTTACGTACCAGTAAATGTCCGTTGAGTTTGAGTCTTTTCAAAATCAAAGCGTTAAGGCCGTTAATAGACATTATAACGGTTAATTATGCGTCTAAAAAAATTCAAAGACGCATGCGTCTAAAATTTTTTAGATGCATAACTATGCCTTATCCATCTTAAGTAAGACGCATAACTATGCTTTATGCGTCTTTGTTGTGTCTAAAAACATACAGAATTTGTGTAGTTATGTGTCTTACTTAAGGCGCATGACTATGTCTTATGCGTCTTAAGTAAGACACATAATTATGCGTCTAAATTTTTTTTAGAAGCATAGTTATGCATCTAAATTTTTTTAAGATGCATAATTAGAATAATTAACGGCTGTTAACGTTGTCTTTAACGCTTTGATTTTGAAAAGACTCAAACTCAACGGACATTTTGAAAACCAAGTACCTATGCCTGAAATTAAATCGCGATAATGAAATCCGTCAGATGGCCCAGACAGACTAAGAAAAATCGGTACAAACAACAATCAGTAACATTTTCACCTCAAGCGATGAAGTGTTTGCGCTCCTTTTCCTTTACAATGACTACGAATTGTGGCTAAACACAACAAAGGGGACAAGGATAAGAAAGAAATTCACTGACAGTAAGTCAGGAATTAAAGAGGGATGGAGTGAGGAAGGACAAGACCTATATGAATATGTCAAAAATGAAATAGAAATATAAAGGAAGGAACAACAGACACACAATTTAGAGATTGAAGTACTTAAAGTATACCAACAGCAAAATGGGTATGATATACAACACCGTAAGGAGGAAGAAGACAATACAAAGGAAAAAAACAAAAGCAAAAATATGACATGATGGACACTCTTGACGAGGACAACGAGGACTACAAATATTACCTCACAAACAGAGACAAATTATAAAAGTAAATGGTAGTAACAAAAATATAGTACAGCAGTTAGTACTTTATTGGAATCTAACGTGGGTTGCCGCAATAAATTTGTCTGCTACTAAAATTGAATAGTATGAACGATATTATGGCAAATGCGGATAAAACACTTTCTTTGTCTTCCTACAAAAGTATGTTTGTTGGCTTTGGGTATTCGATATTTGTAGTGTGAGTATTGTGAAATGTAACAGTTAGATTGCTGGTTATCAAGAAGCTCATATATTTGTTAAGAAATTTGTAATAACGCTAGGACAATATCATTGTACATAGATGATATTATTAAAAAAGATGAGTTCCGTGTGGAAAAAACAATAATTGAATGGAGAATCAATTTATTGGGGTAAGCATGAAACAAAGTTGTACAATACCAAAATTGTGAAGCAACCATAATACTGGGGCTGAAACTATCCGTGCAAAAATAGTCCTCCTTCAAATTGTTGTGTGCAAAAATATGTAGAGAATTTTTTGTGATGCGCGCAACAAAACTTTTTGGAACTTTTTTAAAACATGGCACGAATTTGACGCAACCATGAGCATGATCGTTTAAGTGACGTACTACTAGTACTAGTAGTAAGTATTCACACATATTTTTTCTTTGCTCCTCATACCTTTAGTTAAAATGATTATCAATAACATCCCCTTAAACTTTGTATTCTGTTGAAATGCAACCATTGTAGAAATACATGCCAAGAAGCCCAAGATCTAACTGACAAAGCTGCGTAGTGACCTGGTTAAACTCCTAGGCTTTGCTATCAGTTCTTGGGAACCACTAGTAGTAGATATGGCTAAGTGAAGCTAGTACTAGCTAAGCTGTAGTAGACATCAGTAAGCTAGCATCCACTAGCCTGATCATGACCAATGGCCTTGGACAGAACAACAACATATTCCTTTAAAATGGAGTAGTAACTTCCCTTCCAGATGTATCCATGTCCTGCAAATTGGCACACCTTCCACCAAATGTATTGAATTGGTTGCCCTTCAGCTTCTGCAAGAATAGCAAGATGTTGACTAACTTCTGTTCTGATTCCATATGGAGGACAATTTCAAGAAATCAGGCAACAACACAATTTTTCTTGTAGCTGATTCACTGCATCCCCTGTTTGTTTCTCTAATCAGCTGATAACTTGAACCTCACCTCTGATGTGGGCAGATGGATGTTGATACATCAATCATCTTTTAACTCTATGCATAACCAAAGTTAGACCCATGCCAGCTATGTGCTATTGAGTGTAGTAGCATTTTTCTGTTTCCGAGTGTTGTATGTCAACTCCCAGTAGTAATACTGGTACTGTATCTTCTTATCCTGCTTGTCCATGCAATTGCTTGATAGCTTGAATGTCATCATCCAAACCTGGGTATCTCAAGGATCTTCTAACTTTTAGAACCAGAGTGGTGTTGCATTTTTATAAAGTCTAGTAAAGCTTAACGCCAAATCCTTTTCAGGACGGACGAGTTTCAATGAAGAGTTGTTGTTCACAAGCATGAGAAGAGTTTCACAAGCACATAATCTCCTCTGGATTCAGACACTGATCCTAATTTGCCAGATTCTTGCTTGAACTTCTCAATTTCTGATCTAAATACTGCAGCGTTTTTACTGTTGACACTGTGTGTGGTAAGAGTCTCCCTTTTAACATGGTGTTTTGGGTCAACAGTTTCATTTTGTCCTCCAGTTATTCTGCCTGGTGCTGCCTCCCCTGCGTCTACATTTGATACAAAAAATAGAAGGATTGCTGAATGTCATCTTCTTCCCACCCTGTAAATGGATTTTGACACCTCAAGCATTTTCTGACTTCATCTGGAACCACAGTCACAACAGCTTCATCATGATCTAGTAGTACTTCTTCTTTTCATCATGTCGTGTATTTTTAGAAGTGAAGCTTGCTTGCACCCACTTCTGATCCTACCTAGCCAGTCCCCTGCTCATTCAACACATAGCTTGAATCCCATCTCTGATGCATCTCTAATGTATGCAGATGGGCTTTGATATCTCAAGCATCCTTTAACTCCTTCTAGACCCAAAGGTATTGGTAAGTCCATAGATTGGATATTTCATAGCTACTTCGTATTAAATGCTTCTGCTGTGACTCGCTGAATGAAGTCCCACACACTCGCAAGCAACTAGCTTGCAAGGAAGCATTATGATAAGTAGTATCCCTAGCCCCCAAGGCCGAAACGAAACACTGAAACGCCCATCAATCGGTACAATACTATCCAGCGATCTGATATTTTCTCTCACTAACGCACCAGTTACATACATGGCACTGAACGCGAATCCGGATTACAAATTGATGGGCTGTGCTTACTATCGCTTTATCTTATCGTGATAGGGTGTTACTATATGTCCTGTCCTGTCCTGTCCTGTCGTTTTTGGTTTTATCACAATGGAGGCAAGAGCTCCTTTGGTATTCGGTCGCTCCCTCGGGATAACGTCGCGAGGATTTTTTTAGCCTGTTCATTTCGACGAGGAATCGAACTATTTGCAATCGTTTGTAGGAAGTACCGGTACTCTTTGTTTTTGTAGTCAGAAGGAATATGCGTGGTTCCGTTCCTGACACTTTCCAGAGCTTCCTCTAGGACCATGTTTGCGCGACTTAAATTTTGATTGGACTCGGAACTAGTATTCGCTGTGATAGCATGAATGAGGTAACTATATGCCTGAATGGTCATCGGCAATCCGACCTCTTTCATCAGAGAAATGTAATGTTCGCATTGTGGGACAGCAAAAGCTTGGTGTCGATTCCCTTCGGAGTAAACTTTTAGGATCTTGTGGAATATGTGAATATCTGGACTAGCGAGTTTGTTTCCATTCTTCCATTCCGCCATCATCTCCCCGAATACGACTTCTATCTTTTTCAGGTTGTTTCGACGGGCCCAGGAATCAATGACAATGCCAAAGACATACCTATCGGGACGGAGGTGGCATTCACTCCTGGTAGCGGATCGATTTTGTAGATTCTCGAAAATCGTTTGAATCGAATCCATGGATTCTTTTCGCCCACTCCTTTGCCAGGCCAGCATGAGATTTGTGTATCCTGCGAGACTCGATTGCATTTTATCATTGTTTCCTAGTCGAGCTTGCCGCTCCATTTCCAGAATCAACTGCTCGATGCGTTCGGGAGCGAAATGGTGCCGCGAGCGTGACCAGGCGAGTATGACCTTTTCGAACGATCTTGCATCCGGCTGTAGGTTGCGATACGACTCGTCGTGCCGCGCCAGTTCCATCATGCGTTCCAATGTGTTTTGCGCCATTTTGGCAGCCAGGACTCGATCGTTGGTTTTGGTCCAAGCCACCAATGTGTCCACAAAATAACTCCGCAGTGGCATGAGTTTATGGTTGTTGCTCGAAAGGGCACGCTCCACGAGCTCGTCCAACATTCCCTGTGCCTCCGCAACTCCACCGGTCTTGGTTTTGGCGATGATGCACGCCTTCCAGCATTCATCGGTCGGGCGGAAGTTGGGATCGCCCGTCTTGGTATAGAGGTCCTGAAGCTGTTCCAGCAACGATTCTACGCGCTCGTCGTTCCCATTCTGAGCCAACGCCAATATGACGCGCGAGAAAATTCGAAGCGTTGGGAGCGACGAGAAAATTGCCGGCCTCGTACAGAGCTATCATTTCTTGCAAGACATGGTACGCCTTTTCGGCCCCGATCGGCGATTTCGAATTCGCCCAGGCATTGAGCAAATATTGATAGCACACCCGATCCGGCGCAACCTGGAGCAAGCTCGAGTTTTTCATTTCTTCCAGCAATTCTTCGATCCGTTTCGTGGACTCCGGGTGTCGCTGGCTCTTCGACCAAGCCTCCATGGTTGCCGCATAGCTGAACGCATTGGGGGCCGATTCGATCCATCCGCTCTTCGAATACAGTTCGTGCATCATCTTGAGCAACCCCTCCGCCATTTCCGGTGCCTCGATCCTGCCGCTTTTCGCCCAGGCGCGGATGACATTCGTGAAAAAGACCGTGTCCGGTCGCAGGCTATAATCCTCCTCCTCCTCATCGTCGTACGCGTACGCCTGTCCCAATCGCCGATCCAACAACCACTGTGCCAGCAGGGGGGCCTCGTAGGGGTCGCCCCGGAGACAGATGCCGTCGACGATCATCGTCAGGGTTCGGTTGTCGGCGTCCAATTCTTCCACCCATCCCATCATTTCGTTGGGGGTGAAATCCAGCCGTCTGTCTCTCCAACCAATGCGCCAGCAATCCACCACGCGATTGAGCAAAAATGGCCGCACAAAGTAAGTGTAACAATCGTCGCTGTCGCTGTCGCCGTCACCGTTACCACCACCATCCCGAATGCTTTGGTTGCCTCCGTTCTGCTGCTCCTTCTGTGCCATCTCGCCGCTGCTGTCCTTGTCCATCGATTCCGTTCTCGCCCCACCTTCCGATGTGTTTGTGTGTCGCGCATCGCGGTCGTAGCAGTGTTGTTCTTGTTCTTCGAGAAAGCGTTGTTCCCGTGCCAGTCGCGTGAGAAGAAATTGTGCGTTTCCGAAACACCACTTGTATTTCTCCCCGTGCTGCTGGTCGTTTGTGTTTGTGTTTGTGTTTGTGTTTGGCCGTCGTTTTTGGTTTCGTTGACGACGAGGACGGGGGAGCGACGCCGCGGTGTGCACCCAGTATTCCAGCGCATCTTCCGCCTCGATGATTTGTTGGCGCGTCATGACTCCCACCGGAACGGCCGATTCGTCTCGCAGCAAGCACAAAATATTCTCTGTTTTCTTGTTATTATTGTTGTTGTTGTTGTTGTTGTTCGCTTTGTCGTCGTCGTCGTCGTCGTCGTCGTCACCACCTCGGGTTGCTTGTTCGGAGCGAGACGCAGTGCTACCGCGATTGCTGTCCATGGTGGAAAAAGTTCTGCGCGACAACGAGTCCATCGCAAAATTGGTGGCTGTTGGCCTATATGTGATGGTAGTTCGTGTTCGTTCCCTCGCAGCCGCCGCGTCGATCCGTCGAGAGCGTCCCCCGAGAAGTTCTGTGTCCGGTAACGGTAACGGTAACGGTAACGGTGCCCATGACGATGATCCTGTCCTGCTACTGCGCGTGCTTCCCGGGGTGGTATTCCTGCGAGTGCAGGAACAACGATGGTTTCGGTTTCGGTTTCGGTTTCGGTTGCTGTTTTTGTTTTTGATTTTGGAAGCGACAAAAAAGGCCGGCCCCGTTGGCTGGGTTGCAGCAACGGCAACGGCAACGGCATCAGCAACAGCTTCGGCTATCCGGTTCGCGACGAGTGTGTTGGTTGTTCGTCGTCGTCGTTGTTGTTTTCCCCCGGCTCTGTAGAGATTTGCCACTCGGTGGAGCGAGTGCATTGTAAGTTACGGTGTGTTTGGATTTTGATCCGTTGCTGTATTCGTATGGTATTCGGATTGCACTCGAACACAAACCATGCAGATGTGACCTAACCCTACGAACCTAATTCACATCACTGTGTCCACCGATCGAACACCCTTGCGTATTGCGTATTGAGTACTCCGTATTGAGTAGTGTTGTTTCAGTTTGGGTGAGCTCCGATCTTGTTTTGATGCAACATCAATTTTTCATTGTTCACTCATTTTCGAATTTTTTAGCGCGCAAGTTTTTGAGTGATGGTCAGTGGCGCGTTCGTCGTTGCGAAAACAAACCATGTCAAGGTTTACAATACGTACGATTACGAGTACCGTACCGTACGTACTGATGAGTAAGGTACCAACCTCCGGGACCGTCCCTATTTTGAGAAGCATTCGAGCATTGTACCGTACGAAGTACGAAGTAATTACGAGTAAGATACTCGTAAGTATCACGGTTGTCTTCCCATTGTTCATTGTTCATCCCATCATATAACACAAGACAAGACAACACAACACAACACGATCCAAACTCGGGGGCAGCCTGCCGACAATGTTCTCGTGAGCAAGATTGAAGTTTGAAAGTCGAATCGATCGGATACAACACAAAAATACCAAGCATTGCATTCCCAGAGGATAACACCTTCGACCTATCCCATCCTATCCTTTCTGTCGGCTTGCCTTCCGAAATACTTCTACAACAATGCCAACCTTCCACTCGATCCCGATCCATCCATTGTTGAGGGATCGTCTTCTCCAGCCTCAACAGCAACAGCAACAGCAACAGCAACAGCAACAGCAACAGCACGCCATTGGTGATTCCGATGGGCACCAGCAACAGTTGCACCAGCAGCAGCAGCAGCAGCAGCAGCAACAACAAAAGCAACAACCTCTGAAAAGCAATGTGGCAATACCACGATCCCTGCTGACGCGAGATCCAAAGGATTTGGTAGAAATTTTTGCTGCGAGCGGTCCGAGCAGGAGCCGGAACAGGAACGATCACGAACAGAGAATGGCAAGCATCCTTGCGCTCCGGAGCCAGGTGGCTTTGGCCATGATTTCCAAAACACGAAACGGGACGCGGCTCCTGCGGTGGCAACAGCAACAGCAACAGCAGCAACAACAACAACAACAACAACGACAACAACGAGCACGACGACGAGTGCGAGAGCGAGAGCGACAAGAAAATGGGAACCGGGAACCACCACCACCACTGGTTGCCGGGGGTTCCGTGAGTCTCTTGGAAGCGTGGGGCATGCAACAAGAGGCGGCGGCGGCAGCAGCAGCAGGTACAAAAACTCCGGGGCGTCTCGAGATTCTTTCTACCGGCTGCCGCGACTTGGACGAATTGGTGGCCTTTCCCGCCGAGTACTCGTTCTCGTTCTCGTTCTCGTTCAGCGATGGATATGGCGAAGTCGATCTACGCGATGGCAATCTACCAGAACCAGAACCGGGGAGCAGCGCTTGCGCTGTTCCCGTTCCCGAGAACGCCGAAACGAACACGAACACGAACACGAACATGGATTCGACCGGGGGAGGAGATACCGTCGGGGGCCTTCCCCGGGGCTACGTATTGAAACTATCGGGGACCACCGGCAAAACGCAACTCGCTCTTCGATTCGCGGCACGCGCCGCAACGCAGTCGTTGATGCTGGCGTCGTCGTCCCGGAGGAGGTCGTCGCAACAACAAGAAGGATGCGAACGCCGGGAGAGAATACGGATTCGCTACTGCTATAGCACCGCGGGACACTCTGGACAGTCGCTGGCACAGCGTGTGTTCCATCACATCGAAACCACCCTCCAGCAATACCAAAACAACAACAACAACAACAACAACAACGCCGAGGGTCGTGCTCACGGTCACGGTCGTTGTGAAGTGAGCAGCAACGATGTGGCCAAGAGCATCGAGTTTCAGCCCATTGCGAGCCTGGCACAGCTCGTGACGACCATTGCCAAGCTCGAACAAGAATGGTTGAAGCATGCTACGACATCGGAATTACAATGCGGAGAAGGAGAACAAGAACCGTCACCACCACCACCACCACCACCACCACAGGGAGAAGGTGCACAGCGGCAACGCGGTCCGGGGCGAACGGGACCGGTTTCCATGCTCGTGCTGGACGCCCTGCCGTGGATGATGATCGAACGAGAGGAATCGGAGCGAATCCGATCCCTCCATCGATGGCTCAAGAGACTTGCTAGGCACTACTCGGTATGGATTGTTGTGGTAACATCCACGGGGGACGGTGGTGGGTCGTCGTCGTCCACTTCGGCGTCGTCGCTGTACCACCACGCGATGCCGTCCGATATTCACCTGAGACTTCAAAAGCAATCACCGACCCAGTCGTCTCTTCGACTGATGCGGCACCCGGCCAAAGCCGTTACGGAACAAGATTGCATCACGATTCTGCACAATTCGGGGGATGGAATCACAACTCCTCACCGATAACTATTACTTCGTACGTCTATTTACGTGTGCCAAGGCTGGTGGTTCCATCGTGTATCGTAATACTAGTATTATCATGAGGGGGGGGGGAGGGGATCGCATTTTCGGTTGGAACTCGTTTCTACGGAATCCACGTCTAATCATTTTATAAAATAGAAACGCAACATACAAACAGTACTACTATTGTAGATCACCAGAACATGGCATGCGGAGCAAGGGGTTGCACTACTGTATTCAATACACCAAACTCGCCGCATCCGAAAGAGCAACCCCAACCGATATCTTTGAAACGTCAGGACCAAACCGGGCCTTGATTTCCCGCCCCGGGCCACGCGTTGGTTACACTTACACCACCACCATCTACTGGCTGCCTGCTTTCTAGACATAGTAGGGACCACCGCCACAGAGTTATGCCACAATGGCAAGTACAACTACAAGTGCAAGTTCAGAACCTTTCTTGTTGTCCACGGAGTTTCCCATGCCTTCTTGTTCCACCAACTACTACTAGGCCAACAAGATGTTAGAACAGAAGCCCGCCAGCGTCAGTAATCATGAAGATGCATTCAATTCATTAGTATTAGTACTTCGTATTCAGAAGAGAACCTGGTGCACCATCAGTTGTTCCTACCAGCACGATTTACGAGTCACATACATTCGTCAACACTTTGATACAGCAATAGCCAGATGATTTGCTGTCGAGTTGATTCAAACAAGAACAGTGGTTTAGCATGGGGATTCGGCACAAAGTGATGATTCAGATGCACTCTCCTGAGGTTGTAGACAGTGTTGTTGTTGACGATGATGTTGACTGTACGGTTTGTTCTCTCAACTATGCTTGCATAGATGTAGCAAGTCACAGAAATTGGCAGGTCTTCCCCAAGCAGCTATTAGTAGCTCAGCTCCTCTTGGAGAGGGAAGAAACTGAAGCAACTTGGGACAGTCAAAGTCACAAAAACTCCTTACTTTTTTACACACAGGGATGATTTCAATCTACTATTGTTAGGCTCCTGCTCCACTTCCAGTCTAATTTGCTTCAACCTAGCAACATGTCTGCATTTGTTGACTGAAACAGTCTGGACAAATTGATTTAAAGCCTGCATAAATTGATTAGCTACTAGTAGTGTGCGCAAAGATCAATCTGGTACCCAGGAGGATGCTGTGGCAACAGCAGCAGCAGACAAAATTTGACCTCCAACAGGAAACAAGTCCAGCACAATCCTCTTTTAAAAAAAACTAAGGACATAGATAGTAGTCAATCCTGGCTCAATGGAAAACCAAGGTCATTGTGGAATCAAAAATTGACAGGAGATGGATTATGTTCCAAATTGAGCTTCAAATGGTGTACTTCAAATGACGCTTCTTCAAATGGCACTTCTAATAAACAGTAGAAAACACAAGAAACTGGATAACTGAACATGCATTATTTCTTTTTCTAAACAGTACTAGAAGAAACCCCTACACTGGTGTTTCAGGCTAAGTTGCTGGTGTAACATAAGCTGCAGCACCCAAAGAGTTCAACAACGGAGGAACAAGGTGCGTGCAGTGTCTTAGGATGGTAAGTTGTATGCCTACAATTGAGGAGGCACAGTTTGGGGGATTTTGCACTGCAGCTGGATGGTAGTCACTTCTTATCATTAGTCCTATTTTTTGTATGCAGCAGATAGTAGGAAAGTTAATCACAAAGAAAAGAAGACTGACAGTAGTCTCTGCCTAGTAATACCAGCACCTACTGCTGCTACTGGCTGTGATATCTGATGGGAAATCTAGCATTTCTACTTTGAAATTTGGAGCTTACATCTCTAGATTTCTAGGCCCTATTGTTATCGGGTCATTCCTAAAAACCCACAAACCCAAATTGTTTCTGGTTACAAAACTACCCAGATAGTGAACCCCCCCCCCCATCCCTGACTTCCAGCCACTTTCTGGGTTTTTGGGTTGGAATCTAGTATGATTAAACCTTTTTTAGTCACTAACTAAATTAATTCTTTACCGGTACATTATAAAGTGAAATTCCTTAACCTCTTTAGCCACTAACTAAATTAATTTTGTACATCATGAGTGGATTTCATACATAAGTGGAATTCCTCATTCTTCTTCCAAAAATTGTGTTCTCCCGCCATAATGTAGGCCCCCCCCTAAAATTTCATTCCCGAAAACCCAATGACCCAAATCTGGGTTTAGGTTTCTGGGTTTTCGGGAATGGCCCATTGATGGCTGATTGGTTCCATTCCTTCTGGCCTGTTCCTCAAAGGTGCATCATTATGATGACCCAATACTATAGACAGCAACTTGTGAGAGCTTTTTGGGAATGTACAGTAAGAAACCCAGTGAACGGTTCGACTAACCACTACGGTTTTTCTTGTAAAAACCTATTGAAAATTTGGTTTTTAGCAAGATCCTCGTTAAAAAACGTTGAACAATACAACGGAGTCTGTATGTAAGCTTTGTGCTGGCGCTATTTTTGATTTTTTTAACCGGTAGGTCCGCGAGCACGGCATTCTCAAGAATTTTTGATCTTGCTCCGTTCAACGGGATTAGGGGTTTGTAAACGTTTTTGGATGGTACCGTACAACGGTACGAGTACCGTAGAATTACTATATCGTCGTAAGTTTACTTGTACCCGTACCATACCGTACGTACGTTGACAATTCCGTTAGAAAACTCCTGTTCACGCTCTGTTCTCCTCGTGCCAAAACCAGTTCGAATGCGGTAAATCTTACCGGTAGGTATCGTACGTACCCGATAGGACGAGCACGTTACGTAACCGGGTGCTACTATTACACGTAGGGTGTTTTCAACAAAAGTGCCTTGTGCTGCAGCATTAAAGGAGGGGAAGAAATAAGTCTAAAGATTGTACGGTGCAATTGATCGCACAATCAAAACTAACAATAATATCCTTCGTGCTGTTCTCGACCTGAGAATGCATTGAATGCGACCGTTCTGATTAGAATTGTAATATGAACGTGACTGATTATCAACAGAGAAGAGATACTGTTGAGAATTCACCGGAAAGGATATCCAAGGGTAAGGGACCCGTGAATGGTTACTCAACACCTTCAACCGTTGAAACGACACCTCCACGCCTTGTTACCCCTACACTTGCGACAGAATCTCCTACTAGAGATTTTGAATATTGCCACGAACCGACAGCCAATAACAATGGCCTGAATTTCGTATCGCCACTGAAAGTAAAGGAACCCAACATGAGATTCAACCTAGACAAGGGCCGCTTGGAAAAAAGCAACCCTTCGGGTGCTGAGAAAGAGAATCTTTCCAAGCCCGATAAAAGAAGTTTCCCATCAGAAAAACCACCCAGTAAAAACTCTGCCAGTAGATCTTTCCCCCCGCCTCGTTCTAGCAGCAGCAAGCGCAGAAGCTCAAGCGGCGAGGTCGCCAGCAGCAAGAGCAAGATGCTCGGCGGTAGTCTTAGGAAGCACGATCCAAATTCCTTCAAGATTTTCATTTTGCTCTTGCAACCCAAGCTCAAAACATTTGAATTGATCCAGCTCATCTATTCGTCAAATGACACCACGATTGGTAATATTATTTCGATGATTCCCGAGAATGCCTACGGAGCCCGCTCTTGGATCTCAAAAGTATATCGGCCTTTGCCGTCCCAAGTCGGAAGAAGAAATCTTGGATCAAGATATCTTGGCTTCCGAACCTCGAGCTACGACGGGTGTCGAATCTGCCAAGATCACCTTGGGAGAGATATTGGTGGCCATTCCTGATGGGTACAGTGGAGCTGATGTTGCTGTTCTTGCCAAACAGATTCTTTCCAATCCAAAGATTGTGAAACTGCTGAAGCGATCAGACCCCTTGGCCCCGAAAAGACGTCGATCAAGTAAACGAGGTCACCCTCCACGACGCAGCAGATCCAAAGAACACGTTGACGTTATGGAGAAGTTTGACGAAGAAGACGAGATGAAACAGGAGCAGGAAATGAAAGAACAGGAGAAACGAATGAAAGAGGCCATGGAACATGCTGCACAGGAAGCTGCAGCAGCGAACGCACAAATTCCCGGAAACCCGAAGGTTGACGTTCCGAGGAGCATCGACCAAAACTCATTGCGCTCTGCCTCAGTGGTCAGTTTAGAAGGGAGTGTTGAAGATGAGAAAAGTGTGGAATCAAGCCTTCAAGAATCAATCGACGAGTCTTACAGCTCGTGGTCGAAATCTTTTGATGCGTCGTTTGCCTCTACTGTCGCATCTGGTGTTTCCAAGCGATCTTTCAGACGTCGCGAGCGCCAGTCACGCCGGATGAAAATTATCCAGCGGTCGATAGCCGCGGGATTTGTTCTCATGCTTGGCATGTATTTTGCGGATCCTCATGGTTACGGTCGTTCAGAGGAAGAGAAGCAAGTTTCTCAAGCGGCAACGACTGAAAACCCAATGGGCTTGACAGGTATCTTCCAGTGCCTCTTTTTGTTGCTTTTCCTTTACCAAGTTGAATCGTTTATCCGAACAACGTCAGCAGGAAAGGATCGCGATGAAAATAAACAATCTTCTTTCATCGAGTTTTTGCAGTCTACCACTGCAATGAAAAAACTCAAGGCTCGATTTGCCAAGAAACTGAAAAAGAAAACATCCAATCGATCCCGTCGAGGTGCTGTTGGGGCCTATGATTACGATGAAAACACTAGGACTCAAAAACTTCGCAGCTTTTCGCTCAAGGGAAGTAACCATCACATAAGGACAGCTAATCTCCACGATGACGGTGACACTGGTTCCCTTTGAATCACTGGAAAAAGAAGACTAGAAGAATTTTTCTGTATAAAATAACAACAAAATAGCTATTATTATTTGACTTCTTTGCGTGGAATTTTAGGGTAATACTGACCTGAAGACCTTTGCACAAACTTGAGGATTCAACACATATCCACAACGCAATGCGTTAACAATATGGTTTCTTCCTCGCTTTGTCAGTCATTCTCCTTTTCAAGATCTGGATAGAACTGCTCTCACTCCTTATCTATCCAACCTCTCTTTTTCTTGACGAGCCATTGGTGTTCTTGATGCCAATGCATGGAAGAACACTTCATCCAACATGCACTTGTACAAATTTCACAACAGATCAACACTACACACAATTGAGTAGATCCAAATTGAACTTACAACTCTGATTACAAGCAAGGGTTGCCTATTCAATCAGAATGGAAGAGCAATGCAGCTATTGTCCATAAAAATGTTGTGCATTGGGATGGACACAGGAAAGGATTGCTGGAAGAGAACAGAAAATACCCCCGGACACCCTCACCACACAATAATATAGAAGGATGGCAAATTTCAGATGTTAACATCATAAAAATTGACAATGTAACATCTTTCTTCCAGCACATTGAAAGCACGTGCCCTGAAATCATAACAACAACAAATACCTCGAAACAGGCACCTCAAAAACATCTTCCTACCAGTGTGTGTATCCATCTGATTTAAGCAATAAATCAAGCTATTTTTGCAGTTGTCTGCTTGATTGAAAGTTGTGGGTGACAAAAGAGTGTCAGTTGATGCACATTACCTGCAACATGTATGCATGATAATTGCATGTATTTAGTAGAAAGTGAGGGGTTATTCACTGGCTATGTGGGGTTCATCTCCACACACCCCTGCACATAGAGGGTCTAAAAACTCAATTGAGTCATTGGCATGCTGTATCAAATCTCTTTAAAGATCCAGATTGCAAGTGGAGCAAAATATGCTGTGGACAACAATCGGTTTGTTGGTGTTAGTGTGGATTGTTTCCACTGGGTTTTGGCTTGTTGTGTTGCGGCCTGCTCCAGATTTGTTTAGTAGTAAATGTTTAGCATAGTATCAGGGCTATTTGGCCCATGAACACACCTATGTGTTAACGATTTTTTCCTTCCACTTGGCTTATTTGCTCAGTGAATCATTGTTGAGCAGGAGTTGCTTCTTGTTGTAGTAAGAATTGTTCTTGTTGTTCTCATCCTCCTCCTCGTGATCTTATCCTCCTGATTCCACAAAATTAATGAATTCTTCATGATTGTCAGTCAATTTTAATATAACAATGTGTTTCATTGTGTGTCTAGTTGGTTAATGGGCATATGCCGTTCTAACTCCTTCATGGTTATCTGCTAGTATTGGGGATGAAAGACCTGTAATTCTTGAGAATCCAACTGTAAGACTTAATGTTATATTCAACTCTAACTCTAATTGAGTCTCCAGTCCGTAAATGGATCATAATATCTTCTTCTTTTGCACGGTACTCCAAATACTGTACCGTACGTACCTACGTACCTGAGCAACATGCACTCGTATATCGTACGAAGTATTAGTTGGGGGAAAAAAATGTGTCCGCGCAAGAAATAAGAAATACAGTGATTGCGAGAGAAAAGAGGCATTGTTCATCAACGACTGCGGTCATCCGTTTACCAGCCGATGAGACAAATGCAAACTGGCTTGTAGAGCCATCGACACAATCAATAAGCACCAGCAATACCATGGTGAGTAAAAAGGTACAAACATCCGATTCAGATGTTTTTACAAATTTCTGTCAGCGTAATAAATGAATAGATTGGATTGGGTTGAACCGGCTGGCAAAAAGCGTCCTCTCCTCTGGACAATCTCGTTAGTCGGCAACAAAACGGAAAGGAGTCCGTTGTGCAAGAAACGAAACTATTGGCACTCACCGATATTTCAATGCGAACTCTCTTTGTGTGTATTCTTTCCCATGATTTCTCCAGCCACTTCGTCTAGATATAAAGAAAAAGCTATCGGCGTCCAGTGAACGCGTAAAAAGCGTGGATCTGCACCCTACCGAGCCATGGGTATTGGCCGCTCTCTACTCGGGAAATGTCATGATTTGGGACTATGAATCGGGAAGTCTCGTCAAATCCTTCGAGGTTTCAGATCTTCCAGTGCGATGCGCCAAATTCGTTGCCCGTAAGCAGTGGTTCGTGTCGGCAGCGGACGACATGCGATTTCGAGTTTTCAATTACAACACGATGGAAAAAATCAAGGAGTTTGAGGCGCATGCTGATTACATCCGGTGCTTAGAAGTGCATCCCTCTCTTCCATATGTGTTATCTAGCTCCGATGATATGTGTATTAAGTTATGGGATTGGGATCGTGGATTTGACTGCACGCAGATATTCGAGGGGCACGCACACTACGTTATGCAAGTCAAGTTCAATCCTAAGGACACCAATACATTTGCAAGTGCTTCCTTGGATACGTCTATCAAAGTTTGGGGACTCGGATCTCATGCACCGCATTACACCCTCGAGGGTCACGAAAGAGGAGTCAATTGCATCGATTACTACCCCTCTGGTGACAAACCTTACATTTTGAGTGGAGCTGACGATCAAACGGTGAAAATCTGGGATTATCAGGTAAGTTGACCTTGGTAGAGTTGAGATGCACAGTGGATGCAAGAGAATTGCCTGTCGATGCATCTTCTTCTCACTGTGGAAAATCTTGTTGGGATTGTCTATAATTTTCGTCATGTAGACAAAATCTATTGTACACAGTTTGGATGGACACACGAACAATGTTTGCGCCGTCATGTTCCATCCCAAACTACCTATTATCGCATCTGCGAGCGAAGACGGAACTGTTCGAATTTGGCAATCTACAACTTATCGTGCGGAAACCACTTTGAACTACGGAATGGAACGTGCTTGGGCACTTGCGGCCTCCCCTCAAACCAACAAACTTGCCATTGGATTCGACGAGGGATGTGTTTGCATCGAGTTGGGTTCGGATGACCCTGTTGCGTCGATGGATGCCACCGGAAAGATTGTCTGGGCAACCAATAATGATATTCAAACTACAAGTGTCAAAGGACTGGTCGGATCCGGTGATGATGCTCTGCCAGATGGAGAGCGCCTTCCTGTAGTACCTCGCGATCTTGGTTCTTGCGAGCTTTACCCTCAAATGCTCAAACACAACTGCAACGGACGTTTTGTAGCTGTTTGTGGAGACGGAGAATTCATCATCTACACAGCACAAGCCTTGAGAAACAAAGCTTTTGGACAAGCGCTCGATTTCGTATGGTCTGGTAGCGGAACTGGAGATTACTGCATTCGTGAGTCATCGAATTCTATCAAAATCTACAAGAATTTCAAGGAGAGTCAAACCATTGTCCCCGCAACGGCTAGCGCTGATGGACTTTTTGGAGGAACTGCAATTGGTGTAAAGGGATCTGATGGTGTTTTGTTCTATGAATGGGATTCCGGCGAATTCATTCAAAAAATTGAAGCCATTCCGAAAGACGTTTACTGGAGTGATAGTGGCAACATGGTGTTGCTTGCCACAGACGAATCCGCTTACGTTTTGACTTACAATGCGCAACAAGTAGCACAGTCCATTGCTATGGGACAAGTTAACCCAGAAGCAGGCATCGATGGATCGTTTGAATTGCTTTATGAAATTAACGACAACATTACTTCTGGTAAATGGGTTGGTGATTGCTTCATTTTCATCAACGGAGCTGGTCGCTTGAATTATTGCGTTGGAGGACAAATTGAGACGCTTGTTCACCTTGAAACTTCTGCAGGAGGTCAAAGCCAACACACTGTGCTTGGATACTTAGCGAAGGAAGACTAGAGTCTACCTAGTAGACAAATCTTTGAACATTGTCGCATACAAGGTTATGCTTTCTGTCCTTCAATACCAGACTGCTGTTATGCGAGGAGATTTCGATGCTGCGAATGAACTACTACCAAACATTCCGGAGTCTGAATACACGAAGGTTGCGCGTTTCCTCGAGTCTCAAGGCTTCAAGGAAGAAGCCTTCGCTGTGACAACTGATGCAGATCACAAATTCGATCTTGCACTCGAACTTGGACAAACAGAGACTGCGCATGCACTACTTCTTGAAACGCCAGACGAAGACAAAGATTCGACCGAAAACGAATCAAAGTGGAAACGCCTCTCTGATGCCGCTCTCAAGGAAAATAACTTGGAACTTGTTGAGGCTGCAAGTCTTGCGAGTCATGATTATTCCGATCTATTATTGCTCTATTCTGCCGTTGGAAATTTGGCTGGTATGGGGCGACTTGCGGATGCAGCATCAAAAGCACGGTAAAACCAATGTCGCATTTGTTGCCTACTTGTTGACAGGTAATGTTGAGGCATGCGCAGAGCTTCTGGTCTCTACCAAGCGACTGCCCGAGGCAGCCATGTTCGTCCGTACATATCTGCCATCCAAAATTGACGATTATGTAGCCTTATGGAAGCAAGACTTGTCTACGATTAGCGAAACGGCTGCACAAGCTCTAGCAACACCTTCATCGAACCCCGAACTATTCCCTGATTTCAATATCGGTCTTCAAGTGGAAGCATTGTTCTTGGAACAACGCAAGGTAACCAAGGGAACTGGAATGCCCGGTGTTACGTATCTTTCCGCCAAGGATGACCTTGAACTGAATCTCATCGAGCTGATCAAAGCACGTCAAGTGGCAGGGGAAACAAAAGAACCAGAGCTAGTTGATGAAGTTGTCGCTGCAGATGAAGATGAGGTCCCCACAGAAGCAAATGAAGAGGCGGCCGAAGCAGACCAATTTGCAGCGGAAGCCGCTGCTGCCGAAGTGGCTGAAGCTGAACGGCTTGCTGCAGAGGCCGCTGCTGCTCAAGCAGCCGAATCAGAGAGATTGGCAGCAGAGGCTGCAGCTGCTGAAGCAGCCGAAGCAGAAAAATTAGCTGCAGAAGAAGATGCGGCAGATGACTTCGGAGATGACTGGTAATTTTCTGTTGAAGATTAGATGATATTAACACCATACACCAGCAAAGCACCGAACCATGTTCAATTACTAAAATAACTCCAATGGAAAACCACTTTTGAAAACAATACAAGTATTTTTTTTAATTAGACGCATCCAATGCATGAGTGCACAAGCTATTTGCGACGTAAGTTTTGTTGCATTCAACCGATATTCCTACGGTCAAAAATGTTTTCATACCACTTCAATCGTTCAGTGATCTGCGAGGAATGAAAGCATACTCATGCTTTTTGCACTGTACTTGCAGACTGAAGAGAACATCGTAAATTGTTTCTATTCATTCTGTGATTACAACAATTGCTAAACACGAGACTCCAAAGCATCCATACCTACGCAGATACAATCATTAGCTATTGTAGTTTCAACACCTCAATCTGCCTACGAGTACGGTCCTACCGTACGTACGGTACCGGTACCGCATCGAAGATTTGCCGCATCACATCTTTTAACGGCCTGCGGCCTGCGGTTATTGATACGATAGTCCTAGGTACCGTACCCATCGTATGTAAGTACTGATACTAGTAATAAACGTAACCCATGAACCGTGACCGCGATCAGCTAACTTTACGGTTACAGGACAAGACGTACGAGTACGACCCGGTACCGGTATTTTAAATAGAACTGAATAAGTGTTTTTCACCTCAAAACCTAACGCTCACCGCGAGGAGGCCAACTTTTTGAATTTTTTAACGAAGACCTGTTACGTAAGTGTACCGTAAAGACGTGCTGAGGTTGTCATCGGTCGCAAGAAAAAATCGTTAGCACGATCACGTGAAGTATCAGTTTTTGATTCATTCGGTAGGAATTTTTCGGTTGCTTTCAATCAAGAGAATGTGCGACGTTGCAGTCAGAAGAGGAGATAAGAGTCTAATGGCATTGTAACCCAATGCTCAGTCCGCCAACAGGTTGGAACTCAGTGGATCGAAACCTCCCGTGACAATACAAGTTAAAGCCAACAATATCGCCATGTCCGGATTTGTGGATACTGATCATGAGCTACGTGAAGGCATCATAGAGGGAGACGAGAAAGATTACAATCGGTATGCTAACGATGATGCTAACGGTAATTTCGAAAACGGGGAATCGTTCTGGTTCAAGTTTGAAGAAAATCGAGACGAACAGAGTGACGAAAGGGAAAACCAAGAGTTCGATAACAACTATGGAAAGAGGCAAGAAACTGACATTATATTCCCATCAAAAACGGCCAGAGCCCATGATGTTTCGGAACAAACTCCTACCACTCATTCCGTACTGCGAAAATGGGAATCCATCATACGAGCTAATCACGGGGTAGAGTACTTTGAAAACCGAATAGAGTTCGATGAAAATGATGAACCGTGTTCTCGTTCTTATATAAGTAGACCAGTGGGTGTTCTCACCAATGGCTTAATCAAGTCAACTCCAACAAAAATCCGTCGCTCTATTGGCCTCGACGATATCACAAACAGTCTGAATACACCGACGTCAACCACGCAACTCCATGCGTCAGATGATGGTGGTATTAAGAGTGAATCGAATACGAAGGAAGGCGCAAAGCCTAGGAAGTCTTTTGAACGTCACAGACCAAGACCAATTTTGACTTGTTCTTCTCCAAAAGATGTCAAGAACGGGACGGATGTATCACAGATGGCAAGAGTTCGTAGATCATTTGGTCTGAGTGATTATGTGGAAGGCTTAGATACCCCATCAGCGACCAGAAATGATCGAACAGATGGGACAGACATCAAAAAAGTTTCTCTCCGAGACCGTAGTACGACGAGCAGAAATGGTGATTTTAAAGCTAGTGATCGTGATGATTCGAACGCCCATGATCCGAAAGTGAGAGGTATTGTCGACTCTAAAGAGTCAGATACAAAATTCGGAAAGTTGCTTGGCATGTGGAATACTCGAATCGAGGACGACAATTGTTCGAACAAGTTTCGAACTGATAGCCCGAGCCCCCGTAGCAATCTCAAACGTGAAAAAGTGAAGTGTACGGTGAAAGCTGACAACCATGAAAGAAAGAACAGCGTCGGGACAAACGAAAAAGCAGGTGCGCACCCTGGTTATTGTTGAGCACCCCAACAAATGTGACCTTTTGGTAGGCGAAACACGACGAAACTACGAGGGTGAAGATGTATTGATAATCCAAAATGTGAAGACGAAAACCAAAGGTATCGAGTGCGAGTGTGAGTGTTCGAGATCCGTCTTTAGTGGAAAGGAGGACCTGATTTCATTCTTTCTACCTAAAATGGGAATGGCCTGCTCTTGTGGTCGAAAGCGCTACCGCCTCGCAAAACCCCATGATCCAACACGACTGGAAAATATTATGCGACCTTGGCAAGTAGAATTTTTGGCAAGCTTGGGTATTAAGCGAGGCGACGAACTCGTGAAAGCAAGACACCGAAGTGCCGATATCATGGCTACTGCAATGAGGCAATGGAGGAAGAAACAGGGCATGACTTCGTTCAAAACAAGTGCATGTGCTACAGCTCTTCATATTTGGTCCAAAATTTGCAAGTCCTATGTTCGATTTGTCCGTCGGCAAATCCAAGCAGGAAACGATAACTTTGAATACGGGCCTCCCGATGGAGTTTTGTTTAGCGAAATGTCACAGTTTCTCGATGATTTGCCAGCGGCTCCAAAGCGACGAAGCAGAGTTGTCGAAGATTCGGATGATTTCGAGCCCGGCTCACAAGTAGAAGTTTAGATCAGTTAGCTGGTGCATACCTCTTGTAATGATGTAACGATGACGTTAAAGTCGACGATACAAAACAATAATTTCATGAGACAATTTCGGGCAAGGGGTTTGATGCATATATTATGCATACATGTACCTCGTTTCACCTGCGCTGCGACCCACAGCCGGCAGTGATGGACGCCTTCCGTAGATTCATTCGTGTTTTTTACGCATCATATGGCTGACAACCATTCACCGCGCGAACGGCAGCGGAATCATTGAAGCGATGCAAAGCAAGGAGCTGTTGCAATGGAAATTGAATAATTTGGATGGATAAGGTAGAAAGTGATGCACGAACAAAAAATGCGGGAGTGCGATAGTAGCAATATAATACGAAGTAGTAGAATTCTTACAGAATCCACGAGAGTGAATTCCTCGGAAAACGGCCGAAACGAAAGAAATCAATTTCGACAAGAGGTTATGGGAGGGGACCATGGGGCGGAAGTGGACGCACAAGCAGTTACTGACTGACTGACACATTCGGTATTATTGATCCTTTGTTTCCCTGCTTTGGAAGGATGCCTGTTGAATGTCGTTTCCAGCATACTGTAATGCAATGTGGCTCGATCGAACAACAGATAGACCACCGGAAGTTCCAGAGGAGTTCGCTTCGCAACTTCCAAGGTATCACCGTTGTCGCACGAATCCGTTCCGATTTGTTTTGTCGTTTTATCCCGTTTCCGTTTTCCATTTTGATTGATTGATCGATTCATACATACATTCCTCTACGTGTAGTTGCTTAAAGTTATACTGTTGATTTCGATTTCAAGACAGCTGTTGTTGTAGTTGTTTGACTTGTTTGATTGCTAAATTTCCTTAATTTAGTTCACTCGTTCCAGCGCTTCAAACTGCACGATGCTGTTGCCCCGAATCACCAGCTGTCCCAGGTATGCTCCTCCGTCGCCTTCCGCGTCTTCGATTACCACGTTGAGAAAGGCATCGTATCCCCGCAGTGTCCCGACTATTTTTCGGTTACCGTTTAACGAAAGCTTGAGTCGTTTGTCCTGTGTAGTTCCGAACAAACCGGGCCGATTGCAAGAGAATGAATGAATGAACGGACGGAACGAACGAACGAACGAACGAGGGATTATAGATAGGTTAGTACGGTATGGTATCTGCGAGCGACTGCCTAGGTTTTGTTAGGGAAAACAATGGAGAGCCGAACTCCATCTGCATGGAAAGGTGGGTACAGTGATTGCACCATCCTGTTGTCAATCACCGGTCGCGTCTTTTGTGTATATCGTCGACTGTGTCGATTGCCGACCGCCATTTCGCAGCGCCGTGCACAATTCGCAATCCGCAATCCGCAATCCACAATAAGCAGTACATGATAGTAACAATACTAACACTAAACTCACCATAAATCGCTTCAGGTCGGGTCCTTTCTGGAATTTGCTCGTTGCCATTTTTTCTCTTTTTCAATCTATTTTGGTTACTGTTGTTGTCGGTGTCTTCGAAAGGAGGGTATTCGAGTGTTGTATGTAGAGTGTGCTTGGTTGAGGCGACGTCTTGTTCGATTTGCACATCAACTTGACTTAAGAATCGTTCTTGGTCAATTACTAGCTGAGAGCGGCAGCAACGGTGCAACAAAAACCAACCCCCCAAACAATCGGTTGTAGCGCCTTAAAAAAAGCTTGGCGCAAACCCACTCGCAGTTTGGCTGGAGCCCCCGAAAGAGTGTTCGAGAAAATATAGTTTAGCGTTACTGAAATTGAAAATTCGAAAATGTACGTAATAGTAACGGTACGAACAGTAATTAATCGAAATTAGTCGGACTTTACCAATTAGACGTTGGGGTACAACTACGAGTACTCGTAATGTGTAAGCTTGTGTATGTTCGTTCATATCGATAAAAATAATACTTATAACTAGATTCTTCAACACCCCTATTTCGCCCTTCCCTCACCTCGACAGGAATCAATCAAAACTATCTGAAACATCGATCAAGACGGAAACTCAGAAACCGGGAAAGTCAAAGTGAATGTAACGTTGATCTTCCAAACCCTGCCCCTACCCAGAGATGAGCATAGCCAACGAATAATATGTTCAATCCCCGTCTCTCATAAACCCTCATCAATCAATCAATCAATTAAACATTTGACAAGCCAGACAGCCAATACAGACGACAACAACCAAACAACAACTCAATACCAAAATGGCGGACACCATGAACGACGAATATTCGATAGCTCGCAAGCTCACGCAGCGAGCCTCGGCGCGAGAAAAGGCCTTGTCGAGCATCACCTCCTCCAAGGGCCTGGTTCCGTATTCGGCCGAGAGTGGTGGCGAAGACATCGGGAGCATCGGTGCGGATTTCTCGGACCTCGCGCTCAAACCGGACCACGTCCAGCGACCGTGCTGGACCTGCCCCGACGGAAACATCTACCTCGAGGCCTTCCACGACCTCTACGTCCAGGCCTACGATTTCTTGGTGGCCTATTGCCGAGCCGATCGCGCGTCCCGAGTTCGTGCACCAGTACAAGCTGACGCCGTATTCCCTGTACGCGGCCGTGGCCACCAACATCGAGACCGAATCGATCATCAACGTCCTGGAGCGGCTCTCGAAGAACGCGCTGCCGAAAGAGGTCAAGAAGTTCGTCCGGGAGTGCACGTCGAAATACGGAAAGGCGAAACTCGTCCTCAAGCACAACAAATTCTACGTCGAGTCCGAGTTTCCGATGGTGTTGCGAGAATTGTTGAGGGACCCCAAGATCGCACAGGCCAGGATCCACGACTCGCAGGCCGATGTGGACGAATTTGGTTTCACCATCCACACAAAGGCGGAAGAAATGCAGGAGAACTTGGAAATGCTGCGAGAACCCGGCGACGGGGAATCCGACGACGACGACGACGATGCCGATAATAACAGCTCGTCGAAACAAAAAAAGCCAGCCGTGGTCGTATCCTTTCAGGTAGATGGAAGGAAGGTGGAAGACGTCAAGCGACAGGCCATCGAATTGGATTACCCATTGATGGAGGAATACGATTTCCGAAACGATACCATGAATCCCAATGTTCCACTCTTCGATCTGAAGCCCATTACACGAATTCGTAGGTACCAGGAACGATCTCTCGCAAAAATGTTTGGAAACGGTCGCGCTCGATCCGGTATCATTGTCTTGCCGTGTGGTGCCGGAAAGACCCTCACGGGCGTCACGGCCGCCCAAACGATCAAAAAGAGTTGCGTTTGCCTGGCAACCAATGCGGTTTCGGTTCTACAATGGAAATACCAGTTCCAAAAATGGACCAACATTCCGGACGACCGGATTTCTGTCTTCACCAGTGACCAAAAGGACGATCTCCATTCGGATGCATGCGTGTTGGTCACTACCTATACCATGATTTCCTACTCCGGGAAACGGTCCGAGCAGTCCCAAAAGGTCATGGACCAGATCACGGGCCGAGAATGGGGTTGCCTGCTGATGGACGAGGTGCACGTCGTTCCCGCAAAAATGTTTCGACGCGTGATCGGATCGGTCAAGGCGCACACCCGGTTGGGACTCACGGCAACGCTGGTCCGAGAAGACGACCTGATCTCGGATCTGAACTTTCTCATCGGGCCGAAACTGTACGAGGCCAACTGGATGGATCTCACGGCCCAGGGCTATCTGGCAAACGTCCAGTGCGTGGAAGTATGGTGCCCGATGACCGGCCCGTTTATGAAAGAATACCTGATTGCCAGCAACGCCCGACTCAAGCAGCTCCTATACGTCATGAATCCATCCAAGCTGCGCGCGGTTGAGTTCTTGGTTCGGTTTCACGAAGAAAGGGTGAGTTCGTTAGTTTGTTCGTTCGTGTATACTTTGCGCAGCCTTCTGCTCAAGGATGCCTTGGGGGTAATGTAGTGTTTCGGACGGGTTTTCAATAGTTCACTGTTCTTCTATTGCCGCTTGGATTTCTCACAGACAAAACAATCATTGTTTGGCACGTACTTTTTTTCTACAAACAAACTTCTACACGCTTTACACTCTAGGGGGATAAGATTATTGTGTTTTCCGACTTGGTATATTCGTTGAAATTGTATGCGGAAATGCTGAAGAAACCACTGATTTACGGAGAAACACCCGAGAGAGAGCGCCAGGCAATTCTCGGTACATTTCGAGCGACCGATGCGCTGAGAACGATCTGTATTTCAAAAGTTGGTGACACTTCGATCGATCTTCCCGAGGCCAACGTTATTGTCCAGGTGTCCAGCCATTTCGGTAGTCGGCGGCAAGAAGCTCAGAGACTGGGTCGAATTTTACGACCCAAATCGTACACCCAAACCGATGGTTCCAACAAAAGTTCCTTCAATGCCTTTTTCTACACTCTTGTCAGTTCCGACACGCAAGAGATGTTTTACTCTGCCAAACGTCAGCAATATTTGATTGATCAGGGCTACACATTCAAGATCGTTACCAATCTCTGCGAAAAAGCAGCAGAGGACGCAAAGAAACTCATAGGTACCGAGAATGCCTATGCATACAGTACCGCCGAAGACGACCGACGTATTTTGCGCACGGTATTGACCTCCGAAACCGATCTGGAAAAGGAGCAGCGAGCCGAGGATGCGGCCATTCGGAAGAGCAATCCGGACGGGGCTCACATGGCAGATGCGAGCACAAAACGGCAGGCCGGCATGACGATGTCCCAGGTATCCGGTGGGTCGGGAATGAGGTACAAGGAAATGAATTCATCGAAGAGACATCCTCTCTTCCGAAAGAGGCAGCGGCGCTGAGTGAGGACCTAGCCAGACCGGCAAACGAAACAACAATGGTGTTCGGTTCGTTTTATCGGCTATCAATACTACATTCAGAATCAGAAGCAGAACACTCGTGAATCGCGAAGGCCCTAAATAAGCGAATTTCATCTAATTTTCAGAACACTATTATTACAATTTGGATGGTACCGGTAGGGTTCAGTGTATGCGGAGTAGTCCTTCGGTTTCGCTGGGGATCAATCGCAGATGATCGCATCCATAATCATCGACCGCAAACGTGTTACTTCGGGTGTTGCAACGTTCGATGGTGTACCTGTATGTTTGGACGTCCATATTGTTTACTCCGTACTCCGTATTCCGTATTCTGTATTCTGTACCGGTACCGATCCCGCGGCGGAAAATTATTTTTCGGATCAAACCGAGATTTTGGTTTCCTCTTCTAGAACGTCTAAACCGAGCTCTTCGTCTTCTCTCTGTGAATAGGTAACATCGTTTGTTCCTGCATCGGGACGATTCTCTTCCCGTTTATGGGTAGATTCCAAAGCGTTCAAGAAATTTCCGAGATCCCCGGCTTGTCGGATATCGTGACGAATTTCGTACAGGGTTCGAGTCATGGCGAGCATGTATATTAGTATCCCGCTGTTGCTAGTGACGAGATACAGATCGGGCCCAAACGTTTGTCCGACAAACATAGCGAGTGCCCCAATCACGGGAAACATCCAAGCATTGAAAGAGGAGGTGGGTATGACCATGGAAAACTCGCAACCATACCGCCACAGCAGGCACGCGAAGTAGAGGCAAAGCAAAGAGACCAGAGTCATCGGGAGCAAGGAGAGACCGATCGAAATAGCGCTGCTGTCGGTGGGATTGTTTGCCACCGTTGCCCATCCCGTGGTTCCCACAATGATATCGTCGCCGAGGGTATCCAAATCGACGAGCAGACTCAAAAGAAGCAGACCCAGCGCGAAGAGCCGCGTGATCACCACCAAGATAGCCGGTCGGACCAGTGGTTGGTAGACTTCGTCTTCCGAGTCGAACCGTGATTCTCCGGTTTCATTGCGTCCGGGCCCCCTGTGAACGAAACAGAACGGCATTGACCGAGTCCTGTGGGCCAAGAATGTCATGATGAAGGTGAAGATGTAAATGCCTGCATTGCAGTCGCACAGAATGATGTCCATGTCGTGATTGGATTGGATTGGAATGAATTGGAATGAATGAATGAATCGTCGGTTAGTTTAGTCGGGATGGTTCTTACTTTCTTCATAGTCAGAATTTCTCTGTCTCATTCCTGCAATAATCAAGTTGCAACTTACCCGGGGCAATGGTAGATTTAAGCATGTAAATGGCAATGGTCCAAAAAGTCGCAATCTTTGTTCGTTCGTAGTCGTACGCCATTGTAGCATTTACGATAGCCAAGACTAAACACAAGCTCGGCATGGCCAAACGAATGGCATTCCATTCGTAGAATTCTCGACATTGAAGGTTGCATCGAATGATCAATAAGGCATTGATAACAAATGCTACCGACAGAATAGAGAAGCCAATGGTCAAACCAGCGGGGGAAGGTCGATACGACGATAGATTTCGGTACGTTTCTTCGAAGTCGGTCGAGTCCATGGTCACCATCGGATACGATGATATCAATTGTCGAGAGGGATTGGGTTGGGCGGCGGCGGCGGCGGCGGTGGTGGTGCTATGCGGTTCGTTTACGATTCTTCAATCAACAGGGAGTGATTGTCGATGCTGCTATCGTGTATTGTTGTGTATTGTTGTGTTGTGTTGTGTTGTGTTGTGTATTGTTGCGTTGTGGTGCTGTGTTGCATTCCTTGAATTCCGTATCATGCGGGCAACAACAGGGATAGTCGGACATTCATTTCTCGCTCAGATTTTCGACAGAGCTCCACAGTTACCGTACTTCGTAGTTAAAAAAAAAAATACTCCGGGGTAGAAACTCTCTTACTTGTACTGCAGAGCGATTGTTTCGGGAAAAACTCTCCACGCGATCAACGGGCGAAAAACTAGTGTCAAAAAACACGAAATTTCAATTTTCCCAGTACAAGTAGAAGTACGAGTACTCGTACTGTAGTACCTAGGTATGAGAATTAGAATGACTCTGCGCAAGACTAAAACCGAGGGCCACACCATTTGGCTTCTGCCGAGCCATTTGACGGTTTGACTTAGGCTATTTCCTTCTCATAACCCCCGATATTTTGAATCTTGCTATCGTACCGGTACGTCACGCTTGCAACGTAAGATTACGAGAAACATCATACCTACCGTACCAGTAAATAGAAACCCAACTGTTCAGCAACCGGCCAAAATTAGAGAGTAAGAATGATCCTCGTTGAGCGAAGAATAATAAGTACGGTAGGTAAATCGTTCGTACCTCACATACCGGTATACTCAAAAGCTGCCGTACGTACATTACCATATGCGTTTAATATTAAGCCTGACACGCTGGAGGTGCCATACACACGAGTCATGAGAACGATCAATGTGGTATACGATGAGAAGATGGAAGAATATGATAAAACGCTACAAGAACTGATAAGATTATCGTCGAAGTATAGCGCCATTGTATTAGTACCAGCTAATAATTAAGCTTTCGTTCGTGAAGTACACCCTTAGTTTCTTTGGTAGCCTATGGTGCGATACTGGTAGTTGTATTGTATTACTCCGTATGTTGGAAATATGCCTTAACATGACCGGCCCGTGACCAATAATATGGAATCTTGCAAGCCCGGCGACTTCAACCGATGACAAGCACATTGACAATCAATGACCTTCTATGATGAGTAAATTGAACCAATCTGAAGACAATATTCGATCAATGACCCTGTCAACCAACAGAATTACTACTGTGCATGTTATGAGGAGCCAATGAGTGATTCCCACCACCATGTAGCGAATAAAAGAAGAATAAAGTGAATAAAAAATATTCACCAGTGACTAGTAGTAGTAGTAGTAGATTGAATAGATTTTTGGCACACCCAACGGATGAATCTTTTTGATTAACTATTCACTCTGAGTGAATTTGGAATTCAGAATCTCTTATTGAATTCCTTTCGTGTCCTTTCGAGTCTATGATCTATTTGAAAGAGTCGATATGATTGAAAGAATCAATATAGTCGATCAAGTCTTACTATGTCCTAAGCATAGTACCCATCGTCGTGTTTCAAACCCCATCGCGTTTTGAAAGAGAGCAATCTTTGGTTTTCAATACTGCCGTGTCAACGATGACCATTACCGTGTGTTCCGATACTTACAATATGTATGACGTACTGACACTACGATACCCGTGATAAACTTTTCCATACTCATGATTAAGGAAAGCCGTTCTCGGCAGTTTCTCAAGATATATATATATATATATATATTCTCGCAATACATACATGATCACAATGATACATAAACATACTAAAAAAGCAAGCGATTCTACCGTGCTGCATTAGCGGTCCCACTGTCTTTCACTGCATTAAAAGAGATATCTTGCTTTCCAGCAAGCTTTCGACTCTCTTTATCTCATACTTTTAACATTCAACTGATTATATCTCCAAAATTCTACACTAGTTGTTATCAAATACTTGTAAATCTACAGCCGCATAAGGTCTATCTGACTGTGCTAGTTCTTGAATCGGTAGTGAGAAGAGATCCGGCCTTTCCATAGTCCCGCCTTGTAGTAAGATCATCCATGCGTTCTTGCAATAAAGTATCGCAACACATTGACTTTTTGATTGATTGTAACAACTCTCAATCCACTAACACAGCGCTGCTGTTCTTCCAAGCCTTTGGATCAACTTCAGCTTGGACCTGATTCAGAAGGAAATTAACAAATCTAAATAAGAAACAGTAACTGTCTGTTTAATCACTAGTACCCACGCCACCTACCCACCTATTTTGGCAAGCAAGGCTGGCCGGTAGTTGAAAATTTCAGAATTTTTCATGTACCATACCGGCTATCGATTTGCTATCCTCACTAAAAAACACGTGATTTGCTATCCTCACTAAAACACCCAAGTTGCTCTCCAGCAAAACACTCCCCTTTCTTTTTTAATTGACAATCAACATGGTGCTGGAGTTAGCACTGCTTGGATACTACTATGAGAACTACTTAACCCCTGATTACAATAGCCCACTACTTGGCAAGGAAGATAAGTTAAGAAGGGATCATAGAACTCCTAGGATTGCAATTAAGACATACAGTCAATCTGCTTTCATGTATCTGTACCTGATCTGGCAATGATCTAGCCCTTCTAAATTGCTGTGCTGGAGTTGACCATGTAGTATTCAGGGCGCTCCTACATTTATTCGAGCCACTCTACAATTTGTACACTGTCAATAAGAACACTGGGTCGATTTGGAAGTTTGAGGAAAATGAACAGGACTTTGGTCAACAAAGAGAGTTTGATACAGCTGGGTGCCTTGCTCTTATCTTATTCTGGTTTCGAACAAGAGACAGGATTAGTAGCAAGAGTGGTTGCTATAGCGCTGGATTAACAGCTTCTCCTATGTACAGATAGCTGAAATTTGGGCGCAAGCTCCTTCTTTCTGCATTACAAGACCATCCTTCTGCGAAATTTTGCTTGCCAAATGAAGAACAAGAGACTCAACAATACAAAAAGCATGCCCGGTAAAAGAGGTGCAAGAGGTGCACACGATTGATTCATGCGTTGGGTGACTGAAATATTTGATTTGAAGATTATGTTGGTGTTTATTCATTGTTTATTCAGTTAATAAAATCTGGCAGTCGAGGCAGTCTCGACTGCCAGATTCTATTCAGTACTGAATAAATCTATGAACTAGTATGTGAATAGATTTATTCACTTTGGTCCGAAACTTTTATTCATTTTATGATGGTGGGAATCACTCAATATCTCCAATACTCACTCATCCCATACTTTATTTATTTGTATCTAACCAATAGGATAAGACTAATTCTCTAAGGTTTTGTAGCCGTAGCTACTGATTTCAACAATTCATGTATTGGTAAGAATAGAAAATAATTTTCAGTAATCAGAATAAAATAAGAAGTGCTATTACGATGACATAATATTGTAGTTACTGAGATGTCTGGTTGCATTAAAATGGTACTTCACACCAGAAAGTTTGGGACTTCGCACCAAAAAGTTTAGGGAGCGTAGTAATGCTGTCGTTCGTGAAGAATCCGTCTTCTGTCTTACGAACGAGATCAAGAATTCAAACGATCTATTGAATACTCCATGAATGGAAGTAATGTTCTACTATCCATCTGTGCGTTTACCCTTGTACTCCCTTTTCTCTTCTTCTCTCTAGCAAGTGAATGGCGCCTATGGAGCTGTTGTTCTTCCTCGAGAGCAGAGAAGCTTCGTGAGAACTGTTTCTGATAGAGTTATATTCCCACCCACTTATGGAAAACGCTTTTGATTTCAGCCATATCTTTGGTCGGTGACACAATTCTGGTGTTCGGAACTCTGATCAAAGAAGATCCTGATCTGTCATTGTCGTTATTGGGATTTCCCCCCATCGCCATGCCCTTGGCAAACGACTGCACGATGAGTTTCTCGGCGATCATTTTTGGGGTGGATTGGCCTTCCGAATTTCGCTTGATAACAACCTCGATTCTATCCTTTTTGTTGCTTTGATCGTTGACTCGGACAAAGAATCGCACACCTCCATCCAGTCCACTACTGATACGCGTTGATCTGCGCAAGAACCTGACATCCAGGCCTCCGTCGTCGGTTGGAAGTGCTTGAAGGGGCTGAACTGGCAACAGAGCGGCAACGGGAAATCCTCGGACGTATTGAGATATCCTTGACAAGCTGTCTTCGCAGGATACCCCAGGCAGAGGTCTCAGACTCATCACTAGAAGCGATTCTTCGTCATCCCATCGCTCCACCTTCTTTTTGTTTTCCGCCTTTTCTTCGTCCAGCGGCTTGGCGAATAGCGGAGGGAAATCTGACGAAGAGAAACCGAAGATGCGTTGTCTCTCTACCGCTCTATCTCTTCTCTTTGATGTTTGTTCCGCCGCCCATGTTCTTGCTGCCTTTGCTACTGATACCGTGCTGAAGGATAACGCTTGATGGCTTAATGTTGCACAGGCAGCAATCCCGTACAAAATGCGGAGCTTACACATGTTCGTTGTCGTGGGCATTGCTTGAGGCCTCGGCTCAGAATTCTTGTCGTGACGGTAAACGAGAGTTACTCTGTTCTAGAGTGATCAGTATTCGGCTCTGAAAAGAATGAATGTGTCTCCAATGATTGCCTAGTTGATTTATTCTAGCATTCTCAGTTCGATGCACAGAACAGGGCCGATGAAGACGTGTATTTTCGAAGAATCCTTTGATTGCGAGTGTATTTGTTGAATGAGAATTGTTGAGAATCGTCTTTGATCGGCGACGAATGACACGATGACACGATCTCAATCATGAGTGCCACACGTACCGTACGACTCGTCGTAGCGAAACGTATCATCTGGTACGAGGAGTTACCTACTATTCGTACACGTGCTTCGTGCCTCTCGGTCTTTTTTCCCTGTGATTTGTGTTCTCATTGGGATTGGTGAGTCAAATGAGTCCATTTGAAAAGGAGATGAGAAGGTTATGAGCCGAAACCCATCAACTTGGGCCATCAACGATCTAATTTTTTTGTTTCTTCGTAAATTTCGGAATACAATAATTTCTCATGAATCAAGTTCATGATTCAGACGAAAGACCCCGAAAGAACTACAATGCGCAATTCAGATACACGTCGATACGAGTAGCTTACAACGACAAGTGATTGGGAAGCTATAGAACAAGTGTATCAAGTTTGATTCTCCCAGACATCAAAGGAAGAAACGAGCATCCGATAAGATGGTCTCGAACGTCCTTTCATTAGTTTGCTGGAGCTGTCTTTTGGCAGTTTTTGCTCCTGCGTTCACGGAAGGTTTTTTGCCATCGCAACAACAGCAGCACGCAAACAAAGACAGGAATGCGAAATCAAGGTATGAAAAAGATCGGATATCGACATCGCATCTACATCAGTCTTCCCGTCCCGAGGATCTCTATTCTGCTGTCCATCGTAAAGAATACGAAATGAGGGGTGTCAAGCAACAACACAAATCTTCCGCAGACCCTGTCCGGATGGCAATGTCGTATGCCCAAGAAACACAAACTCCCATGCGATTGGCCAAAGCTCTTCGGCGCATCCACGACGACCCGTTTCGAAATGGCGGGCCCGATGGCGAAGAACTTTCGGAAGAAGAGATGGCCCGAAAACAAAAACTAATGGACAATGGTCTTGCAGAAATGACTATGCGACGGGCCTGTTTTTGTGTCGACGTCAAGCGAAAATCGCTTTCGAGACCAGGGGAAAAACCGTTCTGTCGTTTCGACAATGCGGCTATGGTGTGCGAAGCGATGGTCAGGTTAGGAGCCGATACAGTCTTCGTGAACGTTGATTACCCAGCGTATGGTGGTGATATTTCAGAATTAAAATCTGCCGTGACCGCCGTTCGCAAAGCAAGCGACACAGCGGCGGTTGTTATGAAGGACATTGTGGTGGATGAGATCCAACTAGGATTGGCCAAGGAGGCGGGCTGTGATGGGGTTCTATTGATCGCATCAGTACTCGGTCCAGCTCTCGATAACTTTTTGGACCTCGCCACTACGATCGGTCTTGAAACTATTGTAGAGTGTCATACACGGAATGAAGTCCAACGAGCCCTCGATGCCATGGCTACAAATATTTTGGTTTCGAATTACGATCGAGTTGCGCAACAAATGTATCCCGATCAGGCCATTAAATTGGCTGGTATGTTTCCTGGAAGCGGTGGTCCCATCATTTGTTTGGCTGGGGGTGGAATCGAAACACCAGAACAAATGAAACGCCATTTGGCCGTGGGTTATGACGGCGTTATCGTTGGCAAGGCAGTGATGGGCAGCGCCAAAGCACCAGAATTCATTCGAGTGGTACGAGATCGAAGCTTGCTACCCGCGGAACTGTCACAGTGGGGATTAGAAGATGTTGAATTTGACCTTGATGGTCAGCCTATGCCTGGTCCAAAACAGAACATTCCAAATCCCTACGATGATGATGCATATCAGTAATGGCACACCGTCAGCATCTTAGCTCTGTGAACCTGTTCGATTAAATTTGACCAGAAGAACTATTAGAAGTATATTATCTCGGTGACATAAAATCGAGTGTAGTAGAAGGAGTTTCTCTTCAGTGAAAATTAGGGTTCTGAATCGAGTTGACTCTGAAATGTATGAGTTCAACAATGCCATTATTTTAATCACCTCGAGTTTTATAACGGAATGAAAGAAGCAGCGACAGGTAAATGGTCTGAAGCTTCTTTTTCGTTTGGACATGGTTTATCCGATGTTACGTCCGTGACTGAGATTGGTGTCATGCTCTGGCTGTTGTAATAGATACGATCGAATCGAGATGTAAACAAACCAGCATCGGGAAGAGGTTCACCCAGGACACACATATCGTGTGCTATGCCCCAAAATTTTCCACCAGATAATTCCTTTTGATAGACTTCAATAAATCCAGATAGAGTCAGTATTCCGTCTTCCGGAAGCTCTGCTCTTTTCTTTCGGACTTCCCACCCGTCTTCTGGATTTGGATCTTTCCATCCCATCTCGTTCGCGGCATTTCGGTATTCATCCCCTCGCTGTAATCTCTTATTTATGATAATCAACCATTTCTCGACTGCATGTTTGTCCATTTGCCCGTCAGCTGTATTTGCAAACCTCTTGTAGATCCGTCCAAGTCTCTCAATCATGCCTTGTGATAGTTTTGGATCTTCGTATGCAGCATCGGTTGTTTCAATTATATTTGAAATGAGCTCAGCAACCACCAACGTTGGAGGTGGAGGTCGGCTGTCGATAAATACTGACGCATCTTTTAGTGGACTTGTAAAAGGCAGCTCTTTCCTTTTCGATGATACGGAAGCACCATCTTCGATAAATGTCTCGTCAACGTATCCATCTTCTAAAAATCGTATTGAACCCGACTCTGCTCCACCATTGAAATCGCCGCAAACAATTAATCGCGCTGTATCTTCAGGTTTGGTTTCCTGTTTCTGTTTGCGAGCTAAGGTCAAAACTCCTTTCGTAGCATCAAAAATCTGACGGACCCTTCTTGGTCCCTGTGGTCCTGCCTGTAAATGACAATTCACCACGTACCATGGCGGCTGTTCTTTTTGCTCGTCATTCTCCTGAAGGTCTTTGATTCGGCGTTCAAAAGCTGTAATCAGACTCCTATCTTTATGAACAGGATCGCTCACAAGGCGGCATTCCGATGTTTTCCAAAAAGTCGCAGGTCTGAAACGTCCCCTTTTGAATAGCGCATACTCGTCGTAGCCCAAATCTTGCATGAAATCAAAGTCTTGTTCAAAGGATTCCGGAGAAACTTCTTGGAGGCAAACTACATCGGCACCTATGGAACCGATTCGCTCTTTCATCAAATCGCGGCGGTAATCCCAAGATGATACCGAAAAAGGACTGGGAGCCGCGTCGGCACTCGCGTCAGTACTCGCGCCGTCTTGATCCATCAACTGTAAGTGTTTGGGGTCGTTGTACATTTTGTATGTCCACCACCCATCGATTGAGTTCGGTAGCAAAACATTGTACGTCATCACCGATAGACCCTGAATCGGCAAAGCGCCTGCGGCTTGACCGACCAAATGAGTCGTCAACACCATGGTAATGATTTGTATAGTTTTGAATTTGCTTACGACGACAGAAAATTATTATGCGAGAGCAATCCGATCATCATCGTGAACCATCAATCGTCAATCGACCATCGGCCGACAACATTCCCAAAAAGACTTCCGTGGAAAAAACAGTTTTTTGAGCTACCTCGTAGCTCTACCCCGTACCGGTATGTAATTTTGAATTTACAGCAGATTCTTCTACGAAGGATTACGTATCGCACAGTACAGATACTGTCATTTACAATACGTCATCTTCTGATGAAACGTGCACATCTTCAATCTTGATTGTATCGGTACCGTACCGTATGTATCGTTATGAGTTGAGACACAAGATAAACCCCAAATTGAAAGAAAAAATAATTGTTTCACCCCCTTTTCAACTTCTAATACTTGACTTGATTTTAATTTTAACTACAAGTACCGAGGGAAGAACGATAACAGGATCAACATCCATGTCATAGGCGCAGTGTTATGAGTTTGCTCGTGTCCTGATGCTAACAGAGGTTGTCAACACATCTTGTTCATTCTCTGGTCGGCTTTGTTCCGGACGGCCTATATTTCAAATATCAGCACTGGATATTACATGATTTTTTATGCACCGATATAGAGGACGTTACTTTTTCGGCACAACATGTTTTGAACATCGCACCGGAGAGGTTTCCCGACGCGCTTATTCAACATATTTGTGGACGTTATAGAACCTGACTTTTATGGTGTGCTTACCGATATCGGAGAGGTGCATACCAATAGTGTCAGTGAAGCAAAATGTGCTTACCGACAGTTAACTTGTAGAGACGTTCCAAACTAGCCTTGTAGCTTGGATAGCTAGCTTCTACTATTAGGGGGTTCCGTGAAAGGAATACAATTATTATGGGAAAGGAGGGGGTATGCGTTTTGCATTTGGTTTTAAAATGTTTGGGGCACGTGTTGGATGCTTTTTGCACGCGACACTATTACACTCGCTGATCCATAAAATCAACTCGTTTCGAAAGTTCATGGGGATGGCGGAGTTTGGGTTTTTTCGTCAGTAGACTTGTTCTTGATGCCAGTGGGACGTTTGGCATGGACCATCTTTCTCACTCGGATGTAGTCCCCATTGCGAAGGTAGACCTTCTTTTGCAGACGACCCGATTTTTCTTCTTCTGCGGCGCCATCAAGAGTTTCGAAGGCCAAATTTGCATGCCTTGTAGACTTGAAATTCACATGGGTTTTACCAGAACTTCCATTAAATTCAATGTCTTCTACCTCAATCGGCTCGATGGTAGTATGCTTCAGAAACATACTGGACAAGTGCTCTTCATTGCATACCTTTGGAATTCGATGGATAAAGAGTTGATGCCCGTTTGCTCTGGGGTTCTTTGAGGTGCGTTCGATCTCCTCTACTTTGCCGTCATTCTTCACCCATTCCAGAACACATTCAAGTGCCTTTCTGGCGTCGTTTACACTGTCATGTGTCTCAGGCATATCCTTCTTGAAAATTGTCTTCACACAATCCTTAAGGCTGGGGGTGGCACTCGGTGCGTCTTTTGCACGAAATAGGAACGAAGAGTCCGAAACAACCTCGTGCTCCATTTTTAGAGCAACAAGATCGTTGTGAACAGCATGTCCAATAATCACAGTTTCTTGGCTGCACAGTTTCAACATGAACGCTTGGGCGTGTCGGAGGGTGAATTCCACATTGTCCAAGTGTTCTTTCTTGATGCCGTTGATTCGCGTTCTGTAATCGGTGACTGGCCACACGGGTTTGACGAGTGTATCCAACAATACTTCCTCTGGTTTCTCCGCGTTAACAACACTGATACGACACAAAGCCTTGGAATTCTTGGCTCCCGAGACGGGATCCTGACTTTCGCACATTTCGCAGTCAATAGCGATTGCCTGTGGGTTGGATGCACACCACGAGCCGTAGGGTTCTGCTTTGACCCATTTCGTTTCAATGCCTGCATCGGAGTCGAGTTCTTTGTACCTTGCAAAGTCGAGAGAACTTCCGTAACGATCGTGTTTGCGACTTTCGATGACAGATTTTTTCCATTTTCGACCGACGGCCGTTGACGTAGGTAGAATACCTTTTCCTCCTTTTTTCGGCGTAGTTTTGTCGCTCGGTGTCTTGGTGGTCACAACAGCATCTTCTTCTTTTTTCATAGGAGTGGTAACACCCGGAATGGAAAACGAGGCTATGGGAAGATTCGAAACAAAGCTACTGAAACTATTGGTAGAAGCTGCTGGTGGGTCGGCCTCTACTTTGACTTCTACTTTGACTTTGGGCGTTGCCGGTTTGGATTTCGGGGTCGACGGCTTCTGTTTCTTTTTGCTGGACGGAGCCTGTTGCTCCCTTCCTTTTCCGTTCGACGCATTTTTTGGCTGGGAAAAGATGTCTCCGTCGTCCATCGATTTTCTCTTTTTCTTTTTCTTCTGTTGCTCTGTGTCTTGCTTTTGAGGAGTTTTCTCTTTCTTGACGATTTGGGGTTTGACAGGCGTTTCTGCGTCGCTCTCGGAGCTCACACTGGAGTCTTCCGACATCTCTACTCTGACAGCGGATGATGAAAGAGCAGGTGTAGCTTTTTCGTGCAAGAACTTGCAGTTATCACCGTTCCTACATCCCTCGGGAGACTGGAAAAAGGCACAAATGGCCTTTCCACCTGCAACGTTTTCAGCTGAGAAAAGCTTGTATTTCTTTGACGAGGTCATCCCTATTCTTGATTGCGATGTATATCGGCTGTTCGAGAAGAATGTTGATGCGTTCCAAAGTTGGTATGCTTTCAGTAGATTCTGTTTTGTGCATCCGACGAATAATAGGACTACAGGATGTCACACGTCGACGGGCTAAGTGCTTCACCCTCTCATACCGTACTCTTCCGGTATTACTCGTATCATTCCTAATTTTGATCCGGTTTCTGTTTCGGTTAAATTTGCGAGAAAACAACTCCATGAAAATCCCTCGAATCATGCAATCAGTGGTGAACTTTGCCGCTGTCTGTTATTCGTACGTCAAACATGATAATCCTGTTCTAATCCGTTTCTAATCGTATCCGGTCAGATTTTACGGGTACGAGTACTCTTACGATTATGTACCTACCGGTAGTACGTACCGTACCTGCCTCCTTACGGTTCGTAATCTTAGGTAAGGGACGAGTTTCCAGTACGTACCGTACGTACAGCCAAACGCCAAACCGGTGGGCGGTGGCCGGTGGACGGTAGGAAAAAGTAGATACACATTAGGAGTATGTACGGTACGAGTAAGCTTAGTACCGGTATTGAGTGATTCCCACCAGATGAAAGTGAATAGATTCGAAAGTTAATAAAAAGTATATAGAATGAATACTTTTTTATCACATCCAACGGACGAATACTTTTATTCACTGCCAAATTTGGAATTCGGAATCCCTAAAGAAGAAACAGTAACTGTCTGTTTAATCACTAACCGCGCCACCTGCCGGCCTATTTTGGCCGGCAGGCCGGCAGTTGAAATTTTCAGAATTTTCTATGTACCGTACTATCGATTGGCTTTCTTGCTGATACGAATTACGAAGTACTACTACTAGCTATCCTCACTAAAACATTCACATTGCTCTCCAGCAAGCACTCTTTCGCAAAACACTCTTTTTTGAAGCACTCTTTTGCGAAACACTCTACAATCGACAATCAACATGGCCCTGGAGTTACTAGAACAATACTATGAGGAGAACTACTTAACCCCCGATTACAACAATCCACTGCTTGGCGAGGAAGATAAGAGAAGAAGGGATCGTAGAACTCCTAGGATTGCAATTAAGCGATACAGCCAATCGCCTTTCATGTATCTCTATCGATCAGGCAATGATCAAGCCCTTCTCAACTGCTGTGGAGTCGACCATGTAGTATTCAGAGAGCTCCTAGATATATTTGAGCCACTCTACAATTCGTACACTGTCGATAAGAACACTGGAGTTATTAGAACGAAGAAGATTCGTTCCACAACAAACCAATTCGATGCTACTGGCTGCCTTGGTCTTGTCTTATTCTGGTTCCGAACCAGAGGATCAGCAGCAAGAGCAGTTGCTCTAGCGTTTGGATTAACAGCTTCTCCTATGTACAGATGGCTGAAATTCGGTCGCAAGGTCCTTCCTTCTGTATTACAACACCATCCTGCTGCAAAAGTTTGCTTGCCAAACGAAGAAGAGATTCAACAATACGTCGATGCTATTGCTGCAAAGTATCCTGTGTTACGACCTCACAGAGTGTGGGGTGCCTGCGATGGGCTCAAACTCCATATCCAACAGTCTGGTAACTGGATGAAGCAAAACCAATACTACAATGGTTGGACTTGTGGGACATACGTCAACAGTGTTTTCATCTTTGCTCCGGACGGTAGGATCCGGGGTTGCATCTTGAATGCTCCAGGTTGTTGGCATGATAGTACTCAAGCCGACTATGGCCTCTATGAAAAGATGGAGCTCATGTATGATAAATATCTAGCAAAGCTTATTGTTGATTCGGCTTTCAAACTGTCTAGAAAGCCATTCCTCATACGGAGTTCCCAACATGATCCTTTCAATGCAGCAGATCTCTTAGTGAATCGCGCTGCTACCAGCGTCCGACAGCTTTCTGAATGGGGAATGCGACAGATCCAAGGGGGTTTCCCCCGGATGAAGGACAGCATTCTCTTGGAAGAAACAGGAGACAGGACGGTTATTCTGAAGCTCCTTGTTTGTCTCTACAACTTCCAGACAGCTAAAATTGGAATCAACACCATACTCAACACGTACATGAGTCGAACTGAAGGCTTTTTCTCCTATGGATTGGTACCAACAGAAACTGCAGATGATGTATTCGATCCGATCGATTAGTAGCAGATCTTAGATGATAATCGATACTAGTAGTTACAAATTAGCATTACTAGTCGTATTGATCAACAGTCCGCACCTCAATCGATCGAATAGTCGTACGATTGATTTGATCCATCGATTGATTAGTCGTAGGACTACTATTTAGAGCAGTCGACAACACGTTCGAATAATTTTGCTCCAGCGCACCTCTAGTGGTTTTGAATCCCTCTTTTAAGGTGTTGCAATAGAGTTTTTGTATTCTCTTTGTAGCCTAAGTTTCTGTCTGGAGCAACGTTGGTGTTGTTGTTGAGTTTCTTAACTAATAATCGATTCTTTTATTTTAACTAACTAACTAACTAACTAACTAATCGATCCTACTAATCGATCGATTCATCGACAAATCGGTTTGTCATTCGTCATCGCCATCGCTGTCACTGCTGTCGTCGGCGCTGCTGTCGTCGGCACACAATCTAAGGTGTTCCAGTTTTCTTTTCAGCTTCCCGTTGGGAGTGTTCTTTGCACCAACATCACTAGCAAGACCAACAAGTACCTGGAACATCAACTTCCTCTCTCGATCTGCCACCTTCTTCTCTTCATCTGCCACCTTCTTCTCTTCGTCGGCCTTGTCCTGCCGTCGTTGTTGGAGTTCCAATGCCGCTCGATGGGATTCCAATGCCTGCATATGAAGCTTTCGATCCTCTCTTCCCTCTCTCAATGCTGCAGCAATCACACTCATCAAATGTGTGTCCTTGCGACCGTAAGCTCTCTTTTTGTTCGTGCTAACACCACTAATGGTACTGGTAGGAGTAAGCTCCGTTGCTACTTCATCGATTTGTGTAGGCTGAGTTGGTTGACCAAGTAGAAGTGGGACAGGACGTGTAGGCTGAGTTGGTTGACCAAGTAGAAGTGGGACGGGACGGTTGTCCTCCGTTCCTCCTTGAGTCGATCCTTGAGTCGATCCTTGAGTCGATCCTTGAGTCGATCTTTGGGTTGATTGAGACAGTTGAGTTGGTTGAGTTGGTTGACAAAGTGGAAGTGGTGGAGGGCCGGATGGCTCCTCCTCGTCATCAGCAGGGACAAACTCCCCTGTTTCAATATCAAATATGTCTTCTCCATCCACAATGGAGGCTCTATCACCAATAAGATACTTGATTTCCTTGGCTTGTTTAACATCCCATTTCTGGATTGGATCACCAGTTGGCATCTTCTTCCGGTACAAACGAATGTATTTGTTCCTGATTGAATCAGTGTCCCTACCAGGATATTTTTCAGCATGTAGACTTGTAACCGCGTCCCACTCTTCTGGGCCAATTGGTAGGATACTTCTCATGCATTTGAACAAGTGCTCCAACTCGGGCTTTGTGTAGTTGGCAATGCCGGCTTTCCTTCCACTGCTGCCAGTCTGTGCAGCAGTCGGTGCCATGTTGTTGATTGTTATGATGGATGGTATTTCTTTTTGTGAGGGCATCGATCGAATCCACCACCGATGCGATCGAATCGATTCATCTTCTTCGGATGAATCATCCTCTAATAAACTACTAGCGAGAGCAACGAGAGCGATTGTAGTGAAGGGGTAGAAGGACATTCTTGCCCTTGCCCTCCTGCGTCAGCTCGATAGAAAGAAAGTGTTGAAGTTGAATTTCTGCTGATTACTTGCTGGAGAGACAAGTCGGACTGTTGTTGCTGTTTGTCCATCTTTCCGGACTTTCTTTCTTTTTCGGACTGTTTGCAAATTTTCAGCTGAGCAAAATTAGCGATGATCACCAAAAATAGCATGCAAGCATGCCCGGCAAGAGAGGTGCGAGAGGTGCACACGATTGATTAAGACTGAAATGTTTGATTTTAAGATTCCGTTGAAATCTATTCAGTGTTAAAAAAGTGAATAAAAACTGTCAGTCGGACACATGTCGACTGACAGTTTTTATTCAGAAATGGATAGATCTATGTAGAAAACACATACTTTTTATGCGTTTTTCTATTAATTTTATTCGTTTTAATCTGGTGGGAATCACTCATTACTTAATCATAATATCTCAAACAGGAACGGACAAGGAAGAAGATACAAAAGACACATCACGCTTCACTCCGCATCACATAACAAACACAACACAGAACCCTTTGACATTGCCATCGGCCTTGCCATCGCGAATCGGGAAATATCTGGTGCATTATGCCACTTTGAACCAAAGAACGACGACACCGACGTTATATATTATGATGGACCAGGCCTCGAATGCCAAAGGGACTCAGCAGATTTGAATGGTCTATTCGTGGGATAATTCGCATGAATAGACGTACGGTACACGTACTTAGTATGCGCAAAAATGAACAAACTATGACAACGAAAGATCCTCCCGGGGCGGTCACTCCTACGCCTGCGTTACCAGCAAAAAGGAACGCACCAAAACGAAGGCGAGAGGTAAACAGAGCGCTATTGACAAGTCGATACTTTTCAAAGGCAGATAAATGCTCCTTTCGGTTTCGCACAAGTCGCGGTATCGTGAGAACGACGAAGAAAAAGGAATCGAAAAATCGCGGACGCATCACCGACGTTTTGATTCCAAACGCCATTGAAGAAAAGGAAGATGGAACTATTTCTTGTTCGATGTTTCCAGATCGTTTGAAAATCTCGTCGATGCCAACGGCTCAAGTTTCTAGCGACTACTTTTTGCACTCTCCGTCCTCTGCATACGGATCGGTTTTGTCACTGGGACCATTGGTATACACCTGGATCAGCAGTAGCGATTGTCAGGAGATCCGTTCCAATTGCGAGAGGCGACAATCTCCCTATGAAAACATCAGAGACGCATGCGATCCATGCCTACAAATCCTTCGCGCAGAGACGTTCCAGCACTTTGAAGCGTGCCCGATCTTTCGAAAGGAACTCGAGGCTTGCGTTTCGAATCCAAGCGTCACCGATGGAAAACCTTTCGTCATTCGAAAGCATCAAAAGTCCACTTGCGTCGAGCGAGTGGGCCAATGGGCTGAAGCTCATTTACTGCGTCACCTGTGCCCGAATCAATGTTATCTGCGCGCCTTTGCCCCGAGTCGGGAATGGATGCTACTCCGAACGAAACTAGAAAAGCTCTCACCAATCGGTGAGGCATTGAATGACTGGACGTGTCGCTTAGTTTACGAGGTGGAAGAGAATCCAATCAGTGATTCATCAACGGTTTCATCTTCCGATACTGATCAAGACATAGAAGCGACAAGTTCCAATTCCGTAAAATTATCACCGGTACACCTCCCGCGAACGGTATTTGTATCACTCAAATCGAGGAAGGTGAGAAAGAATAGCGCTCGCACGACATGTTTGTATTCATATTGTTTCAGTGAACGATAGTACTGATTTCCGACTTTGTGGCGTATTAAACGCTTTGTCATCTCTGTTGATTGGGGATATCAGTCCTTCCCAAGTTTCGAGAAAGCGCGCGAGTCTATCTTTGACGAAATAAATCCCTCCAATATCATCTGCAGTGGGATTTCAGCGTCGAAGAAATCAGGAGAGCTCGTTATTGACGAAGATATGTACGCAGCTGCTGTAAATGAGATAGCAAGTCCCTTCGGTCTATTAGAAGAGCTCTTTCCCGAACAGCCCTGGCGTGTTTTGATTTGCACCATGTTGCTGAATAAGACACAACGAAAGCAGAATTTAGATGGAATTTTGTTTCATCTCTTTCAGAAATGGCCAACGGCGTATTCGGTCGTGAAGGATGCCGATGACAACGAAGAATCTGTTCGTCGTATTGTTTTCAGTCTTGTGCGACCCGCAGGTTTGGGTCACGCAAAGGCAAAAGCATTCGTACGCCTCTCTAGAGACTACCTCCATTTATTGACCGACAAAAGGAAAGAGATTGCCCCGTCGCTACATCCTGAAACGAGTACTAAAAATGAAAATTCCAACACTTTGAAAGGGGTTGAGTTTGAGCTGACACGGAAAGAAGTTAAGAAGCTTTTCAATTGTGGAGATTATGCAGCCGATGCCTACCAAATATTCATTCGAAAAGAATTTCGGTCCCCTCTCTTGTCAAACGATCACATGCTTGTCGCCTATACGGAATGGAAAAGAAGTTTATTCCGGCTATTAGAAGCTCGAAAGCAAGTACTTCGTACATTCTAAAGACACTTTTTGACAAATTATTTGTACCATACCCATAATACAATCACACGGGATACTGGAAGGCCTATGTACATGTACAAATGAATAATTACAATTATAGTTTCTTCGGTTCTGTCTATGTTCGATCTCGTTGTGGGTATGGTCTACATCGTGGAGAGGTCTCTGTGTTCTAACCCTTTCAAAATCCGCAAGCCATCTTCGGTTTCGGCAATGTATTTTTCGATCTTGTGAACGTAGCCCAAGAAATCTTTGTTGTGAAGCATTTTCACAACCCAAGATACAACCTTCTTGTGTTCGTCGTCATTCACAGTTGGCATACTGGACCTCTCTGTCCCTGCTGTTGATGTGGGCTTTCTTGCAAATCGGAATTATGAATTTTTGGGTCCTCATGGGCTGGTGGTGGTTTCGGCGAAATCTTTGGATTGAACCGGAGAAATTGGTCGGAAAATGCCAAGCAATCCTCCAATGACTTGGAATTGAAGGAGCATTGCACGGGCACGACGCTTGGAAATCAAAAGGATTTTGTCGTCGCGACGAATGATGGTTCCCTGGTCGCTTTGGGATTTGAGAGAAAATTTCTGACGAAGAGCTGGGAATATGATGCATTCCTTTCGGGGTGCAACCGTGGTGACTCGTGGGTGAAATCGATTATTTCTGGTAGAAGACGACGGAGATTCGAGCTCTTGCTTTTTCCATCCGTCACTCTCTCGACGGTAGAGTAAGACAGGCCATGTCTTTTCATCGGGCCATCCTGTGGTCGGAAACATAGTTAAATTATCCTTTGCAAGTGCTTCCTGAATAGCAGAGGAAACGATATGATTGTGAGTATAATTATAAGCATGAGTATGGCAACAATCGCAATGAAAGATTTTTTCTAAAACGGTGAACTTCCGGGGGGAGATGCTGAAACAGAAACCTGAATCGTGACGGGTAAATTGTGGCCCCTGAACTGGGACTAAAAAAATAATGACAATTTTTTTCATTTTGGTCGAAGCGAGTGAAAAAAGTCTCCTCAAAGGTAAAAATAATGATAAAAGTGCGGAAATCTTTGTTGTAACACCAGATTAGCATTCCAAATCAGCAAGAACCACTATTACCGTATTCGTTTGCAACACCTCAAACCACAGAAGCAGAAGCAGCTATGTAGTCTAAATTGGAAAATAGAAGAATATTAGAGCATTTCAATCCATTTTTAAACTGATTCACCATTGAATGATGGTGATATTGGCTGGACTACAAACATTGTTATCCGCCAAATTATGAACAGATTATCATGAACATTGTAAATTGGGTGTTGAGCACTTGCGAAGATTCAATGCAAGGTGGTAAAATCAAAGAGGTTGTACAAGAGAAGAAGAGTAGAGGATGCCTGAATAGATAACGAAATAAGCAGATACCATAAGTGAGACTGTACCTACTGAATAATAGTTGTTTCAATATTGTGCATCATTGAGATGACTCAACTTGTTGTATCAGCTCATAACAATACAAGGCTTCCTTGTTGACAGGATTCGATTGCCATGAAAAAAACTGCCAATAACGTTTGGATCAATATGTGGAACATGGCAGAAAATTACAAAGAGCTATTCAGACAACAACAATTCAACTTTCTCTTTGAATTAGCCTTCCTTAATTCTTAATGTCATCAGAAATAAAGACTGGTTGTCCTCTACTTCACAAAGATGGTTTACTTCTTGAATCGCAGGGTTCATTTGCTTTTCCGTTTCTTTTTCTTCTTTTTCAAATAATTTGGACGCCTGATGTCAGTCATTGAGAACACGGTTTTAACACTGTCAATGTCGGTATGCCCCATGAGTAATACTTTGTGTTTGACATCGAGTACCGCTCCTGGTAATAGTTTTAGGCAGTTGTAGATTTGCGGGATCGTTTCCCAAGCTATAATGCTTTTCAGCATTATGGATCTTCTGCGTAGACGTGGAGACGACAACCGCATTTGAGTTGTTGTTGGAACTAAAGCTGTTCGCAGACGTACACACAATGGCCCTTGAAAGTGTGACACGATCAGAGACCGCAATATCCCTTGACGAAATGTTGATTGCATGGCTGTGCTTCTTTGGATTGCTTGCCTTCGTGGAATTTTCCAAAAGCGTGGAGATGGGAGCTGTTTTCTCGTGCCGTTGTGTCTTTGAATCGTCCAACACTTGGCGTATCGATTTCATTATCATAAGCCTCGTTCTTCTCTTCTTGGGATACTACTAATTTCGCTACATTCGTCGTCAATTATGTCATCATCATCTTGCCCCGACCCATTTTCGTTCACTAGACAATTTTTAACATTCTCGTAAATTTCGTATGCAGCTTGCGTCTGTCCTCCCATTTCTTCGTCGAAACCATCTTCTCCAGAAGCAATTGCAGCCCCTCCCTTATCCGAACGGAAAAAATCACTGTGGTTAACAGCTCGGACCGTTTTTTCAAATGGTTCATCCCTTCCACGAACTTGGTGATCTGAGCTGAGAACAGTTTTCTCTCCGTCGAGCAATGTTCTCTCCTTAGAAAATGTCATAGATTTATCTGGAGATCCTTCGAAATCCTGTCCTGACATTTCCTGGATTACAACCGCGTCGTCCTCATCTCTAACTTTCGCTTTGTCGTCGTCTGTCATCTCTAAGAGTATTTTTGATAGTTTTCCACTATCATGAATTTCTAATCCAGTAGAATCGCTCTTCCCTTTGCTTCTAGACTCTGCCCAGATATCGTCCAAAAAGCTTCCATCTTCCTTAAACCTAAAGAGATTTTCCGTTCCAAAGATTTCTCCTTTCCTATATTTATCCCCTTGGACACCTTTCAGTTTATGAAGAAGAAGAAGAAGAAGAAGGAGAAGTGGGAAAAAATAGATAAGACGAATAATCGATGTCAACAGATAAACGCAATGCCGCCACTTTGAATTATTATTCCGATCGAGAATGATCGCCTTATTCTTCCTACCTCGAAATACCCTCGGTGCCACTGCATCAACATCATCGTGGTCTTGTAACGTATCTTGCTTCAGATGAATCTTATATATCTGCCGAAGGTAAATCATTTCTTCAACTGTACCTTTCGAGATAAGTCTGACGACTCGCACATCACGTGTCTGTCCGATGCGATGTGCACGGTCTGAAAAGAGGTGGTATCAGAAGTGAACGAATATGAAGAACAGTATTGTAAAAATTGTCCGAATTATTCAAACCCAATGCGGATACATACCTTGAGCTTGGATCTCCCAACTCGGATTCCAACTAACATCAACTAGATTCCGAAGAAAAAATGAAATGATGAGAATGAACTAACGACGAGAGAAACTCAGCAATGCATGATTCCACTTACACATGATGACCCTATTTGCCGATGTAAGATTCAATCCTAGCCCCGTTGCCTTGATTGAAAGCAAGAACAGGAAGATATGATCATCGTTATTGAATTCATCCGTGAGTTGCTGGCGTCTTGATAACGGTGTACTACCATCCATTCTGCGGTACTCGTATGTTCCTCGACTCTTGAGCCAGTTCTGAATCATACCTAACGATTGGGTTGAATGCGAAAAGAGGAGAACTTTTCCGCCCTCGCTATAATATGTTTGCAATAACCTGTCGAGGACTCTTAGTTTTCCAGATAAGCTAAAGTGGTCGTCCATGATTCCATCGTGTCTGTCGTAGCCTCCACCAGGAAGTTTACTAGCAATGCCTGCCAATGCGACCTTGGCAAATTCTCTCTCTTTGACATACCTAATGTAAGCAGGGGATCCAATTGGTTCTTTGGTTGTGCTCGCCTGTAATAGCCCAAGGTGTGAACTTAATTTGTTGAGCTTCGTTAAACAGGGCAAAGTACAGCACCATGGACATTTTTTGCACCCTTCTTTGGCTGCGGTACTATCGGTACAGTGTGCATCGAGTGTCCGCCATACTGCTGCATCTGGATCAATATAGGGTTCTCCTTCCTCGCCATGTCTCGGATTGACAGGAATCTTCTGGCAACACTTTGCCTGGTTGATAATTTGCGTTTTGTTTGTTCTCATGTATTCCAGCTGCTCCGCTTTGCATTTGAGTGTGAATAAGTTTCGAAAAAAGTTCTGATTGATACCACAATCGCATGGTCTACTTCCATGTTTGACAAGATCGAAGTCAGGGAGTTCCATGCACACCTTGTAAACTTCTTTCTGTAGAGGAGAGAGATCACAAAGAATCATTTGCTCATTCTTATCTGGAAGCTGACCTTTCAGAACGTCCTTTTTGTCCCTTTTGATGTAGATCTTGCCAAGTTCCCTCCTCAACTCTGCACTTGCGGCTTCACTTCGTGCTTTCACCCTCGCATTTGCGCTCTTTTGCCTTTTATCGAAAACAGGCGGCAAGCGGGGTTGAATAAGTTGATAAACAGCATAAGAACAAACACGAATACAGAATGTATTGGAGATGCCAAATGGACGTACCTTCCTAACGTGATTGGCCTATCAAAATTCATGTTGAATTCTTCCTGTGTTCCGAAATAGTTCGTCTCAACTAAATCAACAAGATTCCACAATTCTTTGTGATTGTTTTGCATTGGGGTACCTGTCATACCAAGAATCAACGGATGGTGCAATTCTTTCAGCTTCCTGAGATGAATTGAAATTTTCGCTTTGTCGTTTTTGAAGTTATGAAATTCATCGATGACTATTAGCTTCCATTGTACTCTTTCTAGCTCGGAAAAGTGCGTCTCATTCTGGAATGCCGACTTTGGCACTAGAAGGATATCGGAATTCCCATAAAGCACACTTTCGATCGCATTTGTTTTTGTTTTGCTCGAATAAAACGAAACAGAAAAGTGTGAAAACGTCATGAACGCGTTTTTCCAAGTATCCATAATCGTCGGGGGTACAATAATCATGACGGGATTCCAAGGCGATAGAGAGAGTGAAGTTCTCTTCCACTCTTCGATATCTTCGTCCAATACTTCCCCCATGCGCAACGCTTTGTCCCTCAATCTCTGTATCTTCAGCTTTTGTTTGCGCACCAAAGAATTTCTTTCACGCATTTCTTCAAAGTCCTTCGTTGTTCCTGTTTTATTGAACAAACTACACAACAAAGCAATAACTTGGACGGTTTTTCCACAGCCCTGTGTCGACAACAGTGAGTGCATTCAATGCGGTTGATGGAAGCGATTGAGAAAACCATACAATGAATCGAGAGCAGCAAATACTGTGTTGAACGAATGAAAGAACATACCATTTCATCTCCTAGAATGACTCCACTTTTTCTGGTTAGACAATCATACATGAATCGAATCCCTTCTTTCTGAAACGGAACAAGATATCTATTCAAACTAGCGGGCACTTGGACAGTAATTTCGCTTTGATCTCCAGACAAAACGAGGGGTTGCATTGGTTCATAAGGGCCAAATTTTGGATCTTTGAACTCAGGATGTAAATCATCAATTGAGCCAGTTGTACTTTTTCTGTTGCTGTGTCTCGTTGTAGTCATCGCTGCTATCACAAGAGGAATCAATTCTGTCTTGTTGTCGTTCACTAAATCTTCGCTGTTTATGCGATGTTCTATCGGATTCGCCAGGAGGATGAGCGACGCTTGTTGTACATAGAAGTAGCTGTTTTCTTCTTTGGTTTTGCATCAACTGGTTCACAATCCGACATGAAGCCATCGTCGTCGTCTTCGCGAGAGGGAGGTAAGGATTTTCGATCATTAGTTTTCGCTTCCATTGCTGTAAAGAAGAATTGGTCGTGAGCCTCGCGCTCGAGTACTACTGGATTTCTAGCCTTGTTCGGTCTCCGCTTTCCGCCTTCGCGTTGGTGATGTTTTTCGGTCGTCATTGTCGTCGTTTGGCGATTCGTTCCCCTCGCCGTCGCTGCTACTGTAGTCTCTACGACGAATCTTCTTTTTCCGAAGAGGCTTCGAATATCTTCTTCTGTATTTGTTTCTATTTATGTTGTCGTCCTCATCACTTCCAAAAGAATCTTCTCCAATATGACTTCCCTCGTCGGATTCATGATCGGAAGCAGCATCAGAATTACGTCTATATGGTCTCCGCGTTGATGATCTGTTTCTGTCGTCATGGTTGCTGTTGTCGCTATCGTCGTCGTGGGATGCGTGCTCGTCATCGCTACTACTACTGTACTGTCGACGACGAATCCTCGTTTTCCGAAATGTCTTCGAATTTCTCGTTCTATCTTTATTTCTATTGACATTGTGATAGTTGTCAGCAAAGTCACCGCCACTCACATCACTTTCCCCTTGCGAGTGGTAATCGGAAGTGGTAGAATTAGATCTTCGGCGCGGCATCTTTCTATTCCCATCCCGTTTACGACGATCTCGAAAACGCATTCTTTCGTCATTAAAATCCTCATCACCACATTTCTTGGAAGTTTCCATTCCGATATTGTTGTTGTTGTTGTTGTTGTTGTTGTTGTCGAGAGTTGACGACCCGGTTTGGTTGTCGTGATTGTTGCTCTTCTTGGCTTTGAGGTTTTTGTTTTTTTGAAAAAGGTCCAACATGTCGAACGACCAATCCGAGTCTGATTCGCCTGTTTCGCTTTGCAATCGCTTTCGATTTCGGTGTTGATGTTGATTTTGATGCCGATTTCGCTGGCTCTGGTTCTGGCGATGCCGCCGCTGCCATTGTCGGGGATTGCGAGACCTCGTATCGAGAACGCGTTCTGGCAACGCTCGCATTCGTCTCCGGCGAGGACATAACCCTGGAGCGTTTGCGCCTCTCGTTGCGGATCGGTTCGTCATCATTTGACGAATCTTCCCATTTCGTGCTGTTCCAACTACGACCTCGTCGGTTCTTGGTTCGAGCGACAGAAGAACCGTCGTTCGTTTCGAATCGTGATGCAGCGGGTCTTGGTGGTGGCTTTGTGGTTTTCGATACCCATCGCGGTGGCGATTTCAACCTACCGGAAGGGCTTGTTGCACGATCGATCCTTTCGCTTTCTCGGGTTCTGTCGTCGCTGCCGACTCGACTCGAGATCCTCCTTGCATGGTGGTGAATAGTATCGTCATTTGTATCGTCATTAGTGTCATTAGTAGTAGTATTTTTGTTTGGTGATCCCGAGATCGATTCGCCCGAAGCTATCGACTGTTGTGACTGTAACGCGGCACGCCGTTCCTCCCGTTTCAATTTCTGTTCTTGTTCTTGCCGCTCGATATCCTCTAACTTCCGTCTGAGCAAGTTTCTACGATTCTCACGATTCCTTCGCAGCCTTCGAACGTCGCTCATTGCACCGGACCGGACCGGATCCTTTCCCTTCTTCGTCTTCTCCGTCGGAGTTAATGTTTGCTCCCTCGTTGACCCGCTTCTCGATCCTCCCGAATTGCTGTTGTCTGCGATTTCGCTTTCGCTTTCGCTTTCGCTTTCGTTTCGGAATGCTGACGGAGGATGGAGTCGAAACGCCTGTCACGGGAAACTCCGAATGTTGTTGAGAATAAATAATGTTTTTCGTTTTGATTTTGAAAACGAAACTCAGGTCAGGATCATCAAAAACTGTATTCGTACCGGTACGAGTTCGTACGAGTATTCAGTATCGAACATGCACAAGTTTTTTTAATTTTTTGGGCCAATCACGAGTCTTGTTGTGTGACTGATTTTATTTCAATCATGAGTGTCAACAAACATCGCTCAACGCAAAAGCATTCTTTGGGGATGAGGAGGAAGGAACAACGCCGTTCCACTCTGCTACGGTACGGTACCGGTAGACTGCAGGCCTTGATTGACATGCCGTAACAGTACCGGTACCGGTATCCTTTTTCCTCCCAACCGACAAGATTGAAGTCGATACAGCACCGCACCATACATCATACGAAGTATTGCTTATTTGCACAACGAACGAAGACAACGGCAAGAACAGCGAACCTTGAAAGAATCACCCGTTTCATTACACCAAGCTCATTTGCTTCCAAACACATAATTATTTGTTGATAAGTAGGTCTTTCTTGTTGATTTGCGATTGAGTTTTTGTTTGATGATTGCCTCTGTTTCACGAATGAATGAATACACGCGACAGGGTGACAGCTAGCCCAATTCCGATTGATCCAAGTGTTCAGTATCGTCGGTTGTGACAGCAAAGCACAATGTGGGAGTAATCTTAGTTGGTTGGTTGAGGGTAGTTGTCTTTGGGTCGAGTTTCAAACATGTCGTTGACTAAATAATTGTTTTTGTCGTGCTCTTTCAATTCCGGGTCGAAGGCAGAAGTGCACAACAATAACAACAACAACAACAACAACAAGTAAAGAATCTCGGTCACAATGAAAGTTCTGGTCGGTGTCAAACGCGTCGTAGACTACGCCGTCAAGGTGCAGGTACAAAAAGGATCGGTCAGTCTGAACAACGTCAAGATGTCCCTGAATCCCTTTTGTGAAATCGCGGTAGAGGAAGCCGTCCGACTCAAGGAGGCCAAGGCGGCCGAAGAAGTAGTGGCAGTGTCGATCGGACCCAAGCAATGCACCGAGACACTCCGCACGGCCCTGGCCATGGGCTGCGACCGAGCCATTCACATCACGACGGACCTGAGAACGGACTACATGGAACTGCAGCCCTACGCGATCGCGAAACTCTTTCAAAAAGTCGTCGACCAGGAGCAGTCGGACCTGGTGTTGCTCGGAAAGCAGGGCATCGATTCCGATTGTGGACAGACGGGTCCCATGCTGGCCGGATTTTTGGGGTGGCCACAGGTCACCTTTGCCGCCAATCTGACGCCCGACGACGACGGCGGGAAGGGAATCACCGTGGAACGAGAGACCGATTCGGGGACGGAAACCATCAAGATTCCGTCGCTCCCAGCGGTCGTGACGTGTGACCTGCGCCTGAACGAGCCCCGGTATGCTACCCTGCCGAACATCATGAAGGCAAAAAAGAAAAAAGTCGATACGATCAATGCCGACGACCTGGGAGTCGACCTGACAACTTACAACGAGGTGGTGGAGGTCTTTGCGCCGCCGCCTCGACAACAGGGTGTTATGGTAGAAAATGTTGACGAATTGCTCGACAAACTTCGAAACGAAGCCGGAGTGATTGCATAGATAGACGATAAAATACTTTTCCCCAACTGAAATATTCTAGTGAAATATTATTATTTTTTATTTTATCACATCGATAACAATTCTTGCTTTCCTGTATTATTCATTGCCACAACGTCCAACAACCGCATCTGGTACGAGACGACCACAACTGCCGAGTAAGATGTTCAGGAACAAGAAGACGACGAATCATCAGAGAACGGGGCTTCGTATCAATTCAATGTTCGTCCACCAGCAGTCGGAGCACTTCTGAATGGAACAAACCAGAATGCTGACGATGCCGAAGTAGATCAACCACCCATATGCCACTGCATGAAGCAACGACGTATGTTAATCGCGCAATCGAAAACCTCGCCGGGTCTCGTTCGGATGACGAATCCTCGTCTTACGATGCAGTAGACGCCCACTAGATGAATACGATGGAACGAGTTAGGAGTGATAAAGCCTTATGAATTGTTCATCTCCTAGCTTTCACCACGTACGTTTCTATGCATATAAATAAAACAACGAACGGCAAATATTGGACTACGTTTTCAAGATGAAATGGGTTGGACTGGACAGAAAAATGTAAAGAAAAGGAAAATTAGAATCTATTATTATACAGTAGCTTACTTCATTCCAGAATTAAAAGATGGGGTGGAAGAAGAAAGGAGTCTCGGCGACAACAGGAATTCGGTAAAGAGCTTCTTGGATGGCGAACCCAAAAATGGCCATCATAGCAATTCTTCCGTGCTTGAGTTCCTTAGTCTGCATTGCCATTTGTCCCTGCTTGTCTTGCGGCATGAGGTTCAATGGGTCGAAGTTGCAGTCACCGGAAATGTAATCCTTTCCCTTCTCTTCCTTCATCTTCATGTTCTCGAGCTCGATGATTCCGGCAAGAGAGATGATAGCAACCCAGTATGCACCAGCAACCTTGTCGAGTCCTCCGTTGAGGAGGGATGGAGATGCTCCGGTGTTGGTAAGCAAGGTAGGAAGACCGACGGCATCGGCAATAGGCTTGTCCCAAAGCTCGGAAAGAGGCCATCCGACGGCGGCAAGCATTGCAAGGCGAGAGTGCTTGATCTCGGCTTCACGCATGTACATGAGCTTGGCCTTGTCGTCTCCGGCAAGAGACAAAGGGCTGAAAAGTGAAAAAGAGTGGGAAAAGTCGTGCGACGTTAGAATCGAACAAATGGTGATGGTTGGTTGCTCAAATACATGCAGTCAAAAAAAAGACTTACTCGAAACCGACATCACCAGCCATGGTTCCGTCAAGAATCTTGGGTCGCGTGGCGAAAGGAAGAGCCTGGGACATCTCTCCGTTTTCTCCATCCTTCTTGCTGGGTTCACCCCAAAGCGAAAGCTGAACGGTTTGCGTTCGCTGAGCCTGGTTGTTGGTGGAGGTGAAGGCGGCGGCGGAGCCGGCAAGGAGGAGGGCGCTAACGAACTTCATTTTTGAATTGTTTTGTTTTTGTTTTGTTCTTTATATCGTTTTCCTTTTGCTGGATTCTGGTGTTGTGAGAACGAATGGTTATCGACAAGAAACCCTCGCTAGAACGCTTTCGCAAAAATTGCGGTATGAAACATCATAAATCATAAAGGATGATGTGTTCCCAAGTACCGTATTTTACGCTCTGTCACAGTAAGACTGCGTACGGGAACAGTTCACATCAGAGGTCCGTCATTTGCGTCGCACGTCTCAGTCAGAACGTGCCCGTATCCTTACCAACTACTCGTACGAGTAATTACTTCGTATTTCAGAGGTCCGTCATTTATCTACGTTGCACGTCTCACTCAGAAAGTGCTTGTATCGTGGTTGCTCGCATTGTGCTGCAACCTGCAACACGCACATCTGACTCATCCCAGACATGTGAAAGACGCTGCTGTGTACGACTCAGAAAATACGGTGGGACGAAGTACTTCGTAACTGTACGAGTACCGGTACGAGAACCGTAGTGTAAGATCTTGCGAAGTACGGAGTACGAAGTACGGAGTACGAAGTACTAAGTACCCCGGAGTACGAATGAGTAAGTCTCACTCAGTTCGTATTGCCAAAAAACCTGAGATACTCGTACAATACCGAACTGAATACGGTAAGATACTGTACCGTGCGGCGTACGGCAATACGGTGCAATAGTGTAGAGTGAGAGCTTGGTTTTCGTTGTCATCCTTGGTGATCGTAGAAGTATCTTATTGGTCATCAGCTACCGAACAAGACCCATTACCGGCACTAGTATTATTGTTTGAAACCCACACATTCTCGTACCCTTGGCATGCATTCTAAGCACTCATCTTCACTGACATGCTTAGACATATATAACAGGTTAGCACTGATGGCACGAAATCGAAACAACGATTTCGATCCTCTATTGTCCGCCTGTATATGTAGTAGTTATATTTCTGTCCGACAGTTGAAAACGAGGAGCAGTTGGAAGATGTCTTCCTTGGCGGTGATTTTCCACGCATGGAACGATCACCAAGTCAATGCAGGAGGAATGCGATTCGACGGAAGAAAGAACGAGCTTTGACGAGGATCCATCTATTGAGTACTAAAGTTGTCACGAATGAAACTGACGACAGCATTCAAACGTCAAGGGAAGAGAGAAAACGATCAAATAATGAGAGCAACTTGTGCTACAAATGAATGAAATATGTAGGAGTCAACAATCAGTTCGCAGAAATAAAGTAGAGGCAATGGCTTTTCTTCGTCCCACTTGTATCCGGCGGTGAATGTAAACCGTTGTGTAATCCTTCACCCCGGCAGGTCTTCACTTTATCGTAGTATGTAGAATCCCAATCAGAAATCAAACCTTGTTATTCCCTGTTGAATACGGTACAGATAGATTAGAGGAGCAATGATTATTTATTTGCTATTAATACATGTAATTTAAGTTTGAGATCAGCCAAGTTCACAACTCGATAGTGTATCTTTGCTCACTACGAAGTCACGCCTATTTCCTGATTACTTGTTTCTTCGGTGAGACTTGGCACTACCAATTAGCGAAGGTGAGGATATTTCTACACAATTGTGAACATTATTTGAGCGCAAAAACAAAGCATGTAAGAATAAAAGTATGATCATTACGACTTGATTCGACGGGAACTATTGGTCCATTCATTTGATGATATGTATATATATATAATCAAGAATCTAGCCACAACTTGTTGAATGGACTGATATATAGACATCGATATAATTTCGCATCTGGTTTTGTTCTCACCTTTTGAAACCATTCAGGATCTTCGTCCTCTATGAATCCATCACTGCTACTACTAGACTTCGCTCCGGTTTTAGTTTGGTTGCCGTCGTCATTGTCAAACAACGGATTCTTTTTCTGTTCCTCTTCTTCTTCGTCCTCGCCCAAATACTTTTTGGACATCGCTTCGAATCTAGCGATCCTATCCTTGTCGAGCGAATTCTTGTAGGGATCCGAAAACATCATGTCCCCCAAGAGCCACTTACGATCCTTGTCTCCTTTGCGTAGGTAATAGAGATACCTTCGAACATCGCGTTCCATCAACGGGTCGTTATCGAGACAGTCGGATTCTTGGGTAAAATACTCTCTGGCATACGAGTAGTAGTATTCCGCTCGAGAACGGAGTTCGTCTTCCTTGTTCGGGGGGGGTGCCATGGACATTATACCCCCAGCAGTTGGATTCTGAAACTCCTCCTCTCTTCTTTCAAACTCTTTGTCGTCGAATTCGTTTCCCCATCGTATCAGTCGAACCGATCTGATACAATTTCGGTAAAGAGACTTTGTCAAAAAGGCAGCTTCGTTGAGCAAATCTTCTCTGTTGACAGCCACCGCTGCAGCTGGAGCTGGAGCTGGAGACGAAGACGTCGACGAAGGCGAAGATGAAGTCATTCGAATACCCATGGTTTGTTGGGAAATCAATCGTTCTAGTTCGGCTCTGGTGCTCGCAGTACCTCTGCTACGGCACGTTCCAACTACATTCCGCAACATCACAAGAGAATGGAAACTGGCGAGGATTGGATCTAACTGGGCCCTGTCACGTGGAAAATCTATCCCTTAGATATCTGGAGTGATTACGTACTGTCCGCAAATCAACTCAAAACAAGCGAGTTGCAATCTCAATCACTTCCACGGCTTTGTCGCTGACTCTCCGCTCCAAACTATTGTTGGTCGCCGGTTTTTAATTGTTATGGCATCTTGGTGAACACTGCGAGACGCAGCCGCAGGTCGCAGTTTGCAGGCAGTTTGTCAGTCAGCAACGACAATTCTTACATTTTTTTGCTACACTCGAAGGTGCTTGAAGCTGACCATTGATCAACGACGAAAGGGGGCTGTAAAAAATTAAGAGATATCTTCAATTTTTCGACATCAAGAAAACGATATTCTGAAATCACAACTTTCATGAAAATCTTTTTCGAACTCATTGATCATGACTCACTGACACTCAAATACATTTAATACAGTATTGAGTATCAAACGAATATCGCACTCAATACTTGGCCCCAGTCACAGCATATGTTGTTACATAGTGTTGACGAACCAAGTAACCGACATCATTACACATCGAACAGAGTTGCAACAATGAAGCTTTCGATACCACGTGCCTACTTAGGCACCATGACCTTTGGGTGGTCACAGACGAGCTCTTACGTCGACGAGTCTATAGCTCTGGACATGGTCAAGAGATTCATCGCCTTCGACAAATCCCTACAGATATCCGATCATCGGATCGATACCGCACGAATCTATGCCGGGGGGAAGACGGAGAAAATAGTCGGCAAGGTCTTACAGAAGCTTGATCCAGAACTTTTGTCGGATTGCCTGATTGGAACCAAGGCAGCACCCTCGGTCAAACCGGGAGGACTTTCCGCGGAGGGTGTTGCCGGACAATTCGAAGCCTCTATGGATGCGATGGGGATAGCTTCGTGCGATGAATACTACTTGCACCAACCCGATACGGAGCACAGCTTGCTAGACAGCCTAAAATCTGCCGATTCGCTGGTAAAGGAAGGAAAGGTGTCTAGGATCGGAATGAGCAATTACCATGCAAGTGAAGTATCTCGGGCATTTGAGCTGTGCAAGGAGCACGATCTGACCCCTCCAACCGTGTACCAAGGACTGTATAATCCACTTAATCGCCTCGTGGAAGACGATCTTTTGCCATTGTTAAAAGAAAACGGGTGTTCCTTTGTTGCTTACAACCCCCTTGTAAGTTGAAACTGTAAACACAACTCGAGCAAAACCAACTATAACAGCAATATAAAGAACAGGGTGAAAGTTGCTTTGTCTTCGGAATGCGTAAACTGATATGTTGACGGATCTCTTCTTCTTTTCGTTTTGACTTATATGCCAATGAAAAATCCATGGATTGGTACGTACGGTACAGGCGGCAGGATTGCTCACGGGTAAACACAAAGATCTGGATGCAGTGGCCAAAGGACGATTCAAGAAAAATCAGAACTACTTGCCACGCTTCTACACTCCGGCGAACTTTGAGGCGATCCAACTGATCCAAGAACAATGCGAAAAAGACCAAATTTCAATGGTAGATGCAACGTTTCGGTGGCTGCTATGCCATTCCTCACTTGTGGCTGATTTTGATGGAATTCTATTGGGTGCCAGTAGCCTCGATCAGTTGGACGAAAATCTTGCAGCCTGCAAGGCTGCGACAGAGAGGGATTCTCATCTGTCGGCCGAATTATTAGCGGCTTTTGACAAGGCCTGGGATCTCACTAGGGATGGGGCCTTTCCGTACTGGAGAAGTTATTCCTCCGATATGCCCAATCGAGAAGCCCTGGATCAAGGAGCTAGTTACAAGGCCAGCAAGGTCAAAGAATAGATAGCGCCAGCAAGCATAGAGTACACACAATTATACAATGGTACACTGATATACAATCCGCATTTCATCTGTTTGGACAACCAGCAGGTCTAAGTTAACCCAATTATTTAATGAAACGGCTAGGCAACTAATTTCCTTGCTAGTTTTGCGACGAAGGCTGGGGAGTCACCACTCTCAATGCAGCGTCGCCCAGCTTTCGATTGATCCAACCCGCACGAACCAAAAACTCGATGATGTTTCCCCGCCGTTCCACATCAATTTTGACAATTGTTCTCTTGCTGGAATTCGATGACTCTTTGTCCAACAACCCGTTTACCAATGACTCGTGAATCAGCGCCTTTTTGATTTCCAAGTACTGGACCGGATAAATCTGAAGTCGCTCGCAGAGCGCTCGTTCTTTTCGGGACAAGAGATCTCGACACGGTGCCTTCGACAAGTCGAATTTCTTCTTTTCTGGAACGTCGACTTCCATTGGATCATCTTTTTTGTTTGAAGCAGCAGTCGTATTCTTATCAACCTTTGAATCAGTTCCCGACATCTTTCCATCTGATTTGGTTCCCGAGGCCGTCGAAACTCCCTCGCCGCCTTGTTCATTCGGCGTTTTCCCTTCTCGCTTCTCCTCGCTCTTCTCCCCTTGGTTCGTCCCGCCCTTGTTCGGACTTGTTGTCCCGTTCGAGCTTTTGGCAACCATTCCCTCGATTAAATTTCCGGATCGGCTGGTGCTCCGTCGGTTCTTGCGATCGTTGGTTCGATACTGTTTCCAGAGCGAGTCGGAACCCTTGAATTGCGATGGGGTGCGGGACGTTGCCGATGCGGATGCACTGGACGCGGTTCCGCCCCCCTTCGCGCCGCTTTTGGCATTGGCAATAGCTGCTGCTGCTTTGTTCTTGGCATCTATTTCCAACTTTTTGTGGAATTGACGACGATCCTTGTCGAGTTCGTACATTTCTGCTTCGGCCAGTGTGCGGATGCCTATCCGTCGGTACATTTGAAGCTTGGCTATTTCTTTTCGCAGTCGCTTGGCCTTTAAGATATCGCTGATGAATTGCTTGTGTTCGTCCGGAGTGTGAAAGCGTTCGAATAGACGCATGCGGTGGACCAGGTCGCGCTCGTCGACCGGTAGCTTGAGGTCGTTCTGAACATACGTGCGATAGTCGTACAGGTGTCGATTGAGGACAAATTTCTTTCGTTTCTCGCGTTCGTCGAGCTTTTCGCAATAGATCTGCAACACTTTCAGTTTCAGTTCCTTGTCTTCGGGCCTGTCGCCCCGAATGAATTCCATGTCGGCCAGGGCCGTCTCGGCATCGTTTTCCCATTCGACGTCGAAATCCCCCCGGCGGGGCATGAATCCTGCCAGTTCCGAACCCAGCAAGTGAACGGCATCGTGGGGTCTCGGAGGCAGGACGGTGGGAGCACCCACACGGCCCAGTTTCGTGTCGATCCACGTCTGGCGTATCTTGTCGGCTTCCTTTTTCGATGGTGCGGCAAGGGTGGCCTTGACAAAGGCCAGTTCCGCCTTGCAGGATTGATCCCGGGCCACTTCCTTGCCCATGACCGCACCCGGCACCGCCGGCATGTACGGACTGGGCCATAGCTTTTCGTAGCCGGGGATCGATTCGGTTGGAATCACCTTGAGTTTCTTTCGCGACGATGAAATGCCGGACGCGGCGGTTCGGCGTTTGGAGGTTCTCACTCGGTCCTCGTCGTCGATGATTATTTTGGGTGCGGAACCGAACGATGCCGTTGCTGTTGCTGTTGCTGTTGCTGTTACTGCCGCCGCGAGGGTGTCCTTGCTCGACTTGGTTTGTTCCGATGGCGTATGTACGTTCTTCGCCTCCGGTGCAACGGTGTTATCCGTCGTGCCTCTATCGATGTGGATGCCGGTACCGGTACTAGCAGCAGCGTCACTCGAATTGTTGTTCTTCGTGGTCGCGTCGCCTCGAGCACTGTCTCTGGCAGTCGAGTCACTACCAGACGGCGCGTTCGAAGCCATTCGTTCCTCCGTAGCGTTGTCCGTAACGGTCCATTGAGGCAAAATGTGACCGTAGCGACCCAGGTAATCGTCCAGGTACCTCTCCATGCACCGCTTGGCGGTTTTTCCGACGGAACCATTTCCACCGATCGCGTCCGCGATGTCTACCCAATTGCCCAGACCGTGCTCTTTGATGGCATCGATCAGCCTCAGGTCTTCCTCGGCCGTCCATATCGTTTTCGGATCCTCGGTCAGGGATAATTCCACGGAGCGATGATGCTTCGTGGTTGGAGGAGGAATCGGTGGGGCGTCGTTGTCTCCATCGACCAACATGTCGTCGGCGGTTCCCGGTTGTTCCCTGCGATTGGTATCCTCGGCGGCGGCGGCAGCACCACCACCACCACCACCACCACCAAAACCACCTCGTTTGTTGAAAGCTGCGGCTGCGGCTATCGCGGGTGCCCCGAGGATCCGCCCCGGCGGGAAAACGGGGTACCGCGTGCTGTCGCAAACGCGATAACAGTGGTGGTCCTCGTGGTGCGCCGCCGCCGATGAAATCGCGACGCCGACGATCGACGACGACTCGATTCCGTCCTTGTTCAGTTCGGTCTGCGTCTGGTTGGCGGCCTTGATCCGTGCCATCATCGCCCCGTGGTCCGAAGTGGTAAAACAATCCAGGCACAGGTCGAATTCGAGGCACACCGCACAGCGGATGCGGGGCTGCTGGCTGATGTCGGTGTGGCAGTAATCGCATTCGTAGATTCCCCTGCGCTTTTCGCTCGTCAGGACCACCAGGGCGTTCTCGTCCAGAACCACCGCGGCTTTATCGGCTCTGGACGTGCTGTCCGTTTTCGCATTATTAGAATGCTTTGCGTTTTCGGTGGGAGTCGGAGTCGAACTCCGGCTCGTCCCGCCCTTGCCCTTTCTCCTCCGTGACGATTGTCCCATGGCTTGCTTGCTTGCTTTGTTGTCAATCAACACCGAACTAAACAACGCTTGTTGTTGTGGAGAGCAATCGGTACGGTGCTACGACTTTGGGTGCTTTCGAATGCAATGGCGTAAGGTTTGATGATGAAACCGTTTGGCTTCCTACCGGTAGGTAACGTAATGGCATGATATGATAAGTGTTGAGTGACAACATTCATCAAACATGGCATTCGTTGATTCGTATCTCTCTAGTTGTACCGGTACGATAAGTCTTACCGTAAGGTTACGGTATCCTTGGAGCTGTACTGAACCTTACGGCTTTTCGTTCCGCTCGGCGGCCTCATTTCGTCGTTCATATCCCATTAGTATGTTTACTACTGATTTACCGTATGTAGGAGGGCATACCGGTACGACAAAATGTTTCAAAAAATTGCAAGCGGTACGGTACGTACCGGTAGGGATGAACTCAATTAGAGATGGGGTTGTTACCGTACAAAATCAATGAATATTTTCAAAATTTAAACTTTCAAACGTTTGGTATTCTATCTGGGCCCTGGCACAATGAATAACATGTTGTCTTGGCGCGGTATCTAGTACGGTATCTATCATTGTGCAGCAACAAATGTTGAGCAGAGAGCTACGGTACTTGTGGTTCATACCTCGGCGGATTTTTTCTTGGACACCTTTGGAGCATTGGTGTTCGTGTCCGGATAGATTTCGTCCCTGGCAAACAGCACGTCGCCAATGCCGGGCGTGCGAATCAGCACTTCCTCCCCCCGATTCGGGTCGGGCTCGTCGAAATTGATTTGACCCTTCGTGAGAGGATTGTTCACGAGCAACCACTTGGCTTGTAACAGGTGAGCGGCCGTGCTGCTGCGGCGAATCTGATACAACCCGGAGAACGGGTCGTTGAGATCTTGGGCAAAATTGTAGAACAGGATGTATACCGTGCTCAGCATTCCAAAAATAATGGCACTCTCGTTCGATGGGTTTCCCGTCGCAACATCGACGGTGGGGAGCACGTTCTGATTTCCAAACAAAAGGCAATGGTGTGGCGTGGCGTGGCGTGGCGTGGCGTGGAAGACGAGTGTTGATCAATTTGTTGAGTATTCAATGATGCGGAATGGTGTACCGTATACTACACACAATGCATTCGATCACAGGAAAACGAAGAGAACTATTACCGACACGAGCAAGCAAGCAACTCACAATGGCATATCCGAGCAGAATGAACAGAGTGAGGATGGTCATGATGAGGAAATGCGTCGGTGGCAGGGCCAACGATTCGTCGCTCAGCCGATCGGCCCGGATTTTGAACAGGTCTTCCAGGATCTGCCGGCAGCTGCCGATCGCCGCTCCCTCTCCCCCGAGATCTCCGGCTTTCTCTTCCATGAGCGTGATCTCCCGATCCTCGATGATTTCCAGCATGCGTGCGTACGGATCCGAGTACATGATAGCCAACAGCTCCGACCCGCGGCTGCCCTTGGCCAGCAGCCGGATCTGATCGGCGCAGCTCTGGCCGGCCTCGACCGACAGATCCGGATCGCACCGAAAGAGTCGCAACAGATTCCGGGTGATCAGAGCCAGCAGCGAGGCCTCCATGGCAACGTCGGTCTGGATGTCTCGCTGGCGTTGGTAGAGGATTGCGAGGGTGAGCGATATGAATGTACCGTACAGAATGGATACCCCGGGTCCAAATTTGTCCGTAATACCGGACAATTGTTCCGGCTTCATAGTAACGTAGTTGTCGAGAAATCGGATCAAATATGGAAAGGAGTAGTAGGACAATGCAAACGACAGGATCCGAAACGGAATGGAAATCCAAAAGACGTCGACAAAGGGACTGGACGGAGCTTTCAGATCCTGGAGACAGGGTGGCTACCAGCACCGTATGACATAAATAGCAGGTGCACGTAGATAATGATCCATCCATTCAACCCAAGAGCATCGAAACCAAAGAGAATGGCAAACGCGCAAATACATACAATTCAGAGACGGAAGAAACCGCAAGGGCCATAACGTACTCCAAACACTCAAGTGATTTGTGCCACCGTTTGCAACTCCGTCCGTATCAACACTATCTTACACACCTGTTGGATGTTTTTTTGCAAAAAGGGTTCCCGCGCAGTGTACGACCGTCGATTCAGTAGCCGCGTCCGTCGGTTGGAATCCCGAATCCCGGAAACCAAGAAATCGAATTCCAGGGCCGAAGCTGGCGGTTTGAGCATTTTTTCAAAGAAGGAATTCGGTCCCTCGTCGTCTCCGCCGTACATTCGATCGTTGTCGATCGAGACTCGTCTCATCGGTCGTTGTCTTCCACCGTTTGGACTCAACGAATTAGAATTAGAATCATCGTCGTACGCGAAACTCGGGTAGTCCGGACACCGGGTGTACGCGGGTCGACTTTTCTTCTTCCGTGGCACTCCATTCTCTCCGTTATTGCCCGACGGGGACGACCACCGAATCGTGTTTTGGTGCCGAATTATCTGTTTCTGTTTCCGCGGGATTGTCCGAGGATCGACGAGAACATAGCAATGGCACATCTCTGGCAGCAGTACGAGCCGTGCTGCCAGGTTTGCCGAAATCAAGGAAAGCAACAGTCTCGACGTCATAGCTCTAGCTCTAGAGAGAAGTTGCAAAGAAAGTGTTTGTTGTGCATCTGGTGCAGTTTATTGTTCACCAGACTAACGGTGTGATTGGCACTCATCACCGATCATCCATCGTTTGACTTGACTTGACTTGAAACTTGAGAAACACGACCACCAATCGGCGCAACAAATCTTATGGTAATCTTACCGTACGGTATCTTCGATCTTCGGTCGTCGGTCTTATATTATGAGTATCGGATATGTAGCGTATGCTATACTGATATGATCATATGATTCGTATCTGACTCACGGAAACCTGATGATTTTGATTGATTCGTTCGACTGTGGTAAGGAGTCATTCATCCGCATTGTGCGGCTAAATCCCCGATGTCGAATAACTTTCTCATCTCCTGGTTTCACGATCATCGCACGGGTACAACGAGTACGAGTACGAGTACGAGTACCGGTATGGATACGATGATACCCGGTACTCGTACTGCGAATAAGATGACAACGATTCCAAAACATAGAGGTAACTGGTAAATATTTGGAGAGACCGAGACTTCTACGGCACAGGTAACGAGTCTTCGACAGCCGCTTTCTCAAAAATGGATCTTGCGTTCCTGGAACAGGAACTAGCGTCGGCGGAAACTTCATTGGCGACGCTCGAGGAGAAGCGGGAGCAGAAGCACGAACGAGAAAGAGAGGCGTATGGATGGGACTGTGACGCGGACTTCGCCGATGGCCAGGATCTACCGTCTAGCGTCTTAGAACGACTGCTTGCACTTCAAACGACAACCGACTCTCTATCCATAGCACAAGACTATCTATCGTTCCTGGAATCGGCTCGGGGGATACGAGATAGTATCGGCAGTGATAGTGATAGTGATAACGATAGCGATAGCGATGGTTTCAACAATGAATACAACGCACTGTTCGGCCACGCTCGACTCTGCGACGAACTGGCCCATCGTGTTGTTTTAAAGCACGCCGCCACTCTTTTCGAGGTATGCCCGGCCTTGTACGAAGAGGCGTACCTTCCTTTGTTCGAATACGTGCACGAATATCTCCTGACAGTGTTGCGAGAAGAGCTGCAATCCTCCCGGTATCCGACAGCGAACGGTTGCAAAACGCTTCTGGACAGCAAACACGGGATTCGTCGCCTTTCCGCTATTTGCCGACACGTGATGCGATTGGAAAACACGCACGGTCAGGTTTTGCGAGCCGTACAAGGGGTCGATGTGGCAACAAACAACTCTGTTTTGTTGGAACTCTTTCATCCTCTGTTGGACCGGGTGTACTTTCATTTCATCAATACCGGCACCAATAGCAATGGAGACAACAACAGCGATCCGAACACCAACGACTACAACACGGAACCTCCGCCCATGGTCACTCGCATAGATCGGCTTCCGGAATGGCTCTTGAATTATATAAACAGCAATTTTCTACAGGAACAGGGTCCGTATGAAGTAGTAGTGGCGGTCATGGGGCCTCGGTCGGCCGTACAATTTTGTGAGGAACTCGTTCGATTGATTCGATGGGTCTTGGTGGAACAACGAAACTTCTTTGATGATCCCGCGATCGTCGGTCCCAAATCCAACCCACAAATATTGTACCAAGCCATAGAGCAGTTTTTGGAATTCGATTCGACCTTGACAGAACTGGTGGCGGATACTACGAATGCCACTGACCATAACAATGACAACAACAACACTGCAACGGCCGTAGACAACTCCACTGCAACTTTATCGGCGGCTCCGTTTTCTGGTCTGATGGACGCTTTGATCGCTTCTAACGACGATCTGTTGGATTGGTGGATTCAACGAGAACGAGAATCCGTCTTTTCAACACTTTTTTCGGATGAAAACGAGGGCGGTGATAATGCGTCCAAAACACCGCTGGCAAACCACATCTCACCACGAGCCGAACTATTCTGTGCCCTGATTCGGTCTGTCCAATTGAAGGCGTCCACGCTGACCGCACCCGGAAAATATCTGAGAGAAGTTGCCGTGCCCCTTTGTTCGCAATTTGTGGATGCCCTCCACGAAACGTCCGTCGATTTGCGCGATCGGTTAGTACAGAAACGCAATAATAGACAACAACCTTCGCCTCTTCCGACTACCGGCATTATTGATGCAGAAAAGCAACGGCTCGTCTCCAACATCAACAAGTGGATCGACATTATAAATGGTACACAATTGGCATCCCAAATCTTGCTCTCGAAGGAACGATCGGTCAGTAGTCAGAGTGACCACGATTTGGGGCGCTTCGGACGATCTCTCGAACGATTGGTCGAAGTAATGATGGACGAGTTTGCCATGGCATTCGTCGAGACAACCCTCATGGAGCACGCAAAATTCGCTAAGTATTTGATGCTAGCGTCTCATATGCTGGCAAGTCGCGAATACGCCGAAGAAGGCGAGATGTGGAAGAATGATCTCACTGTGGAACTCGAGGACACAAAGATGGTCTTGCAGTATTTCCAAGATATTTGTGACTCGATTTGCTACCCGCAGAAACATTTCGAGACAGACGAAGGCAATGATGAAGAACACCTTGCCTCGTTCGCACCCGTAGGTATGCGTTCACGCGTAGCCGATCGACTCGTAGATAAACTTCTCGAGGTGGCATTGGATACCAACCAGGTAACACCAGAAATTTGGCTCAACGGAGCAACAATCTTTGCTCGTGACGTCGATATTCTTGTTGGACCCTATTCCGATATACCATCTGTGAATCGCCTGCTGGATGTGACAAAATTTATGACCTTGGATGATGATTCATTTTGCGGCTTGTTCGACGCAATAGGTGGCTTAATGGGATCTGAGGCTTTTCTGGACATCGACGAACTCAATGTTGATACGAAACTACATGAAGAGGCTGCCAGCATGCTGAAAGCCAAGAACGTGAATTGCCCGTTGGCATATGCAGTTTCCATACTGAATCGAAGGAGAAGCGAAGGTTGATGTTGAGTATTTACAAATGCTTGAACTAAATTTAATTTCAGTACAGTTTCTTCTTTTTCTTCTTCTTTGACTTCTTCTTCGATGATGAAGGTTTCGTCACGGTGTTATCACCCTCTGGTGTTGCGGGAACAGGTTTTAACGTTTCAAGCTTTGCATTAATTTGCTCGACAAGTCTCGAAGCGATGACTTTCAAGCCCATCGTGTTTATCCCCTAACCCGCTAATTTCTATCTTGATGCTTGCCAATGAATCCAGGGCATCATTCGACGCTGGAGATGAAAAGAATGGAAGCATTTTTTCCAATGCAATGAAAACGCCCCTCGCACGTTTTGGCTTCACCATTTCTTCGTCATTCAATGTTTTGTTGATCGTGTTTAGTAGAGCATCCTGTGATTCGTGGATTTTAGCTTGCGAAACCTTTTCCATTTCTGATGCTCCGTCAGCATTTGGCTTACTTCCAAACAATAGTGACAGTAAACGGAAAACCTCCATCTTAATTATGGGTTTCCTGGCATCTTCAGCTGCACGATTCAATGCACCGTGGAGTGAAGCCTGCGCCAGCTCAGGCATGTGCGAAATAAAATCTTCCAATAGAGAGGCTCCACTACCTCGCTTTGTCGACCACTTCTGCACTATATCTCCGTATTCGGTAGAAGCCAAAGATATTGATTCAGCTGTACTCGGCATCATTCGGAAAAGGAAAATAAGACTGCTGCTGCAGCAGGATTGATATTCCTTTTCTTTGGAGTTCTTTGCCTCTTTCATTACTTCCTGGATTATGTTAGTAGCTGCTGCCGTATCAATTTCAGATGATAGAGGCATCGATGAAAGTCGAACTTTGCATAGTTTTTGCTTGATCAAAGTATTCAGACGCTGGAGCAACTGCTTCCTTTCTTCGGTGCCTGACTTTCCTCCACTTTCAATAGCCTTCTGTAAAGATTTCCCGATTCTTTTACGGCAATCGAGCATGGGAGTGACCATTTTCATGATGTTGTTAATTTGGAAAAGATTTTTCCATGCATCTGATTTAGTGAACATAAGCTCGATCAGAAGTGTACATCGGAGTCTAAAAAATCACAACAGAGGAATTAGATTTTCAGAAGTGAGACAAAAGCAAGAAGGTCAATATGTACACTTGGATGACCAGGTTGCTGTTTTATTTACTTACTGATTCGATAGCTCGATTTTTTCCCGTGCTTCAATTCCAGCTTTTCTTGCCTCCTGTTTCAATTTAATCAACTTGGCAAGGGCTGCATCGGCCCCTTCATGATGTTCTAGGACAAGATCATCGACATCATCAAGATTGTCATCTTCAAGCATCGTATGGAGCTTGCTGGGATCAAGTTCAACATCTGATTCATCGTCATCCTTATCTGAAGTGGCAGGGTCGTCAGTCTCCATATCATCTGGATCTTCAAACGCATCCGAGGCTTTGGAAAAGACTATGCCGTCGTCTTCCGAATCATCATCACTTGCATCCTCGTCGGAGTCTCCTTCTTCGTCGTCACCAGGCTCTTCCTCGTTGTTGTTGGACGCACCGATTGCATCTATCAACAAGCCAGTAACTTCGTCATTCAGAAGAGATTTCTCTTTGGTTGCAACTGCTGAAGCCAGACCCAGGCCTCCGAGCCATGCGCACCTGACTGCCTCACGAACGAGTTTGGGTGCTGCTCCTCGACCAATATCACCTGAACCCAGAGGCGAGGAAAGAATATTTGCGCATACCTCAGCAAGTCCCAGGAGTGGATTGAAATCCGAATCTTGCCCTTCCATGAAATCTTTTGAAACTGCTTCGAGGTCTTGAATTGCATTGCAGATATTTTCTTCATCTTCCTCCTCATCCGCATCTGGGTCGTCGTCCATTTCATCGTCATCAGAGCCACAACTTAACCTGTGAAGGTGAAGTGTCATTGCGAGAACCGCGATGCCAGTACAACAGCGTGTCTCGGATTGTACACGTTGATTATCGTTGTCACCATTTGCCTTCTCTCTGAGATCATTTACTTTACTGATGAGAGCCTTGATAACTATTTCAGGGCTTTCGGCGTCATCCTCGTCTTTTTCTGTTGATGCATATCGTTTAGCTTTCGTCGATTCCAATTCATTCCAGTTTTGATTGAGCTCCTCCAACTGCACAAGCAGGGTATAGTCGTCTTTCGACTCGTGCAAAGTAGTCATCGCAAGGTCGGATACCAAAGTGAAAAATCTAGCAGCGGCGATCGCCCGAATTCCATGGGCGATCTTCTGACCATCCTTAAGACTTGCTTTGACTTTCAGTGCACTCTCGATGATTGCACTAGGTGGTTTCTTTCCTTTCTTTTGAGTTGGCTTACTCACCGTTGAACAATCAAAAAATGCCAGTGACATGAAAAATCTGATGACCCTCGTGACTATGGATTCTTTGCTCTTCGCGAACTCTGCATCGTCATCCTTTTCATCTTCATCCTTTGATTTATGCAAAGCCTGCTTTGCGCAAGCATGAAGTAATTCAATATACCCATTGGCCTCCGCAGATGAATCATTCGCATTACCACATAATTCGAGCATTTTAGTCTCCAAATGAGTTAAGTATCTCCCCAATAAATCAAACTGAAATGCTGTGGTTACTGTTTCGCTGGAAGATGACAGAAGACTTGAAATTGCATTGGTTTTCGTACGTGCATCAAATCGAGGGTCACAATTGGAAAATGCCTTGAGACAAGCTAGCTGCCGGTTGACATCTCCGGATTCAGCTACTGACTCGACCAATGAATCTAAGACATCAAGTGCCAAAGGCTTCAACAAGTGACTAGCTTCACGCTTGTTCTTTCCGGCGCAGATGACATTGGTGAAAAGTGATCGAATGATAACAGGAGTAAGAATGATACTCTCAATCAAATCGCAATCCACGAATATCTGGGTGGGTCCAGATAAAGCAGATACAAACGGTGCGCCAGACAAGTTTCTAACAATGCATAAAGCTAATGCCCTTCGCTCGTGAGTTGTTTTCGCGACGGAAGTACCTTCGTCGATGTGAAGCAACTTTTCTTCAACAACTATTTTCATGATTGCTTCAATGACACTACTGGCCTTGTCCTCTCCACATGGAATAGTCTCTCGAGTAATGTATTTTGATGGCGACAAAGTGCGCTTTGTCTTTTTATTCGATGAACTCTCGCTATCGGCTTTTTTCGAGAGATAGCACCACAACGTATCCCATACGAAGTGTGTTCGAGGTTGCACGATGACACTAGTTTCACTCAGAGCCTGACCTATCCAGGGAAGAGTCTTTGTTGACACAATAGGCTGATCAAGTGGGAAAGGGAGATCGGATGACTTGGATAGAAACTGAATGTGAGCCCCGATACCAACCTGTTCTGGAAGATACTTTTGCAATAGTGTCTCGAAATCAGATTCTTCGCTCCTGTCGTCCTGGGTGATAATTAATACCTTTGGTATGACAACATTTTCGACTAGGTGACGTCCAATACTTTGATTGGTTTCACTGGTA